>CM057457.1:512990000-513539277 GCA_016271365.2 Neoceratodus forsteri
CAATGAAGTTGTGGTCTCTGGCTTATTCCCTGAACACTTTCCTCATGGCAGTTCACCTCCCAGGAAAAGACAAAGTCCTGGCAGATGCTCTCAGCAGGATTTCCCAGGGCCATCACGAATGGTCACTGGATCCCCAAGTACTGGGGATAGTTTTTGCCAGATGGGGCACCCCTCAGATAGACCTTTTCACAGCCCCAGACAATCACCAACTTCCACTGTTTTGTTGCAGGCCCCCAGTGATGGGCTCAGTCCCTCTGGATGCCTTTCTCCTAGATTGGGAAGGGAAGTTTCTATATGCCTTTCCCCCCTTCCCTCTCCTATTCAAGGTGCTAGTCAAAATCAGGTCCCAGCCTTGCAGGATGACTCTGATTGCTCCAGATTGGGCCAGGCAGCCCTGGTACCCACTCCTTCTGTCCTTAGCAGTCTATCTTCCCCTGTGCCTCCCCAAGAAGCACAATCTGTTATCTTGTGCCCAGGGGAGAGTTTGGTATCCGAATCTCAAATCCCTCAACCTCAAGGCCTGGTTCTTGAGGAGTTAAAGTTTGCTGACCTGCACCTTTCTCAAGGTGTTCTCGACATCCTGAAGGCTTCTAGGAAGCCTTCCACTGGGCTACTTATAATTCTAAATGGAAAAGGTTTTCCATCTGGTGCTCGGGGAAGCATATTTCCCCGGAATCTGCTGATTTGCCCATTGTTTTGGACTATATGGTCCATCTTAATTCTTTGGGCCTGAGACCAGCTACCCTGAAAGTACATTTGGCAGCTGTTTCTGCTTTTATTTCAGCAGGAAAGCCCTCTTCCTTTCCACTCACCCTGTATTTTCCAAGTTTTTCAAGGGATTACTTCATACTAATCCACCTTTCAGGGACCCGGCCCTGCCTGGTTCTTAATGTTTGCATTGCTCAGTTGATGCAACCCCACTTTGAACCTCTGTCTTCTGCAGAGCTCAAGTATTTGACTTGGAAAACTGTTTTTCTAGTAGCCATCACTTCTGCCAGGCGCATAGGTGAGTTACAAGCCTTGTCAGTGGAGACTGACTTTATTTCCTTTCACAGGGATAAAGTAGTCCTTAGGACTAACAGGAAGTTTTTCCTAAGGTGGTTTCAGACTTCCATCTTAACCAATCTATCTCCTTCCAGTGTTCTTCACTGACCATTCCTTCTCTGGTGAGAGAAGGCTGCACAGTTTAGATGTTAGAGGGCCCTTAGTTACTATATAGACCGTACCAAGGGTCATAGGTTCGAATCCTCCAACTTTTCTCACTTATGGTGAGGTTGGGAAAGGTAAACCTGCCACTAAGAGATTCATTGCTGGTGGATTGTCTCTGTATCAATTTTGTTATCAAAAACTGGGAAAGGTCTCCCTTCAGGCCCTGAGGGCTCACTCTACCAGAGGTACAGCTGCGCCTCTAGCTGCTGCCAGAGACATCCCTATTTTAGAGATATGTCAAGCAGCTACCTGGAAGCGGTACACACTTTCACCAAGCATTACTCCTTGGATATCCAGGCCAGGAGGGATGCCTAGATTTAACACAGCCGTGCTTCAGAGCCTATTCCTAAGTAGGTTCTGTCCCTCCTCCATGGAGGTACTGCTGTGTATTCTGCAATTGTATAATATAGCAAGACTTCATGTTGTTTGAAGAAAAATTACTCACCTTAGTAATGTTGTTTCTTCTAATGGAGTCTTGCTATATTATGACCCCCCCAGCCTGCCCCTCTCAGAACTTCTACTTGGGTATGGGGTGGGCAGTCCAGTGTGGGCACCGGTTATGCCCATTATATGTTTTTCACCCCTTCTTGGGGTTTTAGGGTGTGGTGTTTTATTTTACCTTATTTTATTATTTTCTGGTTCCCTGACTTGAGTCTTTGTGTTGGGACCAGGAATATGTGTTAATATTTAGGTAGCCAGTTGGCTAGTGTAGGTTACAGCTTCCACACAGAACCTTAGTGAGTTTTTTGTTCAGAAAGATCTGACAGTTTCAGTTTGAAATTATCCAGACAGAGTTTTCTAACTCGAGCTCAAGGCTCTAAACTCCATTCTTAGAATGGTAGTTAACTCTTCCTCCAGGAGAAGAAACAACATTACTAAGGTGAGTAATTTTTTCTTCTGAGTCGGGCAGGTCTCACCATCATCGGTGATCCCGCTCCCAGCATCACGGAAAGCGGTGCCACCGTTATTCTTCTTCATCCTCCTCAGATGAGGAGAGGCTTTAGCACAAATTGTGTTAACGCTACGAAGATTTAATGTGGCAGCAGCTGGTCTTGACAGGACCGAAACAGACACTGGTTTCTACCCTTGCCATTAAGTGTCTAACGGCCGACGTCAACTCCCCTGTCTGGATTGGTCACCACCGGTCCTCCCCTAGCGGAGCCGGTGCAGACCACGTTGAGGCGGCTAAAGCAGCCGCCTCTGCCCATCATGGTGGAGTCGCCACCTAAGCAGCTGATGTGTGGGGTTCCGAGTAAGGAGTCTCGGCTGGCCAAGGGACTTCCCCATTGGCTGTCGGGTCACCCTCACTCCCAACCGTCCTAGGCGGGTTGAGGGTGATGCTGGTGGCCGCCTGCTTTACGTGGACTCCTCGGAATCCTCCCTGCATTCACATCCCATCAACACTGAGTCACTGGGAGGAATCTCCGTGGATGAAAATCCTTCCTCATTCATGGGCATTCTTCGGTTCATCTCGGAGTCCACGGGGATGGAGCTTGAGCCTGTCCAGAAACAGGTTCGGTATCCCCTCACAGAGATTCTGGACAAAGGGAATTCTCCCACAGTGGCCTTCCCAGTGGCAGAGTCCATTGTCGGTCCGGCCCTGGAGCTTTGGCAGCGTCCCCCCTCTTGCCTTGCACCCTCGGCCTGGATGGCCCGCACATATGCGGTACCAAATGGCTCCCTGTTGGGGTTTTCAGAGCATCCCTCGGCTCCGGGATTAGTGTCTGACTTCGTTTTCCGGCGCTTGGGCAATACAGGGGATGTCAGTAGACCGCTGGATAAAGAGTCTAAGAAGCTGGACCATTTGGCTAAAAAAAGTCTACGCTGCCTCTTTGCTCGACCTTTGCCAGGCTAGTTCGGCCATGCTGATGGCACACTTCTCTCACGCCCTTTTGGGCTCCTTGGATGAGGTGATTCCTCACCTCCCAGCAGACCTCCAGGCTATGGTCAAGCAGGTCTGAGACCGGGGAGAGCAGTGGCAAAGCAGCAACTCCAGGCGGCTCTGGATATTGGCGACTCCTGTAGCCGCTCAGTCACGGCCGCAGTAGCCATGTGCCATAGGGCTTGGTTGAGGATCTCTACCTTCACGGCAGATACCCAACACAAGCTGGCAGATGCCCCTTTTTTGGGCACCAACCTGTTTGGGCCCGGTGTTGAGGGTCACCTTCAGCGCATTGAAAAGTCCAGTGCCTCCCTGGACTCTGTGACATCCACCCAGAAGGACAAGGGCCCTAAGCACCAAAAGCGCAAGCCCTTTCAGTCCTCCACTCTTGTGGCAAAACCAGCCCAGCAACAGCAGGGCCAGCAGGCTCAGTCTTGGCGACCTCGGGCCAAGTCATTGACCTCCTCGGTCAGAAAGCCTGGAAGGAAGGGACCCAGCGGCCCCTCGGCCAACTGCTCCTCCTCCTCCAAGCCTGCTCAGTAATGGGATGGGGGTTGCCACCCTCATACCCATCACACCTCTCGTGGGGGGCCGGCTCCACCACTTTCTTTCCTCCTGGTCTGTTGTCACCACGGACAGGTGGGTTCTGGAAGTGGTCGGCTAGGGTCTGCCTCTGGAGTTTGAGCAGTACCCTCCAAGCCGAGCCCGTGCCCCACGGGAGGATTTGGGTTTCTGCAGTCACTCAGTCGGCTCCTCGAGACGACATTGCCCAGCTCCTCCACAAGGAGGTCTTGCTCAGAGTTGCGTATTCTCCAGAACACCCAGGATTTGTCTCCAGGTATTTCCTGGTCCCAAAACGGACTGAGGCTGTCGCCCCATTCTAGAGATGCACAACCTAAACAAGTTTCTCAGGTCTCGCACCTTCAGGATGGTAACTCTAGCACAGATCATACCATCTCTGGAGCAAGGTATGTGGTTTTGCTCCCTGGATTTTCAGGACGCGTTCTTTCACATACCAATCCATCTATGTCATCGAAGGTTCCTCCGTTTTCGGACGGACAGAATCCTCTACAACTTCCGAGCCATGCCCTTCGGCCTCTCCTCGGCCCTCAGGGTCTTCACTAAATATGTTGCAGTGGTGGTAGCTTACCTGAGGTGCCGAGCGGTCCGAGTGTACCCCTACCTGGATGACTGGCTCATAGCAGGTTCCTCCAGGCAGGAGGTGGAGCGGTCCAGAGACGTGGCCCTCCAGACTTGCTTCGAGCTTGGCCTCCTTGTCAGTGAGGCTAAGTTGAAACTCGTGCCCTCACAGGTGATTGATTTCAGTGGGGCAGAGCTCGACTCTTGCCGAGCCAGAGCTCGGCTCCCAGCGGACAGGGCGAAGATTCTCTCTTCCTTTGCCCAGTCATTGCTGGTTGGGCAGCCGCGCCGTGCCTGGGACTTCCTGCACCTTCTGGGTTACATGGCGGTCTGCACCAGCATGGTGCGATGGGCCTGCTGGCATATGCATTCTCTCCAGTGGGAGCTGGGCAGCCAGTGGTCTCAGCGCATAGGTCATTTCAACCAGCTGGTCACTGTGACCCAGAGGATGTGGGATGCCCTCCAGTGGTGGCTCGTCCCAGCACATCTACAGGAAGGGATCCCGTTTGCCCCGAGCCTGCAGTCATCCTGACGACTGATGCCTCTCTTGACGCGCTGGGGTGCCCACCTGGGGGAGCACAGAGTCCACAGGCTCTGGTCCCCTTAGGAGTCACGATGTCACATCAACCTGCAGGAGCTGCGAGCAGTTCGGCCAGCCCTTACCGCATTCGCTCCGTTCATTCGGGGTCAAGTGGTCCCGGTCCAGACGGACAATACCACAACCATGTATTGTCTCAACAAGCAGGGTGGGTCTCACTCCTTGCCTCTGTGCAAGGAAGCTTTCCACATCTGGATCCTCATGCACAGCCTGGCGGTAGATCTCCTCGCCACCCATGTGGCAGGAGCCTCGAATCAGCTGGCGGATGCCCTCAACCAAGTGGGTGAGGCATCTCATGAGTGGTCTCTCCATCCGGAGGTAGTACACGATTTGTTCTCCCAGTGGGGCATCCCTCATGTGGACCTGTTCGCCTCCAGGGAGAACACAAAGTTGAGGCTGTTTTTATGCCCGCCCCCCTCAGCAGGGCTCGCTGCAGGAAGATGCCTTCTCGAGGCCGTGGACCCCAGGCTTTTATGCCTTCCCTCCACTTCCCTTGATTCACAAGGTGCTTCTCAAGGTCAAGAGGGACAAGGCACAGGTGATCCTCGTGGCTCCGGATTGGCCCTGCCAGTTTTGGTACCCCAATCTCCTTAGCAACAGGCTCCCGAGGTGTCTTCCAGCACGCCCGGACCTGCTCCTCATCAGTCAAGAGAAGGTACTCCACCCGGACCTTTAATCCTTGCACCTGACAGCCTGGTTCCTGAGCAGCTAGAGTTCCAGACTTTGGGTCTCTCCAACAAGGTCTTCACAGTTGCTGAGGCATCCTGTAAGGAATTGACCAGGAAATGCTATGCCTTCAAATGGAAGAGATTCTCCATTTGGTGTCATGGCAAAGGGTTGGACCCTTCGACCTGTCCCGTGGCTAGCATTTTGGACTACCTTTGGTCTCTCTCGCAAAAGGGACTTCGGTCGACAACCCTTAAGGTGCACCTGGGAGCCATCTCTACTACGGGCGGGCTGATCAGCATTCGGCGCGGGAGAAGTGGTCTGGTGCTTTTTCGGGCCTGCACACATCCTTCCGATGCGTGACCCACCACCCGTGGGATTTACTGCTGGTTTTGGCAAAGCTGATGGGCAAGCCATTTGAACCGATGCACAGGTGTGACATTTCCCACCTGTTGTGGAAGACCGCCTTCTTGATGGCTATCACATCAGCCAGAAGGGCTGGGGAGCTCCAGGCGCTTTCGGTGGAGTCTACTTACCTGCTTTTTCACAGGAACAAGGGTGTCCTGTACCCCCACCTGAAATTCCTTCCAAAAGTGGTGTCGGAGTTTCACCTTAACCAGGTGTTGACTGTGCCGGTGTACTACCCCAGTGACACCTCGGAGGCCAAATACAGGCTCCGTACTTTGTACCTGAGACGAACGCTCGCCTACTATAAAGAACGTACAGCTGAAGTTCGGGGAGAGGTTCTTCAGCTGTTTGTCAACTTCGCTGAAGCCGCACCTGGCAGACCTGCAGCCAAGCAGACGATTGGCAGGTGGATCACTTGCTGCATTGATCTCTGCTATAGGTTGGTGAGTAGGGAGCCACCCATAGGGCTACGGGCTCATTCCACCCGCCATACCGCTGCATCAGTGGCTGCTTCTAGGGACGTCCCTATCCAGGAAATCTGCAGGGCTGCTACCTGGACGTCCACAAACACCTTCATTTCCCATTACAACATTGACCTCGAGTCGCGCCGCAGTGCTGGTTTGGGGGCCTCAGTTCTCCAGTCTCTTTTTCCCAAGTAGGAGGTGTGCACCTTGCCTCCCTCCTCCCAGAGAACTGCTAGGAGTCTGCCAGATAGTATGGATAGAACATCATATCCACATCCCTAGAAACACAGGTTACTCATCTGTAACAGTAGTTCTAGGAGTGGTATATGATGTTCATCCACACAAACCCACCTGACCTCCTCAGGCTCAGGCGTACAACCTTGCTTCCAGCGGCTAAGATCTGGCATCTAGGGGCGGAGCTGAGGGGTTTACCACCCAGGTGGGTGGGAGGAGCCAGCCTGAAGATGTTCTGGCAAGATTTAAAGGGGAATGGCATCTGCCTGACAGTGTGGATGAATTTCACATACCACTCTTAAAGCTATTGTTATAGGTGAGTAGCCTGTGTTTACAGGTAAGTAACCTGTTTCTTTATGGTGTACTATTTTGAGAGGCATTTTATATCTGAAGCCTCCCATCTGCAATCCAATCCTGCCTTGGAACTTGAACTTTGTGTTGGAGAAACTTACTGTGACTCCTTTTGAGCCAGCCGTGACCTTCTGTCGTGGGAAGCATTTTTAGTTGCTATTTCTTCTGCTTGAAGGATTTCCAAGCTTCGGGCTCTAATGTGTGAGCCTCCTTATTTGATTTTCTGCAAAGACGGGGGTATCTTTGTGTATGAGTCATAAATTTCTTCCAAAGGTGGTGTCTGAATTTACTTTAAATCAAACTATCAACATGCCTGTTATCCAGAGCATGCGGTCCAGGGAAATATTGCTTCACACTTTAGATGTACATAGAATTCTGCTTTCCTGTAGACATAGTAGGAGGGACTGCAGGAAGTCCTAGCAGTTGTTTTTCACTTGCCCCTGGAAAAGAGGGCGCACCAGTTTCTAAACCGTGCCTGTCAGGATGGCTAACTGTATTATTTTTTTGTTATAGTAAATAAAATCGTATTTCTACAAGGTGCCCTTCCATTGCTCAAAGCGCCTTTACAGTATAAATTAAAACAGTATAATACACTTCTGAAAATATAGAATATAATTCCTTTAAAACAGCATGCAAATTGAAGGCTGCTACGTTCCCAGAAATGCCTTTCTAAAAAGATATGTTTTTAGGGAGCTTTTAAACCCCTCTGTGGTCAGGCCCTCACTTATCTGACGAGGTAAAGAGTTCCACAGGGTAGGGGCCATGAAGGCAAAAGATCTTCCCCCAGACGTCTTCAGGTGTACCCTGGGAACCTCTAGCAATCCCTCATCAGAGAATCGGAGTGAGCGGGAAGGGTGGTAGGGAACTAGGAGGTCTTGCAGGTATTGGGGTCCCAGCTCATGTAGGGCTTTATAGGTCAAGAATGCACCTTGAAGGGATTCGCCATTGTATAGGCAGCCAGTGCGGTTTGCGCAGCACAGGTGTTATGTTACTGTATCTAGGGGTTCCAGTTAACAACCTGGCGCATGCTTCTGCACTAGCTGCAGTAGGTGGATATCCTCTCCCGGTAGTCTAGCAGAGTGGTGACAAAGGTGTGGACCAATGTTGACAGATCCTGGACAGAACCAGGTGCTTCACCCTGGCGATTTTTCTGAGATGGTAAAGGAGGACTTGATCATGGCCTGACACCTGAGCTTTCAGGGTCAAATCTTCAAGTACTCACCCCTAGGTTCCATACCTGGTTCGAGGCAATGAGCAGGCCACCTCCACGTTGCAAACTGGATGTTTTCCTGCCCATGACCCAGCTGTCCTCAGATCTGGGTCCACAACCTAACACCTCAGTTTTGTCCGGTTTAACCTCAGCCAGCTGGCACTCATCCAGTGCTGCATCTCCTGTAGGCAGTTGTTAAACATCGAGACTGTATCATATTCCTGGCTGGGTACAAAGGACATGTACAGATGAGAATCATCTGCATAGCAGTGAAAACTCAACCCATACTGCCTAATAATGTCCCCCAGTGGCAGCATGTACACTGCGAACAACATGGGGGAAGCACAGAACCCTGCGGTACCCCACAGGGCAGACTCCGAGGAGATGAGGAATAAATTCCTGATACCACCCTTTGTAGTCTACCCCCAGTCCACAAAAGAACTGCAGGTCTTCCAGCAACACCCCATGGTCCACAGTGTCAGAAGCTGCGAGAGATCATGGAGAACCAGGATGGAGCGGACTCTTTAATCTCGCGCCACTAGAAGGTCATTAAATACTCGAACCAGAGGCGGTCTCGGTGCTATGCCTTTCCTGAAGCCAGACTGGAGAGGGTCGAGATATTATGGTTAGATAAATGATCTTCCAGCTGCAAAGAGACCACCTTCTCAATAACCTTCCCTATAAAGGTAGGTTAGAGACTGATCTGTAGTTGGCAGGGAAGTCTGGGTCCAGGGAGGGCTTTTTCAACAGCGGCCTAACCACTGCTTCCTTTAAGGTATCTGGAAAGATCCCTCTCTCCAAGGAAACCCAGACTATCCAAGCTAGGACTGGGGCAGTAACCTCAAAACACCCTACAAGAAGGCGCATTGGGCCCAGGTCCAAACTACAGCAAGTTGGTCGCAGAGTCTGGATGATCCTCACTATATCCATGACTTCCGGCTGGCTGAAGGCAGACCAGGTCAGTTGGGTGTTAGTACCACTCTGCAGGCCAGGCCCCTTTGCACCATGCATAAAGCCCCTTTGCACCATGCACGAGGCCCTTTGCACTATGCATGAGGCCCTTTGCACCATGCATGAAGCCCCTTTGTACCATGTACAAGGCCCCTTTGTACCATGCACGAGGCCCCTTTGCACCATGCACGAGGCCCCTTTGTACCATGCACGAGGCCCCTTTGCACCATGCACGAGGCCCCTTTGCACTATGCATGAGGCCCCTTTGCACCATGCATGAAGCCCCTTTGTACCATGCATGAGGCCCCTTTGCACCATGCATGAGACCCCTTTGCACCATGCATGAGGCCCCTTTGCACTATGCATAAGGCCCCTTTGCACTATGCATAAGGCCCCTTTGTACCATGTACGAGGCCCCTTTGTACCATTCATGAGGCCCCTTTGTACCATTCATGAGGCCCCTTTGTACCATGCACGAGGCCCCTTTGTACCATGCACGAGGCCCCTTTGTACCATGCACGAGGCCCCATTGTACCATGCATGAGGCCCCTTTGTACCATGCATGAGGCCCCTTTGTACCATGCACGAGGCCCAGTTGTACCATGCATGAGGCCCAGTTGCACATACACGAGGCCCCGTGCACCATGCACGAGGCCTTGCATCATGCATAAGGCCCTTTGTACCATGCACGAGGCCCCTTTGTACTCATGCATGAGGCCCCTTTGTACCATGCACAAGGCCCCACTGCCCATGCATGAGGCCTTTGTACCATGCACAGGCCCTTTGTACCATGCACAAGGCCCTTTGCAGCATGCATGAGGCCCCTTTGTACCATGCACGAGGCCCTTTGCACCATGCAGGGCCCCTTTGTACCATTCTATGAGGCCCTTTGTACCATGCACTAATGAGCTCATTTGATATTTTGGCAGAATGTCTCCCTTTGGGGAAACGGCACATTCAGGTATCACCTTGCATTCCCCATTGGTGGTCTTCAGCCTGAACCTGGATGCACGGCACCAAACATGGCTGCCACCCACTTTGTGCCATGCATCCAGGATCCGATATTCAAACAGAATGCATGAACTGTTCTGATCATTCATTCTGTTTGAATATCCCTTCGGAGCAGGCCAGCCAAATATTTTGTGTTGCGCATTCATTTGCTGCGCGCATCCGGTTGGCTCTGAATATGGGGCCCTTTACCAATTACAAATGAGTACTGCCTGTGACTGGATGCTGTTGATTGAAGATTGTTACATATTAATGTTATTTGAAATGTAAAAGATATATTGTATTTTGTAAACAACTCGCGGCTTTGTGTTTTGTAATCATTTTGTAAAAGGACCCCACTGAAAATGAGTTCTGCTCAATTGAAAATCCTTATTCATATGAAACATTATAAATAAAGCATATTATTACTATTGCTACTGCTAACGTGGGACCTGCTGATTCACAGTTTACAGTGGCTGTGGTGGAGTGTAAACCTGGGACCCCTGATTCACAGTTTACATTGGCTGTGGTGGGATTTAAACCTGGGACCTCCAAATTCACAGTTTACAGTGTTGGCAGTGGGATTTACCCTGGGACCTCCTGATTCATAGTTTACAGCATCTCGGTGGAATTTAAACCTGGGACCCTTATTCACAGTTTACAGTGTCTACAATGGAATTTAGACCTGGGACCTGCAGATTCACAGTTTACAGTGTCTGTGGTGGGATTTAAACCCAGGAACTCCTGATTCACTGTTTACAGTGTCAGCAGTGATTTTACCATGGGACCACCTGATTCATAGTCTGCAATGTCTGTGGTGGGTTTGGTAGCTAGGACTCCTGATTCACAATTTACAGTGTCTGTTTTGGGATTTAAAAGTGGGACCTGCAGATTCTCAGTTTTCAGTGTCTGTGGTGGGACTGATAGCTGGTACCCCAGATTCACAGTTTACTTTGTCTGTGGCGGGATTCTGACCTGGGACTCCTGATTCACATTTTTCAGTGTCTGTGGTGGGATTCTGACATGGGACCTGACTGTGGTGGGGTTTAACTTGGGACCTCCAGATTCCGAGTTTACAATGTTTGTGGTGGGATTCCTTCCTAGGACCTTCTCATTCATAGTTAAACATGTCTGTGGTGGGATTTAAACCTCTGACCTCCAGATTCACAGTTTAAAAATGTCTCATGTGGGATTGTGACCCGTGACTCTGATTCACAGTTTAGAGTGTCTGTAGCTGGATTTAAACCTGGGACATCCAGATTCACAGTTTACAGCAGCGTGGTGGTATTTTAACCTAGGGCATCCTGATTTACAGCTACAGCAGTAGTGGGATTCATACATGGAATCCCAGATTTACAGTTTCTGTGGTGGGATTTAAACTTGCAGCCTCCTAATTCAGTTTACAGTGGTTGTGATGGGATTGAAACCTAAGACCTCCAGTTTCACAGTTTGCAGTGTTTGTAATGGAATTTGTAGCTGGGACCCCTGATTCACAGTTTGCAGTGTCTGTGGTGATATCTAAAACCTGGGACCCCAGATTCACAGCCTACAGTGTCTGTGTTGGAGTTTAAACCTGGGACCTCTAGATTCACAGTTTACAGTGTCTGTGGTGGGATTTATAGCTGGGACCTCCAGATTCACATGTAACCCCCCCTACAAATAGGGGTTCCTATAACGTCTTCCTGGGCTGCCTCGCGCCCATTGCCAAGATGGTGCCCTGTGTCCGGTAATTCTGATTGTCTGCATGAGAGTGCTCCGGTAAGCTTCCATGCCTGTCTCCTTAAGAGAATGTCTAGCCTGTGTTAAAATTTCAGTCGGGGCTGGGTCCGAGTGCTTTACGGCTCATGACCAGCCCGGCAGTCTGTTATTCTGCTCCATTCTGCAGTCGCTACTTGTACAGAGGGAACCCTCTTAGGAACTGTGATTGTTTACTGTTTATTTTTATAATAATAATAATATTATAGGAGTTTGTTTCACCTGCTTTCAATTGCGGTTTGAGCTTTTAAATAAGAGCCACCATTTTGGTTCTGGATTGCCAGTGTTGGACCAATTGAACCTCAGGGACCTAAAATGGACACTGTCCCCAGAGGTCTTGTGGGATTGAAATTCTGTAGTATTAAGTGTTTGGTGCCTAAATGAATCTGGATGGGGAACTATTTCTGTGATAGACTGTTCTCTCAGCCAACCAAACCTTTTGGATTACTGGGAAAGCCCCAGACCTGCTGAAGTAGAGAGTCAGTCGAGAGTTAGAGTTGGGAGGGTGAACAGCTCGAGCCATCGAGCAGCTGTTCCTGGTAGGAGCATGGGAGAATCGAAGGGAAGGCTCTGCTGGCCTGCCTGTCATATCTCGGAGTTTCACCTTGTGTGCGAATTGACTGTCTCCAATTGCTGGTCGAGACCTGCTTCGGGGAGAGAGAAGAGCTTTATTGCTACTTGTGAATGGACTGAAGACTTGCTCCAGGAAGCAATTCGGCCCACCAGATGCAGAAGTGAGTCTCAGATCTAAAGGTTTGCACAGTGACGCTATGATTGGCAAATGGGCTTTATCTGAACTGTCACTAAGAAAGGCAAGTGTTCTAGGTGTGCTGAATGTGTTTCTTGAGTCTAGATTTGGTTCTTCACTGTACGTTCTGTTACGCCAGCTGGAGGCTTTTCCAGTGCTTCACCGCAGACTTTACCCAAACCGTCTGTTCTGCCTGGGCCCTGCCATCTCGGCCTAGGCCACTGCTCCTGATTCAGAGACATTCTTGGCAAAAGACCCGCTCTGGGATTCACCCCCCTGCTCAACACCACCGAACAGGTAGCAACCACTAGGAGGTGAGTCATGTAGGCCCTGCTTCCCCTGGCAATCCAGTACAACACCACAAGGTCTTCATCTGTCCTGCATCCTGGTCTGGGTAGCTTGAGTACAAATCAGGGTAGCTCCTGCAACATCAGTTACAATCATTGTGCTCCATCTGATGTTCTTGTTTTGGGTTTATTGCAATGGACTGAGCCATCCAGTTCGAATTACAAATATCTAGGTTGTGTGCATGTTGACTGTTTCTTTCCTAAGGAACCCCAAACAGCTGCAATGCCAGCCTCACCTGCGCAACATACCAGGCTAGCCTTGTTCAATATACTGGCACCAAAGTTTGTGAGACTGTGGTGGATTTTAAATCTGGGACCTCCAGATTCACAGCTTAAGGTGTTCGTGGTGGAGCCGGCCCAGTGGCGCTGAGGGTTGAGGCGCTGGAAGCCACACCTCGTGCGACGCTGGTGACCCAGGTTCGGGAATGAGGCCGTGTCACCAGGGGTCAGCAGGGGAGAGAAGAGATTGAGCGTCTGGAGGGCTGCGCTCTCTTCCCGGGGAGAGTTCAGGGGAGTGCTCACTCCTGGAGTGACCTATGGTGGTGGTTGAGGCGTCTGACATAGCAACACTGAGTAGAGGGGGGTGGAGTTGTGGCATAGTGTTGCCTTGCTGGTCAGACTTCTAGGAATCCAGGGGAAAAAACAATGAAAATCCCCACCCCAGAGATAGGGGATGGCACCTTGGACCAGGACCACACTCCAATGCCTGGCTTCCTCTCTCCGTGGCTCACCTGTACAGTCCTGGCACTCTATACTATAGATAGAGTGCCCCAGGCAGGTGCAGGGGGCGCCTGGGGGTCAGATGCGGAGGTTGCCCCAGGCCAGAGAGAAACATAGAATTGACGGCAGATAAGGACCGCTTGGCCCACCCAGTCTGCCCATTTCCCTGCCTACTGGATAAGCTGCAGAACCTAGTTAACCAGCAGCCTACTTCTTCTACCCCCACCCCTAGGAATTGCCTTAGACTGTCCCATGCATGCTTGAATTCCACCACTGTTTTTGACTCCACGACCTCCTCCGGAAGGCCGCTCCATGCATCCACAACCCTCTCTGTGAAAAATACTTCCTTAAATTATCTCTGAGCCGCCCCTCTATCTTCAAATTGTGCCCCTTGTTCTTGCACACCTCTTTTTTGAAAGATGCTATCCTCTTGGACTTTGTTGATTCCCTTGAGGTACTTGAAAGCTTCTATCATGTCCCCCTCCTCCTCCTTTCCTCGAGGCTATACATATTAAGCTCCTTAAGTCTCTCTTCATATGTCTTCCGGTGCAGACCCTGCACCATTTTAGTTGCCCTCCTCTGGACAGCTTCCATCCTGTCTATATCTCATGAAGACTGGGTCTCCAGAACTGCACACAGTACTCCAGATGGGTCTGACCAGCTGTCTGTACAGAGGGATAATAACTTCCTGTTTTCTACTGGTGATGCCTCTCCCTATGCATCCCAGTATCCCCAGCCCTCCTTGCTGCCCTCTCATTGCTTGCCCACCTTTAGGTCATCTGATATGACTACCCCAAGGTCCCTTTCCATTTTTGTTGTTGTTAGTATCTCACCCCCCATTGTGTACTCTTCCCTGGGTTTTGTTTCCCATGTACATTACCTTGCACTTCTTAGCTTTGAATCTAAGCTGCCATACATTTGACCATTCCTCTAACCTTGCCAAGTCCCTTTTCATCCTTTCCACCCCACCTTGTGCATCAACTCTGTTGCAGATCTTTGTGTCATCTGCAAAGAGACATACTTTTCCTTCCAGTCCCTCTGCAATGTCACTTATAAAGACATTGAAGAGGACCGGTCCTAATACTGAACCCTGTGGTACCCCACTAGTAACCCCCCTTTCTTCAGAGTGGACTCCATTTACTATTACTCTCTGTGTCCTATTCTCCAGCCAATTTTTTACCCAGGCTGTCATCTTGGGACCACCCCAGGCTGGCTAACCCATATTAATCTTTGTGTGGGACTGTGTCAAATGCCTTGCTAAAGTCTAGGTAGGCCATATCCACAGCCCCTCCCTGATCTACTACTTTGGTCACCCAGTCAAAGAAATCTATCAGATTTGTCTGGCATGAGCTTCCTGCTGTGAATCCATGCTGCCTTGGGTCCGTGCCCTCTGGCCTCTAGATACTCGACAATTCTTTCCTTCAAGTGATTACATCATTTTCCTACCACTGAGGTTAAACTAACAGGTCTGTAGTTTTCTGCTTCTGCCTTGCTCCCACTTTTGTGAAGGGGAATCACATCGGCCCTCCTCCAGTCCTCGGGTACCACGCCATCCTCCCATGATTTGTTAAACAGGGTAGTCAGTGGTGTCACTAGTTCTACCTTAGTTCTTTTAGAATTCTGGGATGAATCCCATCAGGCCCCATTGCTTTGTCCACCTTCAGTTTTAAGAGTTCTTTCAGAATCCTTTCTTCTGTAAATGGGCTGGTATCAACTTCTGTATCCAGAGTGTTTCACTGTTTGTTTTAGGTACCTCCTCTTCCTTTGTAAATACTGAGCAAAAATATTTGTTTAGTATCTCTGCCTTTTCACAGTCACCCTCTGCCCACCCTCCCTCCCCTTTATTAAGCCTCACTATCCCTCCCTTGGTCTTCCTTCTCTCCCTGATGTACCTATAAAAGGTTTTATCCCCCTTCTTAACTGAGTTGGCTATCTTTTCCTCGGTTTGGGCCTTTGCTGTTCTGATTGCCTTCCCAGCTTCCTTTTGCTTTAAGAGAGGAGAGGCTTCAGGCCAGTAGAGACCTGGAACCCAATGGATGCCCTAGTGTTTTCTGTTAAGTGGAGCATAAAAGTAGTTGGAAAAAAAACAAAACAAAAAAAAGGTGTTTGTGGTGGGACTTTAACCTGGGACCTCCAGATTCACAGTTTACAGTGGCTGCGGTGGGACCTAAACTTGAGACCCCAGATTCACAATTTACAGCGGCTGTGGTGGAATTTAAATCTGCGCTCCCTTATTCACAGTTTACAGAGTCCGTGGTGGGATTTATTTTTTTAATTTATTTTAAAAGTTTCACCAGTAAAGGCAACTGAGAAGTGTTGCTCATTTCCAGATGCATCCTGGGGGAGAGGGGGAGGGGGAAACAAGCAAACAATACAGGCATTCAGCATCGCTAACCATCATATGCTAGACAGTAATAGATACAGTGTTACCATATTAAGTGCAATTTGCTAGAGAGACTGGTAACAGCAAAATAGTTTCTAGCATAAGACAAGCTGAACAGTTCATATTTACAGTGGTCTAGATAGATCCAGAGACAAAAGGCTGTGCAAACAAAGTAAGTGCAGGTCGAGGTAGAGATTAGAGAGGTGGGGAGGGCAGAGTGAGTAGGAACAGCAACTGGGACAGGAGGGAGCCGAAAGTAGAGGGAGATGTGGTGAAGAAAGGCGGGGGGGGGGGTCCATGTCAACTCTATGAACCCTAATGTAGCGTGGTAGAAAACAGTGCGTACAAAGCCACCAAAGTCAAAACTGCACCTGTCAATAATGGTAAAGCACAAAACGGTGTCAGTGCATATTGTCACCGGAGTAGTGAGCCATGCTGATGTGGTGGTGTAATAGTACATCTCCACACAAGCCAACCCTTTACTGGAGTGGTGATTCATGCTGGCATAGTGTAATAACGGTAAACCTAAATTCACTGTTTTGCGGCTTTGCTGCTGACAGGCGCGTTTTGACTTTGCCGGTTTTGTACACACTGTTTTCTATCACACTGCATTAGGTTTCGTGGAGTTGACGTTGAACCAGGCAGGGGGTGAGATTTAGATCTGGGACATCCTTGTACACAGTTTACAGGGTCTGTAGTGAGAGTCTGACCTGGGATCTCTGGATTCACAGTTTACAGTGTCTGTGTCAGGATTCAAATTTGGAACCTCACAAAAAACACAGCAAGTGAACGCACATCAGTCCACATAAAGGTGTTATAGCCAGGAGCAGTCACTGAACATAGAGAAGTAATGATGCTGTGCATACACCACTGAATTGAGAAAATAGAAGGTATATTATTTTATGGCAAACTGCAAATACATGGTAGATATCTGGGCTAACACCCCTACCTAGCGACCCTGTCACATGGGCCTTCCTCATGTGGTGGAACTAGCCATCCAACAGTCTGTTTAAATACCCCCCATAATTATTAATCAATCGGTAATTTTACCACAATTAAACAAACAGTACTGTTAGAAAAACGATGACAAATAAAATGTAAACAAAGGAAAAGGAAAATAGAGTATTAGATTAAACTTTTCAGCATAAACACATTTTATTTCATTATACATCTCAAATGATGGTTTTTATAGCAAAAGTCCTTTTATATAACAAACTAATATAACATAATCCCCTTACCATCATATATTCAATTCTATTATTTTATGCCTAAAAAAGTTTAAATACCACACAAAGCATAGAAGGTCAGACAAAGGGCAAAAGGTAATTTCCTAAACAGGACTAAATTTACACCATTCACAATGGTATAGCCCTAAGGGCAGTAATCATCATCATTTATTTATTGCATTCTCCCTGACAAGAAATGTACAGGAGGTCACCTAGGCTGCAAAAGGTCAAATCATGAATACAGCTAAAATCATAGCAAAAGGTCAAATCATGAATAAAGCTAAAATCATAGCCCTAGGACCATAATATAGCTAAAATCAATTTGTTCATTTATTTATAATCATACAAGAAACACAGAAGATCAACTGGATTGCAAAAGGTCAACTCACAAATAAGGTCTATAATTAATGTGGTCATTTAAACCCAGTGGTATATATGCTTCTAGGACCACTACCCACTTGATTTTACAAGGGCAGTAATCGTTGTCATTTATTTATTGCATTCTCCCTGTCAGAAAGTACAGGAGATCACCTAGGCTGCAAAAGATCAAATCATAAATAACACTAAAATCATAGCCCTAAGGCCATAGTATAGCTATCATCAATTTATTCATTTATTTATAATCATACAAGAAACACAGAAGGTCGACTGGATTGCAAAAGGTCAACTCATAAATAAGGGCTATAATCACAACCATTTAAACAAAGGGAAGACACTAACAAAGGGTTTTTACTTCCTGCATATACCCCTGGCCAATATGTTCATCACTTTCAGGAATTTAACACATTCTGGGTCTTTGATTTACAGTAACAACAGTTTACTGGTCCCCAGTAGTTCACCATTTCTTGTGGATTTGATTATTTTCATCATTTGTCTCCTGATTGACAAGATTATTATATTACATACTTGGGACTTGCAGAGGAGCAGGGCGACTATGCAGGCCACATCGGTGGCTAGGAGGAGTTCAGTGATTTGAGTTGGAGCACCCAATAGGAAACCTGGGCACCATTTTTTGGGACTCGTGGCTGGGCCTTTTAGGGACAAGCCCAGCCACTCTGGGATACTTGAGACTTACTCGCAGAAGAGCTAGGAGATCAGCAGGCCGTATCGGCGGGCTGCTTCTCGGGTCCAGAGTCCTGTGGGACTTGCCAAGGCCACATCGATGGTGAAAGAGCTGTTGCAGGAGCTGTATCAGGAGCAAGTTTGGAGATGGCGCAGCCACATTTGAGTGGCTGGGAAGTTCAGTGATCTGAGTCGGAAGCGCGGTAGAAAGCCCAGGCACCATTTTCAGGACTCATGGCTGTGTCTTTTAAGGAGACGAGCCCAGATGCTCTTGGAATACTTGGGACTTACTGCAGGGAGCAGGAGGACTGCACAAGCCGCATTGGCGGGCTGCTTCTGGGCGCCCAGAGGTCCTGAGGGATGGTGCAGGCCACATCAGTGGTGAAAGAGCTGTTGAAGGAGCTGTATCAGGAGCAAATTTGAAGCCAGGGATGGCCACATCGGTGGCTAGGAGCAGTTCAGTGATCTGAGTTGGAGAGCCCAATAGAAAGCCAGGGCACCATTTTCAGGACTCGTGGCTGGGCCTTTTAAGTGACAAGCCCAGCCGCTCTTGGGACACTAGTTTGCCATCCATCCACCGCAGCCCCAACCTCTATTAAATGCTCGGAGGAAGAGCGGCCAGGTGGAGGTAGGTCACTGATTGGTTACGTGGCTATACTGGGGTTTTCTCCAGTCGTGACTGTGACTATTCTTGGAACTGTTAGGGGATGTAACTCTGTTCATGCTCTTTTATTCTGCTTAGTAGCTTGGTCCAAGAGCTGTGCTTTTAATTTCATGGGCTACATCGCCCCATATGGCTGGCTGAAGAGGGTTGCGGGTAGGTCTACCTGGGGGTGAGGACCTGGTCAAGGGTGAACGTCCAAGAATGTTTGGAGAGGGCCTTTGGGGGTGGCCTCCAGCCACCAGGGCAGGCATCTTTGGCAGGACTGTAGGGTGCACTGGCTGTGGGGCAGCCATGGTCCTAAACTGGGCCTGGAGGGAGGGAGGTTGCCCAGTCTGTAGGCAGCTATTGCAGATCAGAGGGGAGCTTGACTGGGTATGGAGGAAACTGGAGTTGTTGGGTGGAGGAATAAACATGTCTGGGAGGGCCTGTGGGGAGCAGGAGGGCAGTGATGGAGTGCAACCTGGATCCATTTCGTCAGGCAGGAGTGGAGAACCTATGGGGCGTGGGCTAGTAGCAAAGGGGGTAGCTACCTGGGAGGTAACTGATAGAGGAAATAGGCTAAATCATAGGAGGCAGGGGGGGAACAGGAGGGTTGGCACTGACAGGGGGCCTACTGGAGGAGTGAATAGCGGGAAATCAGGACAAAAAAAGGAGGTTGGCTTTGAGTGCTATAATAAATTTGAACCATTTAGTATATTGGTTGGAGAGGACGTGGTGAGGGGGGTAGAGGAGGAAAAGGAGGGAGGATATGGTGAATCGACGAGGGGCTGGCATCGGTAATTCAAATAAGCATGCTAGCAGGGGAGGGGGCAAATCAAGTGTTAAAGAAGGGGAGGGGGGGAACCAGCAGAGGGAAAGTGTGGAGGCTGCGAGCCAACTCAGTGAGAAAGGTGGAGAGATTGAGACGAGGGAGGGGCGTCCTTTGAGTGGGGAGGATCATACCAGAGAAAGGCCCAAAGGTAAGGGGGATCTGTAGGTGGGCATGGAAGGCGGCAAGAGGAAAAGGGAGGAGGTAGGAGGTGGTGATGGTGATGGTGATGGGAATGCCGTGTTTGGGGGGACTGGAGAGGTGGGAGATGGAAGGGAAGAGGTCAGAAGAAAAGGCTCAACTGGGGTAGGGAGTGGGGTGGAGGTAAACTGGGAGGAGCCAGGGAACTCGGTTATAAAAGGCATGACAAGAGGGGTAGGGTGGCTAGGAGTTCTCTTGTAGAGGGTCCAGAGAGAAGCCAAGGAGAAGTGGCCTGGAGGAGGGTGAAGGTGACGGGGGCTAGCGGGAGAGTCCAAAAAGGAGGTGCACAAAAGGTCAAGGGGGACACTAAGGTTCTTCTGCTGGGGGACTCCATGATCAGGGGTATTCATTGGGTGGGACAGGGTGAGGGAAAATCCAGTCCAGTTAAGGTAGTGGGTATTTCTGATCTGACTGTGCATAGGGTGAAGTTCATGGTGTATGAGCTGGCGAGGGATTGTGGAGGATTACTGGACTTCCTGATGCATCTGAGAAAAAATGGTATTGAGGGGAATAGTGTGTTGGAAATTCAGGCAAGGTTCCGAGAACTGGCCAGGGTCTGTCATGACAATGGATGCACAGTCTCCTTCTCAGAAATCCTGCCAGTGCCAAGGGCCACTGTGGAGAACAAACAGCAGATCAGGAAGATTAATGACTGGCTCGGGCAGTGGGGTGAAGCACAGGGGATTGGGCTGTTGGGAGACTAGGGGGGAGTTTGGGAAGACAAGGGACTATATGCCCAGGATAGGCTTCATCTAAATCCGGTAGGGAAGGAAGTTCTCAAACGTGGATGATGGATTTCATTCAGGCTAGATGGGGTTTAAACTTGTGAAGAGGGAAGGGGGGCACTGCGGGGCTGATCCAGTAATCCATACCGCCGGTAGGACTAGAGAGGGGGCAGATGGTACCCTAAGGGAGAAGTACAGATGGACGTATGAAAGATCTGGGGAGGATATGGTAAAGAGGGGTACAAGGGTTGGAGGGTGGCTTTAATAAATGCCAGGAGCCTGGGGAATAAAATGCTTGAGTTCTTGGAGGAGGGGGAGGTGACGGGGCTGGCGGGAGAGTCCAATTCTTGTGGGGGAGGAAGAAATAGGCTGTTGGTTAACTAGGATCTGCGGCCTATCCTGTAGATAGGGAAATGGGCAGACTAGATGGGCCAAGCGGTCCTTATCTGCCATCAAAGTCTATGTTTCTATGTTCCTATGTTTCCAGGCCACGCTGTTTGAGGGTGGGGTGGATGTAGCAGCAGTCACTGAAACTTGGACCACCCCTGGACATGACTGGGACCTCCATCTGAGTGGGTACCTTGCGCTAAGGAAGAACCGAAAGGTGGGCAGAGGGGAGGAGTAGCAATGTTCATTAGGGATAACATCGAGATTATGAAAGTGGAGGAAGCAGAGGACAATGTGGAGGCCCAATGGGTCACCTGTCAAACCCCTGTGAGAGGGAAGATCAAGTTGGGGGTGGTATATAGGCCCCCAGAAATAGCAGAGGACCTGGAGGATTGCCTGTTGGCTAACATTAAGGGGCAGTGTGAACTGGAAGGGGAAGGAGTGGTGTTGATGGGGGACCTTAATATGTCAGCTACTGATTGGGGTACTATGACATCCACTGTAACCAGGGAGCAGAAGCTGCTGGATGGCTTCCTGGATGCATTCCTCAATCAGCAGGTGATGGACCCAATGAAACATAGAATTTGATGGCAGATAAGGACCGCTTGGCCTGCCTAGTCTGCCCATTTCCCTACCCAGAGGATAAGCTGCAGATTCTAGTTAACCAACAGCCTACTTTCTTCTACCCCTATTAGAATTGCCTTGTCTGTCCCATGCATTCTTGAATTCCCCCACTGTTTTTGACTCTGCAACCTCCTCAGGAAGGCCATTCCATGCATCTACAACCCTCTCTGTGAAGAAATACTTCCTCACATTACCTCTGAGCTGTCCCCCCTCCCCCTTGTTCTTGCACATCTCTTTTTCTGAAACATCCTGCCCTCTTGGACTTTGTTGATTCCCTTGAGGTATTTGAAAGTTTCTATCATGTCCCCCTCTCCCTCCTTTCCCAAGGCTACATCTTAAGCTCCTGTAGTCTTTCTTCATATGTCTTCTGGTGCAGACCCTGCACCATTTTGGTTGCCCTCCTCTGAACAGCTTCCACTCTGTCTATGTCTTTGCAGAGATGGGGTCTCAAGAACCTGATACAGTACTCCAGATGTGGTCTTACCAACTGTCTGTACAGAGGGCCAACAACTTCCTGTTTTCTACTGGTGATGCCTCTCCCTATGCATCCCAGTATCCCCCCAGCCCTTCTTACTGCCTTCTCACATTGCTGGCCCACCTTTAGGTCATCTAATATGACCCCCAGGTCCCTTTCCATTTTTGGTGTTGTCAGTATCTCACCCCATTGTGTACTCTTCCCCTGGGTTTTTGTTTCCCAGGTGCATTACTTTGCACTTCTTTGCATTGAATCTAAGCTGCCATACATTTGACCATTCCTCCAACCTTGCCAAGTCCCTTTTCATCCTTTCCACCCCACCTTGCGCATCAACCCTGTTGTAGATCTTTGTGTCTTTGTGTCATCTGCAAAGAGACATACTTTTCCTTCCAGGTGCTCTCCAATGTCACTTATAAAGACATTAAAGAGGACTGGTCCCTGTACCAACCCCTGCGGTACACTGCTAGTTACCTTCCTTTCTTCACTGTGGACTCCATTTACTATTACTCTTTACATCCTGTTGTCCAGCCAGTTTTTTTTTTTATCCAGGCTACCACCTTGGGACCCACTCCAAGGCTGGCTAACTTGTATATTAATCTTTTGTGTGAGACTGTGTCAAATGTTTTGCTAAAATCTAGGTAGGCCATATCCACAGCCCTCCCTGGTCTACTACTTTGGTCACCCAGTCAAAGAAATCTATTAGGTTCATCTGACATGACCTTCCTGCTGTGAAACCATGCTGCCTTGGGTCCTGTGCCCCACTGGCCTCTAGGTACTCAACAGTTCTTTCCTTCAGAAGTGATTTCATCATTTTCCCTACCACTGAGGTCAAACTAACTGGTCTGTAGTTTCCTGCCTCTGCCCTGCTCCCACATTTGTGAAGTGGAATCACATTTGCCCTCCTCCAGTCCTCGGGTACCACTCCAGTCTCCCATAATTTGTTAGAAAGAGTAGTCAGTGGTGTTACAAGTTCTACTCTTAGTTCTTTTAGAATTCTTGGGTGAATCCCATCAGGCCCAATTGCTTTGTCCACCCTCAGTTTCAAGAGCTCTTTCAAAACACTTTCTTCTGTGAATGGACTGGTATTGATCCCCCCTATTCAGAGTGTTTCTCTTGTTTGGTTTAGGTACCTCCTCTCATCTTCTATTGTGAATACTGAGCAGAAATATTCGTTCAGTATTCCTGCTTTTTCACTGTCACCCTCTGCCCACATTCCATCCCCTTTATTAAGTCGCTGTATCCCTCCCTTGGTCTTTCTTCACTCCCGAATGTACCTATAAAAGGTTTTATCCCACTTCTTAACAGAGTTGGCTATCTTTTCCTCAGTTTGTGCCTTTCTATTTTGACTGCCTTCCCTGCCTCCTTCTGCTTTAACTGACAAAGTTCTCTGTCCTGCTCCTTCTGTGCTTCCTTGTATTTCCTGAATGCTATCCTTTTCTCCTTAACCTTTCCTTCCACTTCTTTTGAGAACCATAGTGGTTTTTTCCTTCATTTTGTTTTGTTGATTTGCTTCACACAAAGGCTTGTTGCCTCTGCGATGGTTGTTTTGATTATTCCCCATTGTTCCTCCATCTCCTTCTTGCCCGTTTGCTAGTGCTTTTCTGAGGCACTCTCTCATTTTCCCAAAGTCAGCCTTCCTAAAGTCCAATACTCTTGTTTTTGTATGGCTTGACTCTATGGCTGTGTTTATTGTGAACCACACTGTTTGGTGGTCACTTGTTCCCAGATGGCTACCCACTTCTAAATCTGAGATCCTTTCTCCTTTCCCATTTGAGAGTACCAGGTCTAAGATTGCTCCCTCCCAAGTGGGTTCCAACACTAGCTGTCTGAGGCATGCCCCGATAAGGCATCAAGAATGACCCTGCTCTTGGATTTGCCTGCAGCAAAGGTACTCCAGTTAACATCTGGCATATGCAGGTCCCCCATCAACAATATCTCCCCTTTTTCTGCCATTTTAAGGATGCCTTCTATCATTTCCTTGTCCATTTCCTCCCCCTGAGATGGGGGTCTGTACACAACCCCCGTGCGGATTGTGGTGCCATTTCTTGTCTCCAGGATGACCCACAGTGACTCATCAACTGCCTGTTTACTCTTTAGTTCTGTTGCTTTAATCCCTTCCCTTATATAGAGAGCTACTCCTCCTCCTCCTCCTCTTTTACCCACCCTGTCCCTCCTGTAGATTGTGTATCCTGTTATGCTAACATCCCAGTCATGGTTCTCTGTGTACCATGTTTCAGTGACTGCCACAATATCCAGGCATCCCCCTTCCATCAATGCCACTAGTTCAGAGAGCATGTTACAGAGACTGTGGGCATTGGTACTCATCATCTTCCATTTTTTTTTTTTTTTTTTATGGCATTACCCCTTTTAGCCCCATCCCTGTCCTTACTGCCTTTTCTCCATTTACCCCTGTCCTGCTCCCTACTGACTTCTCTACCTTGGTGTTTACCTCACTAACTACTGTATTTTTGTGGGAGGCTGGATTTCCTTTTCCTTTCAGTGCCTCCCCCTTAGTTTAAATGTTGCCAATGAAGCATTTAAACTCATCACCTAGATCCTGATTCCCCGACAGATGCAGACCATCGCGCCAGTATAGGCCTGCATCCTCCAGGTGGCTCCCAGTCCCCAATGAAGCCAAATCCCTGAGCTCCACACCAGTTTTTCAACCATTCATTGAATCCCATGGCGCAGAATACCCTAGCATCATCCTTTCCATGGGCAAGCAGCACCTCCGAGAAGGTTACCGTACATGCTATTTGTCTAAGGCCCCTCCCCAACTCTACAAACTCATCTTGCACTGCTCTGATCCCATTCACAGCCAGATCATTTGTCCCTAGGTGGGCAATGACATCCATATCCCTCCTTTGTGTAGCTGCTCCCGCGATTCTGAGGATTCGCTTCCTGTCCCTTTGAGCCGTGGCACCAGGCAGGCACCTTACCTCCCTATCCCTTTCTCCCCTACTTCTACCACCCCAATGATCAAGTCCCCCACCAGGAGTTGTTTCCTTCCCCTGTGGGGTCTCGTGCCAACCTCCTGTGGGTCTCCTTTGTGGAGGTTCCCAGCATCCTCCTTGGTCTCCACTGCAGGTGTCTCCATAGAGGAACCCCTCTTCGCCAGAATAGCATATGAATTGTGGAGAGGTACAACTGGAGGGATGCACCTCTGTTCCACCACTCTTTCCCTCCCTGAGCCCACCTTGGTCCAACAGCTCCTCTTTCCTGGCAACCTCTGAGGTAGTGGTGGTGGCCCTGGTAGTCCCTGGGTGAAGGGAAGAGGTTTCACAAATCCTAGCCAGGTCAGCCTGGAGACAGGCAACCTCCTCCTCCCTCAGACCAGAGAGGTGCCTGCAAACAGGGCAGCATTGCAGCCTCCAGAATGTCTCCCAGAACACTGCTGCCCCACAGCCATTGCACTGCACCACTCTCATTTTGACTTATTGTGAGTTCCCTCTCCTGTTGCTTTGTATGCTTACTGTCTCCTCCCTCTATGTATTTTTACACTTACTTTCCTACTGCCTATGTGCCCTTACAACTCTTGCCATTCCTGTTCTGGGACAGGAACTTCCTGTAGTCTTTAGTAGTCTCCTTCTTCTGTGCTTGGATTCAGACCTCTATACGAACATACGAAATTTGCCAGCAGATAAAGGCCCTAGAGGTCTACTCAGTCTGCCTCAATGTGCAGCTAGCACCCTTATCCTGCAGCTGCCCTCCCTTCACCCTTCCCTTCATTGACCCTCCCCTTGTCCTGTCCCATCCCCTTGAAGCAGTCCACTGTTCTACTGATACCACTTCTACAGGTAACACATTCCACCCAGCCACCACCTCTCTGTAAAAAGTGTCTCTCATCTCCTTCCTGAACCTTTCTCTCCAGTCTCATATCATGGCCCTGGCCCTGGTGTCCTCCCTCCCTTACTTTGAACACCCCTCTGTTCCTGTCTTGTTTATTCCTTTCATGTACTTAAAGGTTTCAATCATGTCCCCTGTCCCTCCTGTCCTCCAATGAGTACATGTTCAACTCCCTCAGCCTCCTCTCGTATGATAAGTCGCCCCAGCCCTTGATCATCTTTGTTGCCTAACTGCACCCCTCCAGTAACTTAATGTCCCTCTTCAGAAATGGGCGCCAGTACTGCACGTAGTATTCCAGGTGTGGTCTAACTAATGACCTGTACAGTGGCAGAATCACTCCTCCTCCTCGAGGATATACCCTTGCAATACAACCAGCATTTTGTTGGCCTTGCAGCTGCCTTCCTCACATTGTGCCGAGTTGTTCATTGTCCCTGTAAGGACCACCCCAGATCCTTCTCCTCTCTGTCTGGGCTAGCTGCACTCCCCAGCTGGTAACTCCTCCTTGGTTTTTCATCCCAAATGTTGCACCTGCACTTTTTGGCATTAAACCCCAGTTGCCAGGTGTCTGACCAGGTTTCAAGCTTTGCCAGATCATCCTGCAACCCCTACCATCCTCCTAGGTCATCCACCACCACTCCTACCTTGGTATCATCTGTAAACAGACTGATCTTGTTCTTGATGTCCAATGATATGTCTGCAATGAATGTCCCAAACAACATTGGTCCCAACACCGAGCCCTGTGGAACACCGCCATCACTACCCTTGGGTGTGAGAGCCTCACCCACCACCACCCTCTGTTGCCTTCCTGAAGCCAGTTCTCTACCCATCTCACCAGCTTTGCACCCGCCCCTGTGCCTAATAACTTACTTCCCAGCCTTCCATGAAGCACCGAGTCGAATGTCTTACTGAAGTCCAGATACAGGACATCCACTGCATGGCCCCTGTCCAATTGCCTAGATACCCAGTCATAGAACTCCACCAGGTTGGTTTGGCAGGATCTGCCCCATATGAAGCCATGCTGTCTTCTGTCCTGTAGTCCTTTGGCCTCTAGGAGGGCCACCAGCCTCTCCTTCAGGATAGTCTCCATCAGCTTACCCACGATGGATGTGAGGCTCACTGGTCTGTAGTTTCTCTGGTTCATCCTTGGGGCACTCTTGTGGAGGGGCACCACATGAGCCATCCTCCAGTCCTGAGGTACACACCCCAAATGTAGTGAGGCATTAAATAGGTCTGCCAGGTCCTGCAAGGACCTCTGCCAGCTCCTTCAGTACCCTGGGATGGATGCCATTTGGGCCTGGCGCCTTATCCACCCTCAGTGCCTTCAAACCTCCCGAACTCTGCCCTCCATGATTTCCATCTGTCACCCTCCCCTGTTTCTGCTATTTCTCCCCTTGGTGTCAACCCCTCTTCTCTTTAGTAAATACTGAGCAGAAGTACTCATTTAGTGCTTCTGCCTTATCGCACCCTGCTTCCATCCAACCCCCCTCCTTCCTAATCCTTACTATTTGGTCCTTACAGCTCCTTTTTTCCTTGATGTACCCTTCTTAATGCCTTGTGCCAGCCTAAGTTCCATAGATGCCTTGGCTCCCCTTACTGCCCTTGTCACCTCCTTCGATTCAGTCAAGTACTCTTCCCTGTCCTCCCCCTTCCTGTTTTCTTGTACTTCCTAAAGGCAGCTCTTTTCCTCCTTACCTTTTCCATGATCTCCTTGCTCAACCAGCTCGGTTTCTTAGCCCTAGCCTTCTTGCTGTTGGCCTTGCAGCAGGTTTTGGTTGCCTCCACTATCCCCAACTTTATGAGCTCCCACCTCTGGTTAGTGTCCATACTAGATTGAATTCTGGCCAGGTACCCTTTTACCACTTCCCCCATCCTCCCAAAGTCGGCCCTCCTAAAGTCCAGCACACTTGTGCAAGATTCCACTCCTTCCTTACCCATATCCAGCAGCCGGGGAGGAGAAAGAGCTATTTTTTTTTAATTGGTACAGTTCTCTGTCCTGCTCCTTCTGTGTTTCCTTATACTTCCTGAATGCTATCTTTTTCTCCCTTACCTTCTCCACCACTTCTTTTGAGAACCATAGTGTTTTTTTCTTTCATTTTGATTTGTTTGTTTGCTTCACACAAAGACTTGTTGCCTCTGTGATGGCGATTTTGATGTTTCCCCATTGTTGCTCCACCCCACCTTATTGCCTGTTTGCTAGTGCTTTTCTGAGGCACTCTCCCATTTTGACAAAATCAGCCCCCCTGAAGTCCAGTACCTTCACGTTTGTATGGCTTGACTCCACAGCTAAGTTTATTGTGAACCACACTGTTTGGTGGTCACTTGTTCCCAGATGGCTACCCACTTCAGGATCGGAGATCCTCTCTCCGTCCCCATTTGAGAGTACCAGGTCTAAGATTGCTCCTCGCAAGTGGGTTCCAAGACTAGTTGTTTGAGGCATGCCCCTTTAGGCATTTTAGAATGGCCCTGCTCTTGGATGTGGCTGCAACAAAGGTGCTCCAGTTAACATCTGGTATATTCAGGTCCCCCATCAACAGTATCTCCCCTTTCTCTGCCATCCTAAGGATGCCTTCTATCATTTCCTTGTCCATTTCCTCCCCCTGAGATTGGGGTCTGAATACAACCCCAGTGCAGATTTTGGTTCCATTTCCAGTCTCCAGGGTGACCCACAGTGCCTCCTCTCCTCCCTGTTTGCACTTTAGTTCTGTTGCTTTTATTCCTTCCCTTACATAGAGAGCTACTCCTCCTCCTCCTCTTCTTCCCTCCCTGTCCCTCCTGTAGATTGTGTACCTTGGTATGTTGACATCCCAGTCATGGTTATCTGTGCACCATGTTTCTGTGACTGCCACGATATCCAGGCATCCCTCTTCCATCAAGGCCACCATTTCAGGAAGCTTTTTACCTAGACTATGGGCATTGGTATTCATTATCCTCCACTTTTTTATGGCTTTATTTCTTTTTGCCCCATCCCTGTCCTTACTGCCTTTGTCTTTTTCTCCATTTACCTCTGCCCTTCTCCCTATCGGCTGCTCTATCTTAGTGTTTACCTCACTAACTACCTTGATTTTTGGGGGGGGGGCTAGGATTTCCCTTCTTCTTTTCAGTGCCTTCCCCTTTGGCTAGTTTAAATGCTTGCCAGTGAATCATTTAAACCTATCAGCTAGGATCCTGTTTCTCCTCCTGGATAGATGCAGACCATCACTCCTGTATAGGCCTGCATCCCTCCAGGGGGAGCCCCAGTTCACAATGAAGCCAGATCCCTGAGCTCTGCACCAGTTTTTCCACCAGTCATTGAATCCCATGGTGCGGAGTACCCTAACCTCATCCATGCCTTGGACAGGTAGCACTTCCAAGAAAGTTACTGTGTGTGCTACTTGTCTAAGGCCCTTCCCCAATTCCACAAACTCGTGTTGCACTGCTCTGATCCCATTCTCAGCCAAGCCATTTGTCCCTAGGTGGATAATGACCTCCAGCTCACTCCTCCTTGCAGCTGCTCCCACGAGCCTGAGGATTCATTTCTTGTCCCTCCAAGCCATGGCGTCAGGCAGGCACCTTACCTCCCTTTCCCCTCCCTTCTCCAGTTCTACCCCCTAACAATTGAGTCCCCCACCAGGAGATCTTTCCTTCCCCTGTGGGGTCCTGTTCCACCCTCCTGTGGGTCTCCATTCCAGAGGTTTCCAGCATCCTCGGTCTCTACTGCGGGTGCCTCCCATGAGGAACCATGCTCCGCCAGAGTGGTGAATGAGTTGTGGAGAGGCACAACTGGAGGGATGCACCTCTGTTCCACCACACTCACCCTCCCAGAGCCCACCATGGTCCAATCACTCCTCTTTCTTAGCAGCCTCTGAGGTAGTGGCGGTGACCTTGGTGGTCCCTGGTTGGGGGAGCAGGTTTCCGAAATCCTGGTGTAACCCCCCTACAACTGGGGGTTCCTGAAAAGTCTTCCTTGAACTTGTCTAAATGCTCACTGCCAGGCTGGTGTCCTGCATTTTAGCAGTTAAACATTATTGTGGAGAGTGCCTGTATAGCCTCTGTGTACTGTCTCTTTAAGAGCTGCTTAGCTTGCAGTTTTACTTAATCTGGGAGGGGTACTGAGTGTTTCCATGCTTGAGTCCCACCCGGGCTGCCAGATAATTGCTCCATTCCTGCCATCGCTAATTGCGCAGAGGGAGCTCTGTTAGAAGATGTAACTGTTTGCTGAAAATCTATTAGAGTGATAATGATAATGTGGTTTGTCTAACCTGCCTTCTTTGCAGCAAGGACTGTGTTGTTTATCTCCACCATCTTGGTCCTGGACTGCCGAATTGGGCCAATCAGTACTTTGGGACTCTAAAATGGAGCCTGCCTACAGGAGCTTGGTGGAGTCAAAATCTGTGGGAATTGTAGTTTTGGACTGTTGGCTCCTAAAAGGACCTGGAGGGGGAGCCCTTACTGTGACTGACAGATGAATCAGGCAACCAAACCTTTTGGATCTTGGGGAAAATTCCCAAGCTGCCTGCTGTCTGGGTCAGATCTCAGTGGAGAAGTGAGGAAGCAACAGCTCGAGTCAGTTGAGCAGCCGTCTGCATGGTTTCACGCAGGAGAACTGTGGAAAGGCCTGAGTTTTGACCTGGATGCCTGCCTGCTGCCCCAAGAGAGGGAGAAGATAATTATTTCTGACTGAATCAGAGTTTGTGAGAATGAAATAAGACACTGAATTGAGACCAGGCTCAGCCTGAAGAAGACCGAAGATTTGTTGAATGCAATCGGCCCGTCAGGATTTCCAGCTACCCCTAAACTCTTGATGCGTGCAGATACTTTGCGATTGTGACCGGAGAGTGTCTGCTGGTACAGTGGAAATTTCCTTGCATGTAAATGTGCTGTGTGCTGAAAGTGGGTCGTGACTTGGTTCCCACTGTGTGTTTGAACTGTGTTTGCTTGCTGGAGGCTGCCTCCAGCCCAAATGGACTGAATCCGTATTCACCTCCATTCGGCCTGGGCCTTACCACACTGGTCCTGCCAGACTACCCGCTGCACAGAGAAAGCCATCGACGAGAGACCTGCCTGGGGATAAGCGCCCTGCTCCACACTTGAACAGAAATGATGCCTTGGTGATTCGTATGGGCCCTGCTTCTCCTGAAACTCCAGATCAACCACCTGCAGTCTTGATCTTCGTTCAGCCTGTGTCCAGTCTTGGGTATCGTGAGTAATGATCAGGGTAGCTCCCTGCAACAACAGTTTAATCTAAGTGTGCCATCTGATTGTCTTGTTGTTTCTTTTCCTTCACGAACTGAGCTCTCCGGCTCAGGATTACAAATAGCGGTGTTGTGCATGTGGTTTTTCCATCACAGGGCCCCAACCAGTTGCAACACAGGCCTACCCCGGCAATGATCCTGGCTAGCCCACCTCTTCTCCACCTGGGTACCCAGAGTGTGTGACTGTTTAGGGACTCTGAAGTGCATGCATAACTGTCTGATTGAATTAGTCTTTAAGCCAATCAACCTGATTACATCCCTCCCTTGTTCAAATCCCTTAAATAAATCAGATTTAACTCTTTTTGCATTTAACCTGACTGTGGTTCCAGTTTGTGCCTAGAGTACTGTACTGTTGCTATTTGCTTTGCATAACCTTGTTTTACTGGGGGTCCCCAGGGTCAAGCTAGAGGAACCTGCCCTGGTGGTAAGTGCACACAGTGTGGGTAATTGCCTGGTGTACAAGGGGTATTGTGAAAGTGATTATTGTGTATTGTTATGGCCACTAGAAAGGAAAGAGGGGGGGTTACAGTGTCCCGGAGGGCTGTGCCCAGGTTAGTTTGACCACTAAAAACCCTGACCTCCAGGCAGAAGCACCTGTTTCAGAACTCAGGCCTCTTAACCTGCTACTAGCCAAGCAGGCAGGGGTAGTAGCCCTTGGGATTGCACCACCTAGGGGTTACATCTTGGAGGCACCACTGGGATTAGCGTCCTCTAGTGGTCAAAAGAGGGAATTACCCCATTATGTTAAGAATTGGTGAAAAAATAGAGGCGCTTGCCACGCCTAAGCTCAAAATCACCCTCCATAAGCTGTTAGTACACCGATTGATGGGGTGGAGTGAGGCTGAGGGGATAGACCCCTGACAGGCTCTCCTGTTAATAGATGTCCCAATAGGGGCCACTAATGCTGTTATTATAGAAGCTGTGGACCATGTCAAATGTTTGGGCAAAGTTAAAGTGAAGGGGAGGGAATCAGACCTGTTTGACCAGACCATGGTAGTCTTACTCTTCTGCAGCTTTCCCATAGATCTGGAGAAAGTACCCCCTGTTATTCTGCCAGAAGGGGCCCAGAAGGGGTGGAGGGTCATTCACCTACATATTGATCCAGCTACCCCGGGTGGGTCCCCCAATATAGAGGTGTTCAAGGATAAGCTGCTTAAGCTGTTAGCTTCTGAGGGGTGAACCATCCAAGAGTTAGTAAAGGTGCTAGACCTTTCTGAAGAACCCACACCACTGCAGTCCCCGATAGCATCTCCTGCCTTCCTTTAAGGTTCCCCCGTGGTCACCTCCCCTATAGTAATTCCCTCTGTGTACCTGGACTCTTATCGTAGACTTAGCCTTTTCTCGGGCACGGTCCCAATGCCTACAGGGGAGGATGACATTGAAACATGGATGGACTATGCTACCCCCCTGGCCCAGGAGTGGCAGTGCTCTGAGGGGGAGAAAAGAAAGATACTCATGGAAAGTTTGAGGGGCCCTGCACTGGAGGCCATCTGCTTCCTACGAGCCACTAGCCCAGAGGCTACTGCGGCTGAATACCTCTCTGCATTGGAAGGAGTCTTTGGAAGCAGTGAGTCAGGGGACGATTTGCTGTGGAAATTCAAATCTGCCAAGCAATGGAAGAATGAGAAGTTGTCTATGTTTGTTACCAGAATTGAGAGGGCTTTGCAGAGGGCTCACAGAAAAGGAGGGGTGCCTGCTAAGGAATTGAATTGGGTCAGATTGGACCATATTCTCAAGTCAGTTAGGTACTCCAGTGTGAAGATGCTAAAACTTAAGTTGCAAGACAGGAAGGCTAATCCTTCTGAGTATTGTCACCTTATGAAAGAGATTCATGAGGCTGAGAATGATGACAAGGGCTGGGAGCCCTATGCTGGGATTGTTCATACCTACCAGACCCCTGAGAGAAGTGATGAAGATGAGGCACAGCAGCTGAGAGGGCTGATTAAAGAACTGACAGAGTTGAAGGTCAGGCAACCAGCAGCCGAGGTAGCCAGAGATATTAACCTGTACCATTCCCCCCCCCGAGTTAAAAAGTGAGGTCTCGTCTAGTGGGATGGGGGTGCATGTTGTCTCTGCAGAAGCCCAGACTGAGGGTAACCTACTGGAAGGAGTACGAGAGTTGAAAGCCCTAGTGGGAGACCTACTGCGAGGCACACAAACCCCCAACCATGATGGAGATTCAGAGGATCAAGAGCACAAGTCACAAGCCTCAGAAGGGCCCCGAGGCGCCGCTGATGTACCCAAGCAGGGAGAAGGCCCCCCACCACTCAGAGACTCTAGTGAACCCAATTTTTGCTACTATTGCAGGGAGGACGGGCACACACGTTTCTTTTGACACTCACCAGAGAACCTGAGAAGGGTTACCACTAGACTATTAGCCTTGATCTGGTGGAACAATAACTGGCCGCCACGTGGAGCTGCTAGAAAAGGTTACTCCTCAAAGGTCACTACCAAGTCGACATCCAAGCCTGCAGCACCTGAATGATCCGAGGTGGTGGGTCCTTCAATGGAAACTACAGTAAAGGTGAACGGTGTGTCCACCCCGGGCCATGCTTGATAGTGTGTCTCAAGTGACTATAGTGTTCCAAGACTGATATCGAAAGCACCTGCCTGATGTGCCCCTACAGCCTTTGGAAGGCTTGCATGTGTGAGGGTTGAGCGAGAAGTCTTATCCGTACTTAGGGTATATTCAGATCTGGCTGTCTTTCCCTACCTCAGTGGCTGGAGTAGATGAACAAGTCGAGACACTGGCCTTAGTATGTCCCCCTACTGGACTGTATGATGGGGTTCCCCTGTTAATTGGGACCAACACCCATATGTTTGGGAGACTGGTGCAACTCTGTCATGAGAAACAAGGGCAATGGACTGGGAGGGCCCTAAGAATTCTGGCCTTGATCAAGAGGGCCTATGATCTGCAACAGAAACCTAAGGAGGTAGACCAGGATGAACCTGTGGGGATCGTGTGGAAGAAGGATCCCGACTCAATGGTACTGGCCCCTAATGCCCAGTGTACCATTCAAGGGGAGGTCCACCTCTGGAAAGATGTCAAGAACAAAATACTGATGTTGGATGTGTCGGGCGATGGAAAATTGCCAGAAGGATTATTGGTCAGGCCCATCTTGCCTGCCCGTACCAATGCCTATGCACGATTTAGTGATGGTCCAGATTCACAATGTGTCAGATCGAGATCCGGGTGAACAGAGGGCGCACCCTAGCTGCAGTACATCATGCGAGACACTGCAGCATTGCCCAGCAAATAAGCACCTTGGATGAGAATAGGAGGAATGACCCTCGATGTGTTTGACTTGGTGACTCCTCGCTCAGCTGAATGGAAGGCTAGAATTAGCAAGAAACTTGCACAGAGAGACCAAGCATTTTCGTTGAAGGAAAGGGATTTGATGTCCAGGGTGCAGAGCATCATATACGCCTGCACGATGATCGGCCATTTCGAGATAGGTCCCGACACCAAGCCCCAGCAGACATAGATGATGTGAGAAGACACCTGCAGGAAATGCTCGCTGCTGGCATGATACAAGAATCCAGGAGCCCATATGCCTCTCCCATTGTGGTTGTGTGTAAGAAGAATGGGTCTGTGAGGATGTGTGTTGATTATCGAACCCTGAACTGGTGGACCATCCCCGATCAATACACCATGCCCTGTATACAAGATACCCTGGATTGTTTGAATGGGAGCAAATGGTTCTCAGTGTTGGATCTTCACAGCGGATATTACCAGATTCTGATGGCTCCGTAGGACCGTGAGAAAACAGCCTTCATCTGTACTTTGGTGTTCTACAACTTTCTGAGAATGCCACAGGGGATATCAGGTGCCCCAGCCACCTTTCAGCAACTGATGGAACATGCGGTGGGAGATATGAATTTGCCGGAATGCCTGGTGTACTTGGACAATATCATTGTGTTTGGGAGCTCCTTAGAGGAGCATGAGAACTGACTGTTTAAAGTCCCAGACCAACTGGAAGATTTTGGCCTAAAGCTGTCCATTGACAAGTGCCGGTTTTTCCAAACCTCCGTGAAGTATGTGGGGCACATTGTATCTACAGAAGGGATCGAGACTGATCCTAGTAAGGTTGAAGCACTGACTACTTGGCCCCAGCCCCATAATTTGAAAGAACTACAACGCTTCCTGGGGTTCTGTGGTTACTACCGCAGGTTCATAAAAGACTATTCCAAGGTGATTTGCCCACTCTTGAATCTTACCCAGGGTTACCCTCCTACTAATCGTAAATACAAAAAAGGGGCCGCCAAAGAACCAGAGAAAGTATACTTCTGCCCAGGTGAACTTTTCAGGCCCCGCTGGATGCCCAACTGTGAAGCAGCCTTCCATGAAGTCATATACCAGCTCACCTCACGCCTTCATCCTCCTATGCTGATCCCACCAAACCCTATGTGCTGCATATGGACACCTAGTCTGCAGGGCCTAAGAGCTGTGCTGTATCAAGACCATGAGGATGGTTTGAGACCAGTGGCTTTTGCCAGCAGGAGCTTGACCCCATCAGGACGAAACTATCCTGTGCACAAGCTGGAGTTCCTTGCCCTAAAATGGGCCATTGTTGACCAGTTTCATGACTACCTCTATGGAGCAAAGATATTAGTGAAGACCGACAATAACTCATTAACATATGTACAGACTTCAGCTAAGTTGGACGCCACTGGGCACCGGTGGCTCTCTGCATTATCAACCTATGATTATGCTGTCGACTACAGACCGGGCCTCAACCATATTGATGCTGATGCCCTGTCACGAAGGCCCACTTCCAAGAGTGATTGGGTCAGGCTGTCTGAACCTGACATCCGTGCATTGTGTCAAAAATTTGGTAGAGATGAATAGATGTCTGCGGACACAGTGGACTGTTTAGTAGATTGCTTGGGCCCTTCTGACACCTGCATTCCGGCTGCTTATTGCCACTTCTCTACTCTAGATATTAGTGCACTACCTCAATTTGACAATGACAGCATTCAGTGTGCTGAATCCCAAGATCCTATGAGTCAGCCAACACTTGACACCCTGCGTGCAGGGAAAGATGTGTCTAAGTTACATTCCCCTGACTTGCGAACTGCTTTATTGTTTAAAGAAGGCCCCAGGTAGAAGTTGCTCAATCAGTTGTATAGAGAGACAGTAGACTGTAGTGGCAAAGTAGACAAGCAACAATTGGTCCTGCCAATGGCCTTTAAAGATTTGGTACTGAGGTCCCGCCACAATCACATGGGGCACATTGGTATTGACAGGACTCTCGACCTAGTATGATCTCGATTCTACTGGCCCAAGATGGAGGCTGATGTTGAGCACCATGTAAGACTTGTAGTTGCTGCCTGCAAAGAAAAGCCCTGCCTCAGAGGGCTGCCCCCTTGTTAATATTACTACCAGCACCCCCATGGAACTAGTCTGCATAGACTTCTTGTGTTTAGAACCTGATCAGCAGAACACTGGCAATGTGTTAGTGGTTACAGATCATTTCACAAGGTATGCACAAGCTTTTCCCACCAAAGATCAAAAGGCATCTACCGTGGCCAAGGTGCTAGTGGAAAATTTCTTCGTCCACTATGATGCCCCCCAGCGGATCCACTCTGACCAAAGCAGAGACTTTGAGAGTCAGCTAATCAAAGAAATGCTCTCTCTCTCTGTGGGGGGTGCAAAAGTCAAGAACCACCCCCTAGCACCCGCAGGGAGACCCTCAACCAGAACGTTTTAACTGCAGCCTTCTAGACATGCTGGGCACCCTCCACCAAAAAGACAAGCATAAATGGAGCCAGTAGATCAGCACCTTGGTAAACGCATACAATTGTATGAAAAATGATGCTATTGGGTTCTCCCCCAACCGCCTCATGTTTGGGAGAGAGGCCCGGCTGCCAGTTGATGTCTGTTTTGGGGTCCCTCCAGATGGGATCTGAGCCAAAAGCAACTTGCAATATGTACAAAAACTGAAAGCTCAATTCAACCATGCCTATCAACTGGCCCAGACAATGGCAACCAAGAGAAATATAGCCAACAAAGAGAGGCATGATAAAAAAGTAAAGGCTTAAGAGCTTCAACCTGGAGACCATGTGTTACGCAATTTGGGACTGCATGGCAAACACAAAATTGCTGATTGGTGGCACCACCTTCCCCATGTAATAGTTGGAAAGTTGATGATTTACCTGTGTACAAGGTGCACCCAGAGAATAACTCCATAGCTGTCAAGACCATGCACTGTAACCACTTACTACCTATCGGACAAGTCATAATTGAGGCCGAACCTTCAGAGATTGATTCACCTGGGCCAGTGACGCAGGCTGCTGCAAGAAAGAGACAGAGTCAACCTATCCCAGTGGTCACAGATTTAAGGTTTCCTCCACAGCAGGTCCAGAATGATAGCGACTGTCAGTCCACTTCTGACGAAAGTGAGTGTGACAATGCCTATTACCCCTCTTATGAATTGAGTCAGCTGTTTTGGGGTAACTCTATGACTAATTGTGGGGATGAAGCTGGGCCTTCTTGGCTGCCTAACCCCCCAACTTCGTCCTTGGAGCCAATGCTCCCTGAAAGTGAAGTGCAAAGTATCACGTCTGAAGATGCTGAGTCTCTGTGTATTGTGGAACTGTATGATTTGCCTGAAGAAGGGGCTGATAGTTTAAGTCTTTCTGGTGACATACCAGAACTTGAAGAACACTATGAGAGTGCTGACCACCCCCTTCAGTGCTGCCAAGCCTCAATTGTGCCAGAGCTTCTTCAAATGAGCAGAGCATTGTGGAAACAGAGCCTACAGAGCAAGGAGCTGGTAGTGCTCCAAGTTTAGACACTCCCATCCATGCAGAGGCACCCTCACAAGTGATGAAAGCTCCAAGATTATTGCTGAACATACAGAGACTGTGGTTGCTCTCTCAGAAGGACTGGCTGAGCTATCAAGCCAGTATTACTCTTCAGTTATGATTCTCCTGGGAGGCCAGTGGATTTGCCTCTCAATGTGGTTCACAAAGGTGTTTATGTCTCACCAAGCTCACTGCCCAAATTGAGTTTGATGACCAATGCCAGGTTACTTGTTCTTTCCTCTCACCATGGTGCTCCTGTCCCATCCAGCCCCAAGTTAGCTGATAGGGAAGGGCCCCCTCTTACATTGCTTATGGTACAAGAAGTTGTTACATGATTCAGTATAGTAATGTTTAACTTACCTGTGTGAAATATGCATAATGTGTTGTCAGAATGGATATAGTTTTGTGAGGTGTAGTGAATATGTATAGTAAAGGTATTAGTTTACATTGACTGATGCATCAGGTGTTGTTTGCATAGTATGCTAATGGTACAAATGTCTCATATGTTTTGCATTTTCAGTATTGTGATGGTACAGACGTGACAGGGATGCCAAGTTTTCTCCAAACAGGGAAGGGTGTAACCCCCTACAACTGGGGGTTCCCGAAAAGTCTTCCTTGAGCTTGCCTAAATGCTCACTGCTAGGCTGGTGTCCTGCATTTTAGCAGTTAAACGTTATTGTGGAGAGTGCCTGTATAGCCTCTGTGTACGGTCTCTTTAAGAGCTGCCTAGCTTGCAGTTATAATTAATCTGGGAGGGGGACTGAGTATTTCCATGCTTGCATCCCGCCCAGGCTGCCAGATAATTGCTCTGTTTCTGCCATCACTAATTGCGCAGAGTGAGCTCTGTTAGAAGATGTAACTGCTGAAAATCTATTAGAGTGATAATGTAGTTTGTCTAACCTGCCTTCTTTGCAGCAAGGACTGTGTTGTTTATCTCCACCATCTTGGTCCTGGACTGCTGACTTGGACCAATAAGTACTTTGGGACTCTAAAATGGAGCCTGCCTACAGGGGCTTGGTGGAGTCAAAATCTGTGGGAATTGTAGTTTTGGACTGTTAGTGCCTAAAAGGACCTGAAGGGGAGCCCTTGTTGTGACTGACAGATGAATCAGCCAACCAAACCTTTTTGATCTTGGGGAAATTCCCAAGCTGCCTGCTGTCTGGGTCAGATCTAAGTGGAGAAGTGAGGAAGCAACAGCTCAAGTCAGTCAAGCAGCCATCTGCGTGGTTTTGAGTGGGAGAACTCTGGAAAGGCCTGAGTTTTGGCCTGCATGCCTGCCTGCAGCCCAACGAGAAGGAGAAGATAATTATTTTGGACTGAATCTGAGTTTGTGAGAACGAAGCAAGCCACTGAATTAAGGCTATGCTCAACCTGAAGAAGATCAAAGATTTGCTGAATGCGATCGGCCTGTCAAGATTTCCAGCTACCCCTAAACTCCTGGTGTGTGCAGAGTCTTTGCGATTGTGACCGGAGAGCGGTCTGCTGGTACAGTGGAAATTTCCTTGCATGTAAATGTGCTGTGTGCTGAAAGTGGGTCATGACTTGGTTCCCCATTGTGTGTTTGAACTGTGTTTGCTTGCTGGAGGCTGCTTTCAGCCCAAATGGACTGAATCCGTATTCACCTCCATTCGGCCTGAGCCTTGCCACACTGGCCCTGCCAGACTACCTGCTGCACAGAGAAAGCCATTGAAGAGAGAGACCTGCCTGAGTATCAGCCCCTGCTCCACGCTTGAACAGGAACAACACCTTGGTGATTCGTGGGGCCCTGCTTCTCCTGGCACTCCAGATCAACCACCTGCAGTCTTGATCTTCAGTCCAGCCTGTTTCCAGTCTTGGGTATCGTGGAGTAATGAGCAGGTAGCTCCCTGCAACAACAGCTTAATCTAAATGTGTCATCTGATTGTCTTGTTGTTTCTTTTCCTTCATGAACTGAGCCCTCCAGCTCCGGATTACAAATAGTGTGTGTTGTGCATGTTGTTTTCTTCCAACACAGGGCTCCAACCAGCTGCGATGCTGGCCTACCCCGGGCAACGATCCTGGCTAGCCCACCTCTTCTCCACCTAGGTACCTAGAGTGAGTGACAGTTTAGGGACTCTGAAGTGCATGCATAACTGTCTGACTGAATTAGTCTTTAAGCCAATCAACCTGATCATGCCCCTTTGTAATAGGGGATAAAGAAATGTGTCCCAATATTGCAGGCAAACCTCATTTTGGTCTAAAACATAAGGTGTTTGTGTAACAAATAATGAACTATGAAGCTAAATCATATTAAAACTTGCAAAATTACAAGTTTAATTAACTGAGCCACAACTTGTAATTTTCAAGTGTCTTTGATATCTGTATTGACCATGTGAGTAATGGCAGACATGTGTTTTAAGTGTCTGCAAAACAGAAATACAGGGAGAGAGTTCAAATTATCCTTCAGACTATTTTTAGTGTTTATTATTAGGACGGGCCAGAGTGCCTGTGTACATTCCTAAGTGCAAACCTATTTTCCTTCTAAACCTTAGTAACTGGTAATGACCATTATTACTATCCTTATATAGTAGTATAATTTACACTATCAATACATTTATGCTGACAAGAGCTAGCTCATACATTAGCTCATGCATGTACTAAAAGGAGAATTGCCTTTTAAAGTTAAAGTTTATATTTGTCTTGGACCAATCATAGACAACCATAGTACTGTCTTCCACTATATAAGCAAGCCACTATACACTGTTAGTTTGAAGAATGAAGAACGAAGGATGTACCACTTGTAATCTCTCGCTGTGATTATTGTTATAATCATTAAATTCTTCCGCCATCAGCCTCATCTCCATTCGTCTCCTTTCTAAGTATTTGTACTAGATAATTTACTAATGGTAATTTTTTCACAACGCTACACCCTTCCTTGTTCAAGTCCCTTAAATAAATCAGATCTAACTCTTTTTGCATTTAATCTGACTGTGGTTCCTTTTTGTTCCAAGAGTGCTGTACTGTTGCTATTTGCTTTGCATAACCTTGTTTTATGGGGGGGTCCCCAGGGTCAAGCTAGAGGAATCTGCCCTGGTGGTAAGTATAAACAGTGTGGGTAATTGCCTGGTGTACAAGAGGTATTGTGGAAGTGATTATTGTCTATTGTTTTGGCAACTAGAAGAGAAAGAGAGGGGTTGCAGTGTCCCAGAGGGCTGTGCCCAGGTTAGCTTGACCACTAAGAACCCTGACCTCCAGGTGGAGGCACCTGTTTCAGAACTCAGGCCCTTAACCTGCTACTAGCCAAGCAGGCAGGGGTAGTAGCTCTTGGGATAGCGTCACCTAGAGGTTACACTTGCTGGGTCAGCATGGAGACGAACAACCTCCTCCCTCATACCAGAGAGGTGCCTGCAAATAGGACAGCAACGCAGTCTCCAGAATGTCTCCTGGAAAACTGCTGCTCCACAGCCAGTGCATTGCACCACTCCCACATGTCTATGTCCCTTCCTGTTACAGATGCTTTTTTTTTTGTTCTTGTTTTAGTGTGTGAGCTTGGGAGTGTCTCTACCCCTATTCAGTGTGCTGTGCCTTTAAGGATATGAACAGGTGTATATTTTAGCAGTTTTGGGAAGTGATGGCAGAACCCCTGCTATAAAGGAAGTTATGTGCTTGGGGTGGGTGACGGAGGTGGGTGTGGAGTAAACCTATGCCCTCCAGAAACAATCAACTACAACTCTGACCCTCCACCCTGGGGAGGCCTTCCTTCCTTTCAGATACCTATATCACTGAGGTTATAACAGGTCCAGTCACAAATGACTGCAAATATCTCTCAGCTACAGTTCCTCCCGGCAAATTAAAGTTAAACTAAGAAAAGTCAACCCCAAAAACAGAATCAATACTAGTTACTTACACAGGTCCAAAAAGTAATAATTAATTTCAGTGTAGTCTAGAAAATAACCCCCTTGATTTAAGGAAGCTTTGGCTGCTTTCTCTCTCTCTCTGTCTCAGCAGACAGAGACCACAAACAACTCCAGTTTTAAATCCACAGTTCAACTAGGCCCCTTTTAGCACCTGCCCTTAACAGACGCCTATTTCACAAAGGTTAATTAACGGGTATAGTCACAAATGACTGCAAATATCTCCAGCTACAGTTCCTCCCTGGCAAATTAAAGTTAAACTAAGAAAAGTCAACCCAAAACAGAATCAATACTAGTTACTTAAACAGATCCAAAAAGTAATAATTCAATTCAGTGTAGTTTAGAAAATAACCTCCTTGATTTAAGGAAGCTTTGGCTTCGTTCTCTCTCTCTGTCTTAGCAGGGAAGGTCATATCCCGGATGTGGTTTTAGTGGATGGGGATCTTGTACGAGATCTGGTTGTGGAAGAGCCCCTGACTGGGAGTGACCACAACAGTCTGATTTTGGCTTAAACTGGGGGGGAGGGGTGAGGGGGATCATTCAAGGAATATGATAGTTAATTTTAGGGGGCGGACTTTCAGAACATGGGGGAAATTCTCAAGGGGCATTTGCAGGAGATAAAACCAGGTTTGGACGTGGAAGGTAGGTGGGAGATCATAAAGCAGGGGCTACAGGAGGCCACCAGGACCTGTGCAAGAGTGAAGTGCAAGGGTGGTAGGTCTCGTAAACCATGCTGGTGGACCAAGGAGGTCCAGGAGGTGGTAAGGGAGAAGAAGGCTGCTTACAGTAGGTACAAAAAAATGAGAGGAGAGAGGTATAGAGAGAACTATCGCCTTGCAACCAGGAAAGTCACCAGAGTGGTGGAGGGTGGCAAAGGCCTGAAAGAGCAGAGGGCTGGCGAGGGATACGGGGTGAGAAAAGGGGTTCTTTAGGTATATTGGTGAGCAGAGGGAGGTCAAGGGCCAGCTCAGTAGGTTGAAGACAGCTGGGGTAGGTGGAAGGGCTGGAGAGCAGGTGGAGGTATTGAATGAGTACTTTGCCTCAGTGTTCACTTGGGAGGAGGCTGGGGAACTTCCAGAACTTCCAAAAAAGGGGTTGAAAGACACAGAAGGTGCAGCAGACCTGACTATTGGGGTACCTGAGGAAGAAAAGCTGCTGGGGGAGGTAGGCCAGGGGTGCGATATCAGTCTGGTTCTGCTGAATGGGGTGGGGGGACAGATGCTGATATTCCTAATGGTCGGGTGTGGGAAGCCCTCCAGTCCCTAAAAAAGGATAAATCTCTGGGGCCTGATGCTGTTCATCCCAGAGTACTGAGGGAGTTGGCGAATGTTTTGGCTGTGCCATTGGCAGATCTCTTTAGCTTGTCGCTCCAGGGAGGGTGCCAAGGGATTGGAAGCAGGCGCATGTTGTGCCCATCCATAAAGGGGGATCGAGAGAAGAGCCAGGAAATTATAGACCCGCCAGTCTGACGTTGGTGGTGGGGAAGGTAATGGAGAGCATACTTAAGGAAAGGCTGGGAGGTTTCTTGGAGGAGATGGGTTACCTGGATGACTAGCAGCATGGGTTTGTGCCAGGCAGATCGTGTCAAACAAACCTTGTAGAGTTCTATGAGTGGGTGACATCAGCACTCGACGGGGGAGATCAGTGGATGTACTATTCCTGGACTTCATCAAGGCACTTGATTCGGTCCCTCACATAGGCCTAAGGGAGAAGCTGGGGGGAATGGGGGTAGGCCCATTGACTGTTAGGTGGATTGGAAATTGGCTTTCAGGTCGCATTCAGCAGGTGGTGGTCGGGGGGAGATCTTGGCTCCTAGGGAGGTCATAAGTGGGGTCCCACAGGGATCAGTCCTGGTGCCACTCCTTTTTAACACCTATATCTCTGATATCAAGGAAGGTATCAGGTGTGAAATGAGTCTCTTTGTGGACCACTCTAAGCTGGGGGCAGTGGTGGAGGGAGGAGGGGAGATTGGCCCACAAGAGGACCTGATACTCTGGATAGGTAGTCCTGCACCTGGAATGAAATTTAACTCCTCCAAGTGCAAGGTGCTACACCTACAAGAGGAAAACCCCAACTATGTGTTCACCCTTGGGGATGAGTTGCAGGCCATGGCAGGGGAATGAGACCTAGGAGTCTTGGTGGTTGTTAACATAAATAATTCAGAGCAGTACAGGAGGGCTGCGGTCAGGGCAATAGGATGCTGGGATGCATCGCTAGGGGATTACCTCATGGAACAGGGAGGTGATTTTGCCACTGTACAACAGCCTGGTTAGACCACATCTTGAGTACTGTGTGCAGTTCTGGAGGCCACACCTAAGGATGGACATCCAACTCCTGGAGAGGGTTCAGAAGAGAGGAACCAGAATGATCCGGGGCCTAGGGATATGACATATGTGGAATGACTAGGTGAGTTCAACCTGTTCTCGCTGGAGGAGAGGAGGGACGGGGACATGATTGAGGTCTTCAAGTACCTCAGGGGAGTAAATAAGGTAAGCCAAGATAGGATCTTTTGACTGAAGGAGGGTCGAATCACCAGAGGACAGAGTTGGAAGATTGAGGGTGGTAGGATTAGGGGGGAAAGGAGGAGGAGGTACTTCACCGAGACAGTGGTGGAACCATGGAATGCGCTGCCCGGGGAGCTGGTACAGGCAGCTACGGTGGAGGGATTCAAGAGGGGGTCAGACAGGTATAGGCAAGGGGTGAAGCAGAGGCTGGTTTGCCTGGGGAGGCAGGTCTGGGGAATGGAGTAACAGTGGAAGGAGACAGATAGAGGGCTACGGTACCCAATTAGGTTGCTGAAGCACGAGCAGACTTGATAGACCAATAGGCCTACTCTGCTGGCCTCTAGTATGTACTGTATGTTAGCATGTATGTTAATTTGGGCATTTAGACACAATGGTGTATATGCTTCTAGGACCACTATCCACTTGGTTTCACATCTATTTAAAAAGTTGATCCTGTCTCCTCCTCTGATTGGGGGAGGGGGATATGATCATTAGCCCAAAATTTCACTCCCTGGATTACTGTTATGCTTTTAAAATGTGCACCCAATGCATTCTCACAGTTAGCATTTATAATTGCCCTTATATGTTCCGAATGCATTTCTTCAGTGGTCGAATGGTCTTCCAATGTAAAGTGATTTGCATTCACACCAAGTTGCATATGCAGTAAATGGACTTCTACAGTCCAAATATTTCTTTAAAGCATATTTGACCTGTTCTTCGATGAATAAAATTCTCCCCTGTGGCCACATACTCATAGATATTACAGGACCTACATCTAAAAAAGCCATGCTGTACTGATATAGACTTTTTCATAGTCTCTGGATTGATAAAATGACTAGAAGTCACAAAGTCACGCAGATTTGGGCCCCTTTGGTATGATGTCATAGGTACTTCACCAAGATTTAAACTTGTTCTTTCATCTGCTTGGAATACAGACCACCTATTTCTTATGATGTTTTGAATCTCATTTGATATTGAATTAAAGTTTGTAACAAAAATAAGCCTGTTACTTATTGTCTGTGTTGATTTTTTTGATTTTTCCATTAACAGGCACTTTCTCTCTAGACCCCTGACTTTCCTCAGGGCACCATAGACTATCCGAGCACTGTACCCCTCATCTCTTTGAAGTGTTGTGTTAATAATACTGCTTCCCTTTCAAAATCATTATCTAATGTACAATTACAATGCAGCCAAAGGAGTTGGTCAAAGAGAATACTCTGGACTAATAACCTTGAGTGACAGCTTTCTGATCGAAGTACATTGTTTCCTGATATTGGTTTTCTGTAAACAGTACTGATTATTCAATTCTCTGCAACCCATAGGTTCACATCCAGATATTGAACCTTCACTGAATCAATTCTATAAGTGCAATGTTCAGGTCATTTTCATTTAGCCAGCTAAAGAATTCCTCTGCCATGTTCGAACCCCCACCCCAGACACAAATGATGTCGTCAATAAAGCAATACCATTTAATTATGTGTCTGAGGTAGGGGTTCGAGCCAGTCAGTACAATATGTTTCTCCCACCATGCCGGAAACAAACTGGCATAGGATGGTGCTAGCAAGCCTGTACCCTGTATTTGATGACAGTGCCTTTCATCAAACATAAAAAAAATTGTGTTCTAAAACAAAAATCAACAATTACAAAATAAATGATTTAGGGGCACCTTTTAAATCCCTATCCAATAACAGGAACTCCTCACGTGCTTTTACTCCATCCTTATGCCTGATGCTCGTATATAGTGGTATGGATGTCAATGGCTAGCCAGCTATAGTTGTCCTGCCCATTAAGTCCTTCTATTTTATTTAACAAGCCTGTAGTGTCTCTGATATAAGTCTGGGTCTTTGGGACCATCTGTTTCAGAAAGTGATCCACAAATTTAGATGGACCCTCACTGAGAGACCCAATGACAGAGACAATGGGTCTCCCTGGGTGGTCCAAAGGGCTTTTATGAATTTTGGGGAGAGTATCCAGCGTTGGACATATAGGAAAATCACATTTCAAAAAGGACATCTCATCACTATCTGTCCATCCCTTGCAGTGGGCATTATCCACTAGATCATATAGTAGGTGTTTAAAGGGAGCTGTAGGGTTAAATGTCAGAGAGCCGTCTTTTTATTTCAGCCACATACGTGCAGGTGTCCTGAACTGCTACTGACCCTCCTTTATCTGATTGTTTCATTGTAATGGTTTTATTATTTTTTAACTCAAAAGCAGCATTCCATTCCTCAGATGAAAGGTTGTTGTATTTATGTGGTCCAGGAGACTGCAGCAACTGTTGAACATCTTTTTTTACTAATGTTTCAACCACTTTTACAAAATGATTTGTTGGTCCACTTACACAGAATTTACTTTTGCTTTTAAAGCCAGTGTTAGCCCTTTGATCATTTACCTCATTAATCTTAATTTGCTCAATTAGAAATCGATGTCTTCATGATATCCAGTCTCACGTTGTGCTGCACTACAGACTCATTACCGCTCACAGCATTCAGTATTCAAATTAACATTTACATTCGAGCAATCACAGAATCCCCTGTATCCAAACTTCATTTATTTCAGACTTCGTATGTCCCAAAGATCTTCAATTTGGAACCTCCTAATTCACAGTTTACAGTATTTGTGGTGTCATCCTGCCCTGAGCCCCCACATGCACAGATTACAGTGTCTGTGGTGGTATTTAAACCTGGGACTCCTGATTCACAGCTTACAGGGTATGTGGTGGGATTTAGATCTGGGACCTCTAGATTCACAGTTTACAGTGTATGCTGTGAGATTCTGACCTGGGATCTCTGGATCTGCAGTTCACTGTGGCTGTATTGAGATTTAAACCTGTGCCTCCAGATTCAGAGAGTAAAGTGGCTGTGTTGGTTTTGATCCCAAATTCACAATTTACAGTGGCTGTGGTAGATTTAAACCTGGGCCTCCTGATTCACAGTATGCAATGTCGTTGGTGCAATTCTGACTTCAAACTTCAAGAATCACAGTTTACAGTGCCTTTCTTGGGGTTAAACTTAAGACCTGCTGATTCACAGTTTACAGTGACTTTAGTGGGATTTTAACCTGGGACCTCCAGATTCACAGTTTACAGTGGCTGTGGTGGAATTTAAACCTGGGAACCCTGATTCACAGTTTACAATGGCTATGGTGGAATTTGAACCTGGGACCCCTGATTCACAATTTAGAGTGGCTGTGGTGGAATTTGAACCTGGGACCCTGATTCACAATTTACAGTGGCTGTGGTGGAATTTAAACCTGGGACCCCAGATTCACAGTTTACAGTGGTTGTGGTGGAATTTGAACCTGGGACCCCAGATTCACAGTTTACAGTGTTTGTGGTGGAATTTGAACCTGGGACCCCTGATTCAGTTTACCGTAGCAGTAGTGGAATTCATATGGATCTTCGTATTCACATTTTATAGTGTCTGTTGAGAGACTGTGACCTGGATTCACAGTTTACAGCGGCTGTCATGGAGTTTGAACCTGAGTCTCCAGATTCACAGTTTATAGTTGCTGTGGTGGAATTTAAACCTGGGACCCCTGATTCATAATTTGCAGTGGCTGTGGTGGAATTTTTTTTTTCCAATTGTTTAACCAGGAGTAGCACACTAAGCTGAAAGCTTGTTTACAGGTGCGACCTGGGAGCACAGGGAAGTTAAGTGACTTGCTCAGGGTCACACCAGATGCAAGTGGGGGCTGTGGGATTCAAACCCAGGTCTCCAGTTTACAGCTCAGAGCCTTAAACCACTGCATTATACTGCCTCCTGAATTTGAACCTGGGACCCTGATTCACAGTTTATGGTGGCTGCAGTGGGATTTGAACTTGGGACCCCTGATTCAGTTTACCGTAGCAGTAGTGGAATTCATACTGTATCTTTGTATTCACAGTTTATAGTGTCTGTTGAGAGACTGTGACCTGTATTCACAGTTTACAGTGGCTGTGGTGGTTTTCTGATGTGGGACCTCCTGATTCACAATTTACAGTAGCTGTTTTGGGATTTAAATTTGGAACCTCCAGATTCACAGTTTGCAATGTCTGTGGTGTTTTTCTGACCTGGGACCTGCTGATTTACAGTTTACTGTGGGTGTTGTGAGATTCATACTGGAGACCTCTTCTTTCACAGTTTACCATGTCTGTCATGAGGTCTGAACCAGGAGCATCCAAATTCACTATTTACAGTCACTGTGGAGGATTTGAACCTGGGACCTTCACATTCAGAGTTTACAGTGTCTGTGGTGGATTTTCGCCTGGGACTCCCATTCAGTTTACAGTGTCTGTAATTGGATTCTGACCTGAGACTTTCAGATTCACAGTTTACAGTGTCTGTGGTGGGGTTCAAACCTGGCACCTCCTGATTCATAGTTTACAATACATGTTATAGGATTCTAACATGCTTCTGTTGGGGCAGTGCTACCAGGTTGAAAAGCCTGTGCCATCCAGATTCAGGCAGCATATGGCTATGAGCAGAATACCATCTATAAGCCTACTTGCAGCTCCCCTGATCCCTCTTACGCTGCCCTGAACTGCCTACAAACTGACTTTCCTGCTGTCAGAATCCAGTTGCAGCTTTTCTTACTATTTCTTTCCCCGGCTGTCTCAGGAGGTACAGGGGTATACCGGAGGCTGGGTGGGTCTAGTTGGGGTGGGGCTAGCAGGCTGAAAAGTCTGTGCTGCTGAAGTGGCACATGTGCATGCAGTGCCACACGACTGGCAAAAAGATAATGTTCTACTCTGCAATTGTTAGGCTGGCATGGTCATTTTTGACCCATCAATCCTGTTTTGGAGGTTTCAGATAAAATAAAACATGGAGTTTTCCTTCATTTCAAAGTGAGAATGACTTAATTTAAACCTCTGTCTCAGTGTGCTTCACTGACATTACCACCACTGAGTCACATTACATTACAGGACAAAAGTCAAAGTCACTACCAAAATGCTGGACTGAAACACAGTGTGAAATCCATTTAAATAACTTTTTTTCCTTTAAAAATCATGGCACGATCAACCAGATAACGATTGCCTAAAACTCAGAATTATCACAATTATGGCAGGATTGACCAGAGACAAAAGTGAAAGTGATTAACCAGATACTTTTTTTTAGTAAGCTTTTTTGTTTAAAAGTTATGGCAGGATCAATCACATAATTGTTTAGAGTGTGAGACTGCTATAGAGATTTACTTATGACTGTGGGTGGCGTCCTGTAAGCCAGCTGTGTGTGGCAGGCTGTCTCAGCCAGGTGTTTTACCAGTTGTGGAGTGATCTTAGGGCTGGTGAGAAGGTTTTGAAAGCTAGAAAGTAGTTCAGGTGTGCGGTTGTAATGAGAGGTGTGCTGTCATTGTGAAATAATACATGGTCACGTGATGTATTTTAGTCAATCAGGAAACTTGGATTTCACTTATTTTCCATACCCATTTTATAATGTATTTTATACAATCACCGTACATGCTGAGACAAAATGGTTAGGTCTTATTTTACCCCGATGCACTCACTAGATGTAATGCTGTTGAAGGATTGTGACATCAAGACCCGCTAATTTTAAAAGAAAAATTACTATTAGACCTGGCGGAATGTAACTATATGAAATTAGCAACTCTAAGTATATTTTTCACCTACTACAAAAGGGAACTGCGGTGGGTAAAAATGAATGATTAATGATCTCTGCTGTAGAAGATTGTTACAAAAATGAAATAATAAAAAAGCTGGTTTAATTTTACATATCTTGTATATTTTTATTAATATATGTCGGTATCCACCCTAACCCTGGCCCTCTGAATATTAACGGGTACACTGTGGAAGTATTAAACAAAGTTGGAACACTTCACTATAAACTGGATGTGTTGATCATATCTGAAACCTGGGTGAATTCTAAAATACTGAATATTTCTATAATGTAAACGGCTCTTGAAGAACAAACATCTGTTCGCTCTCTCCTCTACTATGCCACATTTGTTGCTTATTCTAATCTTTCCCTGGTGTTTAATGGCACCTCCACCCTTCAATCATTGTCCTTATATCTTTACCTGTTTCCTGCTGTCTAGTGGCACCCCCACCCTACAATCATTGTCTCTGTATCTTTACCTGTTGCCCAGCTGTCTAGTGGCACCCCACCCTACAATCATTGTCTCCGTATCATTACCTATTTTCCAGCTGTCTAGTGGCACCCCCGCCCTACAATCATTGTCTCCATATCTTTTCCTATTTCTCAGCTGTCTAGTGGCACCCCACCCTACAATCATTGTCTCCATATCTTTTCCTATTTCTCAGCTGTCTAGTGGCACCTCCACCCTACAATCATTGTCTCCATATCTTTACCTGTTTCTCAGCTGTCTAGTGGCACCCCTACCCTACAATCTTTGTATCTGTATCTTTACCTGTTTCTCAGCTGTCTAGTGGCACCCCCACACTACAATCATTGTCTCTGTATCTTTACCTGTTTCTCAGCTGTCTAGTGGCACCCCCCACCCTACAATCATTGTCTCCATACCTTTACCTATTTCTCAGCTGTCTAGTGGCACACCTACCCTACAATCATTGTCTCTGTATCTTTACCTATTTCCCAGCTGTCTAGTGGCACCCCCACCCTACAATCATTGTCTCCATATCTTTACCTGTTTCTCTGGTGTCTAGTGGTACACCTACCCTACAATCATTGTCTCTGTATCTTTACTTATTTCCCAGCTGTCTAGTGGCACCCCCACCCTTTGATCATTGTTCCATATCTTTGCTTGTTTCCTGGTGTCTAGTGGCACCCCTCCAATCATTGTACTCATATTTTTACCAGTTTCCCTGTTGTCTAGTGGACCCCCCCAGTCATTGTCCCCATATTGTTACCTGTTTCCTTGCTGTCTAGTGGCACCCCCAAATCATTGTCCCCATATCTTTACTTGTGTAACCCCCTGCAAATGGGGGTTCCCAAAAGTCTTCCAGGAGCTTGCTTGAATGCTCCAAGCCTGGATGGTGTTCGGCATCTAAGCCGTTTATCTGTGAGTGCTTTTAGAGCCTCTGGTACTGTCTCTTTAAGAGCTGTCTGCCAGCAGACATAATTAATTTGGATGGGGGTCTGTGTGTTTCACTGCTTGAGTCCCACTCGAGCTGCTGCCAAATCGCTCCATTTCTGCCATTACTAAGTGGGCAGAGTGAGTACTTTTCAAAGATATAACTGTTTGCCAGACATCTTTTAGAGTGATAACGAAAATGCAGTTAGTCTAACCTGCTTTTCTTTGCAATCAGAACTGTGTTTGCCTAGACCCCCATTCTAGTTTTGAACTGCTGAACTGGACCAATCAGTGTGGGGTGACCTTTGAAATGGAGCCTGCTGCAGGCAAATCAGAACTTGGACTCTCATTGTGGAGCCAGCCACCGATGTACTGTATGGCCAATGCTTCTGGGAATTGTAGTTTGGACTTCGGCGCCTTTTTTCCATCAACAGGGGGAGTCTGATTGTGAGTGACAGCAAAACCAGCCAACTGACTGGGAGGAACTCAAAGGAAGTGCCCAGCTCTGTCTACTGGAAAGATCAGATGAGTTGTGACTGTGAAGAGGAAGGAGCTCTGGGCTTCTGCGCTGTTGAGTTTTCACACAGGAAGCTGTGTGGGTCCTTGAGTTCAGCCTACAACTGTTTGTGAGTGTCGGTGTGGACTGAATCAGAGTTGTAAGGAGAAAGAAGCACCAGAAGTGAGGAAACTGGGCTCACCCTGTAGAAGACTGGAGAAATTGCTGAATTGCGCTCGGTCTGTCAGGAACTGAATCTGCTGTGTGTTCTCCCAGGTATTGTGCAGTAATTGCGATCGAGATAGAGAGGCAGCCTGCCTGGTATAGTACTTTCCTTTTACATATAAATGTGTGTAGTGCTTTTGGGGAATCATGTTTCAAATCCCCTGTACAGTGAATGGAGTGCATGAAGCTGCAAGTAAACCCCAGCTTAAACCAGACTACATCCATTTGCTGTAAACTGCAGTGGGGTCCAGTCACAAGGACCTTGTCCACATGGTCTGCTCCTCCTGGCAATCCAGGACAATCTGCCTTCCATTCAGTTTCTGCATTGAGTTTGAGTGTACACATCAGGGTAGCTCCCTGCCATCATCTAATTGCAAGTGTTCCATCTGATTACTTTTCCTTTCTTTCTCCACGAACTGAGCCTACCGGCTCCAGATTACAAAGTGGGTATTATGCATGCATTTTCCATCCTCAGGGCCCCAACCAGCTGCACCAAATAGGCTAGCCTCTTATTGCCTAGGTACCCAGTAAGAGTGACATTTGGGACTCTGAAATATGTGCACAGTACTGTGATTATTAATGTGACTGAATCAATTAACCTGATTTCCCTGTCCTTGTTAATATCCCCAAATAAATCAGATTTGGTTGTTTAGCAAAGTTACACTGTTTGAATTGTATGTCTGTGTTGAATTACTGTACAGTGGTTATTGTATAACTGCATCTTACTTTACAGGGGTCCCCTGAGTCAAGCTGATTGAACCAATCCTGGGGGTAAGTGTATATTGCAAGGGTACTGTGATTGATTTGTGTGGGCCACTAGTGGGAAGAAAGGGAGTTGCAGTGACCCAGAGGGCTCAGACCAAATCATATCAGACTGTCTTAACTCCACCTCTGGGTGGAGGCACCCGCCATCGGATCCAGGCCCCTCAACCTGTTAGTAGCAAATCAGGCAAGGGTAGTAGCCCTGGGATAGCGCCACCTAGAGGTTACACTTGTTTTCCCAAGGTCTAGTGGCACCCCATTGTCCCCATATCTCTTACTTGTTTCCCTGCTGTCTAGAGGCACCCCCACCCTCCAATCATTGTCCCCATATCTTTACCTGTTTCACTGCTGTCTAGTGGCACCCCCACCCTCCACTCATTGTCCCCATATCTTTACCTGTTTCCCTGCTGTTTAGTGGCACCTCCACCCTCCAATTATTGTCCCCATATCTTTATTTGTTTCCCGGGTGTCTAGTGACACCCCCCCAATCATTGTCCCCATATCTTTACCTGTTTCCCTGCTGTCTAGTGGCACCCCCCAATCATTGTCCCCTTATCTTTACCTGTTTCCCTGCTGTTTAGTGGCACCTCCACCCTCCAATTATTGTCCCCATATCTTACTTGTTTCCCGGTGTCTAGTGGCACCCCCAATCATTGTCCCCATATCTTTTACCTGTTTCCTGCTGTCTAGTGGCACCCCCCAATCATTGTCCCCTTATCTTTACTTGTTTCCCTGCTGTCTAGTGGCACCCCCGCAATCATTGTCCCCATATCTTTACCTGTTTCCCTGCTGTCTAGTGGCACCCCCCAATCATTGTCCCCTTATCTTTACTTGTTTCCTGCTGTCTAGTGGCACCCCCGCAATCATTGTCCCCTCATTTTTATTTCCTGTTTCCTGGTGTCTAGTGCCACCCCCAATCATTGTCCCCATATCTTTACCTGTTTCTCTGGTGTCTATTGGCACCCCCAATCATTGTCCCCATATCTTTACCTGTTTCCTGGTGTCTAGTGGCACCCTCCAATCATTGTACCCATATCTTTACCTATTTCCTGGTGTCTAGTGGCACCCCCCCTCCAATCATTGTCTCTGTATCTTTACCTATTTCCCAGCTGTCTAGTGGTGCCCCCACCCTTTGATCATTTTGCCCATATCTTTACATGTTTCCCTGATGTCTAGTGGCACCCCAATCATTGTCCCCATATCTTTACTTGTTTTCTTGGTGTCTAGTGGCATTGTCCCCATATCTTTACCAGTTTCCCTGCTGTCTAATACCACCCCATCAATCATTGTCCCAATATCTTTACCTGTTTCCCTGGTGTCCAGTGTCATCCCCACCCTCCAATCATTGTCTCCATATCTTTACCTGTTTCCCTGCTGTCTTGTCGTATTCCCCTCCCTCCAGTCATGTTCCCATAATGTTGTTCCCTTTTCTCTGGTGTCTAGTGGCACCCCACTCTCAGTTCTATATACTGTTATTATTTTATTTGGACCCTGGTGACTAGTGGCACCCCCAATATCCCGTAGTGGTCCCTCTTTTTCTTTTTGTTTCCTGTTGTCTAGTGCCTCCCATCCTGTTTGCTTGCTGAAATAAAGAAAATGATTCCTAGATGTTTTTCTGTAAATAAAAAGTCCATCACTGTTCGCACCACTCCCCCCCAGACCTTCAACTCTGCATCTACCACCCTGCATCCCCCCAGACCTCCCACACACCCTCACTCACCTGAACAGGTCCGAGGGTAAAGATCCAGTCTGCTGCGGGAGACAAGTCTTGCTGCTGGAACCACCAACTACAATATGACAATTTAAGGTGAGTGTGGCTCAAAGTATTTCAATGGGGTTTATAACTTTTGTGTCTAACTTTAGCATTTTTGCATATTTTCTCATCAAATTTACAACATGCCATTTTTGAGACCCCACCTCATGAACAATGTTGATAGTATTTCCCAAATCTTGCCCGAAAGGTGATTTCACTGTCGATTGGCAAAAACATCTTTTGAGCAGGATTTGAAAATTCTCACCACACTTGCTCATGAGGTGGGGTCATAAGAAGAGTACATTGAACATTTGGGGTCAAAATATGCACAAATGGCAAGATTATGCGCATACCTTCAAATTTATGTACACTCCCTTGTAACGTTCATTATTTTCGCCCCAGATTTTCAACATAGCCATTTCTTTACATCATCTCATGAATGTGACAGCTGTCATTTTTCAAATCTTGGCAAAAATGTCTTCTCACATCTGTGGCATAGAATGACTCTGCAGTGATGCAGAATGACATTTTGGTGGGGATTTGATCATTTTTAGTAATGGATTCATGAAGTGGGATAATCAAAAGGCTATGTTGACAATTTGGTTGGTGTTGTCCTACAAATAGCACCACAGGGTCCTCTGGGCCCTGCGCTTCCACATAAATATACATATATGCATCTGTGGAGGGATAAGGATATGATGACACTATCTGAAAAACTGTGCATGCATGGGAACGCAGGACCCAGAGGGCCCTGTGCTCCCACTGGCAAATAAGGATATGATTTTACTACCTCAAAAAGTAAGGAAACTCTTTGTAGAAAACTGTGTTAATGCAACATTTAGAGTTCAGGCTAAAGCAAAAAAGCAGGGAAATGTGGCTTTGGGGTTTCCAACCCGAAAACTGCACCCCCACACCTACAACAAATCAGGGGTGCTGTTTTTTCCTTGGGTTGTCAACCCTAAAGCTCACCCCATTCCATACACAGCAGAAACATACATACATACCTAGTGATGTGAGTTTCAGAGGTGACAGCCTCCAGAAAGACTGCACCCATGATCTGTTGTAGGAGTGGGGATAGAGTTTTAGGGTTGGAAATCCTAAAGCCATATTTCCCTACTTTTTTCACTTTAGCCTGAACCCTAAATGTTGGATTAGCACAGTTTCTTTTAGCAAAGAATATAAATTTATACATGATCGTTTGATAATTAGAGACTTTAATGTAAATTGGCAGTCTATCAATCCTACCCATCGGTTAATGGATCTCTGCCAGTTTATGCCTGATTGTATTCATTAATCAGAGAACCTGAGTAAATCATAAACAGCTAACCGCTTCTACAATAATTGATCTAATTTGTACAAGTGTGTTGGAGAACTATAAGCTTTCTGGTCTTCTGGATAGTTTTAGTGATTATCAGCCATTTTTTTGTATTATGGCTGAAGAAAAATGCTTAACATTTAGTAGGTATATTACTCATCCATCTTATAACAATTCTGATCAGGTTTCATTTTTGTTAGATTTTGAAACTATTGACTGGACTAAATTACAACTCATACCTCCAGCTAGTGAGGTCTGGGATTATGTCTTCCAGGAATTCATGATGACTTGTAATATATGTGCTCCTAAAAAGAAAAAGAAGGTAAGAATTGCAAATGCACCATAGTATTGCCCAGACAGACTTAAATAATTAAAAAAAAAAAAGATAAATTGTGGACTGCTGTCAAAAATTCAGTAACTTTTCAGACTGAAACAGACAAGCACACAACTGTTACACTAAAGAAGTTAAAGTAACTGAACAAAACTCTTATTAAAATATGACTGGAAACATTGATAAAAAACAACCTCAGGAATTCTGGAAAATTATGAAGAAATAAAAAAAAAATGACAACTGTTGAGTTTTCTAACCAATCTGTGGCTGTGGGACAAAACGTACTATTAGGGCCAGAAGCAGCAACATAATTCAATAGTTACTTCATAATTTTTGGATCAAATATTCCAATTCTTTAAGGTATACTAGAAATATTTTTTTTAAATTCAATAAAATTAAAGTTGATGAAGTAATGAAAGGACTGTACAAAGCAAACACTTTAAAGGCAGTTGCAATGGCTAATATCCCACACCTGCTGTTGAAGTATGCAGCTCTATTTATCACTGCACCTTTAAGATACATCTTTAATATGTCTCTAAACCTTGCCATCAGCTTGGAAACTCGCCACAGTTATCCTGATTCATAAATCGGGAGACAAAACAGAAATAGGTAATTATCAACCAATTTCTGTACCTTCGTCAGTATGTAAAATATTGGAAAGGTTAGTTACTGTAGTACTCAAATGAAACACATTTTGGAACAAAATAACATTATGGGTAATTCCTAGTTTGGATTTGGAGCAAAGCACAGCAATACTACGGCTTGATCAGGGTGGAAGGTGAGATTTGTGTGTCTGGGCAGGAGAATCATTTGGGGGCAATTGTTCTTGATCTTCTGTGATCCTTGATACTCTTGACCATGACACTCTCCTGACCAAACTTGAAGCCACGGGTCTGGTGTCCACTACCTTGAAATGGTTCCACAGACTACATTAAAGGAAGACTGCAAATAGTTAAATTGGGTGACTTTTGGGTCTCAAATTGAGTCTCAAATAAAACACAAATTATTTCAGGGTTCCCCAAGGGTCAATGCTGGGACCTTTGTTGTCTAATATTACATGAATGATCTTGTATTCTCCGATACAGATGCCATATTACATCTGTGAGTTGATTAATCTGTATTACATACATCTGGAGAAGCAGTAACTCAAATACAATCAAAATTGCAAAATGTTTTTGATTTGGTGCAAACTTTTTGCTACAATACCTCTTGCTTTAAATACTAACAAATCCCAAACAATGTTATTTCAAGGAACTACACGGCCTGGATTGATTGGAGAATCCAAGTCCATAGCAACAAAAACCTAATGTACTGTTAGAGCAGGTCAAGTCTTCTGGAAGCAGTATAGCATAGTGTTTAAGGGCGCTAAGCTGAAGACCTGGGTTTGAATCCCATCAGCCCCCGCTTGCATATGTGTTAATTTGAGCAAGTCACTTAACTTCCTTGTACTTCCAGGTTGCATCTGGAAACAAGCTTCGGCTTAGTGTGCCTTTCTTGGTTAAACAAGTTCCCCTAAATATCTAGGAATTTGGCTGGATGATACTTGTAAATGTGACATCTATATGGACAAAACAGTGGTCAGTTTGAGAAGGAAAACTGGAATGCTGAACAGGATTAAAAAATATCCACCAACTGACTCATGAAAATTAATTAACATCATGATTGTACCAGTGTTTGATTATGGGGATTTACTCCTTGTGGGGGCTTCATGGAGGTAGCTGGCAAGGCTGGATATAATATGTAACACATTTGCCCACTTCATCCTCTGTGCCCTCCAGTGGGCACATCATTACGAGCTTCATTTAGATATAGAAACATAGAAACATAGAATTTGACGGCAGATAAGGACCACTTGGCCAACCTAGTCTGCCCATTTTCCTACCTAACAGATAAGCTGCAGATCCTAGTTAACCAACAGCTTACTTCCTCCTACCCCCCACTAGGACTGCCTTATGTCTGTCCCATGCATTCTGAATTCCCCACTGTTCTTGACTCCCGACCTCCTCAGGGAGGCTGTTCCATGCATCCACAACCCTCTCAGTGAAAAAATACTTCCTCACATTACCCCTGAGCCGCCCCTCTATCTTCAAATTGTGCCCCTTTGTTCTTGCACATCTCTTTTCTGGAAGATGCTACCTCTTGGACTTTGTTGATTCCTTGAGGTACTTGAAAGTTTCTATCATGTCCCTCTCTCCTTCTTTCCTCTTTAGTCTTTCTTCAGTATGTCTTCTGGTGCAGACCCTGCACCATTTTGGTTGCTCTCCTCTGGACAGCCTCCACTCTGTCTATGTCTTTGCAGAGATGGGGTCTCCAGAACTGCACACAGTACTCAGATGGGGTCTCACCAACTGTCTGTACAGAGGGATAACAACTTCCTGTTTTCTACTATTGATGCCTCTTCCTATGCATCCCAGTATCCCCCCAGCCTTCCTTACTGCCTTCTCACATTGCTTGCCCACCTTTAGGTCATCTGATATAATTACCCCCAGGTCCCTTTCTATTTTTTACTGTTGTCAGTATCTCACCCCCCATTGTGTACGCTTCCCCTGGGTTTTTGTTTCCCATGTGCATTACCTTGCACTTCTTTGCATTGAATCTGAGCTGCCATACATTTGACCATTCCTCAACCTTGCCAAGTCTCTTCTCATCCTTTCCACTCCATCTTGTGTATCAAACCTGTTGCAGATCTTTGTGTCATCTGCAAAGAGACATACTTTTCCTTCCAGTTTCTCTGCAATGTCACTTATAAAGACATTAAAAGGACCAGTCCAGTACTGAACCCTCGGTACCCCACTAGTAACCCTCCTTTCTTCTCTCATGCACTCCATTTACTACTACCCTTTGTGTCCTGTTGTCTAGCCAATTTTTATCCAGGCTACCACCTTGGGACCCATTCCAAGGCTGGCTATCTTGTGCATTAATCTTTTGTGTGGGACTGTATCAAATGCCTTGCTAAAAATCTAGGTAGGCCATGTCCACAGCCTCTCCCTAATCTACTATTTTGGTCACCCAGTCAAAGAAGTCTCATTAGATTCATCTGACATGACCTTCCCACTGTGAATCTATGCTGCCTTGGGTCCTGTGCCCCACTGGCCTCTAGGTGCTCAATAATTCTTTCCTTCAGAAGTGATTCCATCATTTTCCTACCACTGAGGTCAAACTAACTGGTCTGTAGTTTCCTACCTCTGTCCTGCTCCCAATTTTGTGAAGAAGAATCACATCTGTCCTCCTCCAGTCCTCGGTACCACCCCATCCTCCCATGATTTGTTAAAGAGTGTAGTTAGCGATGTCACTAGTTACTGAAACAAGCTTCAGCTTAGTGTGCATTTCTTGGTTAAACAAGTTCCCTAAATATCTAGGAATTTGGGTTGAGAAGCCAATTTTATTTGTATGGCACCCAATCTCAGAGACTCTGAGTGCCTCCACATAGAACCAGAGAGGGACAAGGATAGACGCAAACAATAAAATACATGCAATAAATACAGAGTCGGGTATTACAGTTCCAATATGCTGCACAAAAATCAAATTCTGAATTAATCACTACTCAAGACCAGATTTCTACTTTGGGGAAGGCAGGAAAAGAGATGGGCCTTATGGCTCTTCTTAAACACCTTGACCGATGGGGCCTCTCTCACAAAAGGTGAAAAAGAGTTCCAGAAGGCAAAGCCGGTGACACTAAAGGCATGGTCACCAGAGGTTTTCAACCTAACCCTCAGAACAGTGAGGAGGCCCCTGGATGAGGAGTGGAAGGAGTGGACTGAGGACGCAGGAGTCAGGAGATCAAACATGTAATGAGGACCAAATCTATGCAGGGGCCTTATAGGTGAGCAAGCCCACGATGATCCTCCACCTGACCGCAACAAGTGCAAAGTTGCAGGACCAGGGTCACATGACTCAAACCTAGAAAGGCCAGTCAGCAACCTAGCTGCTGCATTCTGCACTAGCTGCAGCCTGTGTAGGGTCCCTCCAGTGACACCAAAGTAAAGATCATTACAGTAATCCAGCCTGGATGTCACAAAAGCGTGAACTATTGGTGGCAGATCTTCGGCAGAACTAGGGGTTTGATCCTGGTGATAGCTCTGTAAGTGGTAAAACCACTTTGACAACAGAAGACACCTGAAATTTGAGAGTCAAACTGCCATCCAGAATCACTCCAAGATCTTGCACCCTAGAAGAGGCCATCAATGGCATGGATCTCAAGGAAAGACTAGTGACCATGCCAGAAGCACTCCCATCACAGCTGTGTCCCTGCTCAATGACCAGGACCTCCATCTTGTCCAGGTTCATTCGCAACCAGCTGGAGGCCATCCAGCCATTGATCTCTGCCAGGCAGCTATTAAGCAAGTCCATAGCACTGTGTGTTCCCAGGACAAAAGACATGTACAGTTGGGTATCATCTGCATAGCAGTGAAAACCCACACTGTACCATGTAATGAGCTCACCCAGGGAGAGCATTTACACCACAAATAACATTGGTAACAAGATCCAGCCCTGATGTACTCCACACGGCATCGGCCTCGGGAGGAGGAGAAATTCCCAATCACCACCCACTGCTTTCTGCCGGAGAGATATGACTCAAACAGCTGATGACTGTGCTGGTGAATCCGAGTACTCTCAAGGCGATCAAGAAGCACAATGTGATCTACAGTGTCAAAGTCTGAGGAGAGATCAAGGAGAACAAGAATTGACCTGTCTCCTCTATCTCTAGTCCTGAGTAAGTAATTTTGCACCCTGACTAATGCTGTTTCTGTGCTATGCCTAGCTCTGAAACCTGATTGGAATGGATCATAAATCTCAAAGATCATGAGGTGCTCCTTGAGCTGCTGCACCACTGCCTTCTCAACAACTTTTCCTAAAAAAGGAAGGTTGGAGATAGGATGGTAATTCACCACAATGTCAGGGTCGAGAGAATGCTTTTTCAGAAGGGGCCTAACCAGAGCCTCTTTGAAGGCATCCAAAAATACCCACCTCTGACAATGAGCACGGACAATCCTGGCAAACACCAGGCCAACAGAACCAATGCATCTCAATAAGAAATGGGTCAGGGCTGGGTCCAGGTCGCAGTTAGTGTGCTTCAGCTCCATGATGACCTCCATGACCTTGGACACTTCCACCGATTTAAACTCATCCCAAACTGGCGGAGTGCTTCTGACCTCCCAGGCCCAATATTGTGAGGCATAGAATGCCTTACTGACAGGATCCCTGCCAAACAGAGGACACCTTGTCAGAGAAGAACTGAGCAAACTCATCTCACAAACTGGCTGAAAAGCTTTTTTCTACTGCAGACAGACTGGATGAAGGAGTCTGTTGACCATCGGAAAAAGCTGAGTTGGTCTGTTCTTCCCTGCAGCAATCTTCTTGGACAGGAACTCTACCTTTTTATGGTTGATGCCCCTTGATACTCATGGTAATGACCTCACATGGCCAGTTTGTCCTCCTCTGACCGAGTCTTCCACCAACATTGCTCTAACTTCTGACCCTTGATCTTCATCTCCTTGAGATCCCCATCAAACCAAGAGGATCTCAGGTGAGAAGATTTGGGTCATACATGGACCAATGAAATAGCATTAAGCACCTCAGATACCACCCTATTATTGGTGGCCACTGCTTCACTCATGCCAATTGCATATGCAGCATCTGCTCTAGATAGGTCAGCCACCGCCAGCAGTTCCTCTGGTAAAATCCATTTTAAAGGGTGATAGCTAACCATCTCAACAGGAAAGAGACTTTCAGTGGGGGCCCCAAACAAGAACTCCATCATTCAGTGATCAGACCACACAACCAGATCAATCTTGAGATTAGTCGCATCAAGCCCCAGTGAGAACACCAGGTCCGATGTATGGCCACGTTTATGAGTTGCAGTAGTAAGACTTGTGACAGGACCAGTGAGAACATCAGGTCCAAGGTGTGGCCACGTTGATGAGTTGCAGTGGTAAGACCTTGTGACAGGCCCAGTGAGAACACAAGATTCGACATGTGGCCAAGTTGATGAGATGTAGTAGTAAGACCTTGTGACAGGCCCAGTGAAGACATCAACTGGAGGAGGTTATAACCAAAATGCGAGGATTTGTCATTGATGCAAGCATTGAAATCCCCCAGAATCAAACATCTGGGGATTCCAACACCTCGCCAATGGTGAAGTCTGCTACCTCCTGCAGGAAATCTCCCCTGGCCCCAGGAGGTTGATAAATGAGGAGAATCCTGCAACCTGCACCTGGACCCTCACATACAGCCAAGCATTCAAAAGAGCTGGCTACTCCCACCTGGTGCAAGGGGATGCTCTAGTTCGATCTAAAACAGACAGCCACTCCCCCACCCCTGTGTTCCCTCCTTGGGCAGTGAACCATGGAATACTCAGTGGGGACTGACACTTCCAGGAATGGCCTGGCATCATCACTCAATCAGGTCTCCATGATGCAAGCCAGTTTGATGGAAGAAATCAAGTCGGCCATAATTGCGATCTTATTCCTCATTACCTTGGCATTGCATAACACTGCTCAAAGGGGACTTGGAGTTGCTGCACCCCCTCAGGCTACTTGCCCACTAGGTCTGGTGGGAAACCTGGGGATGGATGGAGGCAGTACAACGCAGTGGTTTAATGCTCTGAGCTGCAAACCTGGGAGACATGGGTCTGAATTCTACAGCCCCCACTTGCATACTGTGTGACCCTGAGCAAGTCACTTAACTTCCCTGTGTTCCCAGGTCACACCAGTAAACAAGTTTTCAGCTCAGTGTGTCTCTCCTGGTTAAACAATCATACTGTGTGACCCTCAGCAAGTAACTTAACTTCCCTGTGTTCCCAGGTCACACCTGTAAACAAGCTTTCAGCTTAGTGTGTATCTCCTGGTTAAACAATCATACTGTGTGACCCAGAGCAAGTCACTTAACTTCCTTGTGCTCCAGGTCACACCTGTAAACAAGCTTTCAGCTTAATGTGTCTCACCTTGTTACACAATCATATTGTGTGACCCTGAGCAAGTCACTTAACTTCCCTGTACTCCCAGGTCACACCTGTAAACAAGCTTTCAGCTTAGTGTGTCTCTCCTGTTTAAAAAAAAAAACAAATAAAAAAAACATGTCTGGCCTCTCCCTAGTTACTGCCTAATTCCAGGGCATCTCCTTGTCCTAACAACCCCAATACCACTAATCTCCTCTGTGTCTACAACAGTCCTCCACTGCTGACCCTCTCAGCCCCTATCAATGTCGACCTCCCTACAGGGCTTCATGGTTATGGCTGACAGAGGGAAGGTCTGTGAAGGCCAGAGGTCAAGCAGCTGGGATGCATCATAAACAGTACAAGGAGAACTCAGGCCTCAGCACATCCCCAAACTATCTTCAATCACACAATCTCACAACTTCACACCAAATCACAACTAGTACACAAATTAGCTAACTACACACATACAACTCACGCGCGCCCCCATACACCCTCCCAATTTATCCTAAAGCCTTTAAAACCCCAAATCCGCACACCCACAATTCATAACCAGCTAACACAAAAATAACTACCAAGCATTCAAACACACACACACACACACACACACACACCTAACTCTGAACAAACTACCCAGTACTGGATACTACCCAAACCCACCCCAAATTAAAATACAATGTGTTAGAGACTTGTTCACAGGAGAGAGACAGAGTGCTATAATAGGTTTATAAGTGTTCTTTCAGAGACACGCCCAAACTTTACTGTCACAAGATAGTTCTACAAGTTCAGTGATTTTCATTCACAGCAAATTTTATCCAAACAGAGTTTAAAATTTGCTCTCACTGTGCTGTGCACATCTGAACTAGGAGCAGCAGGCAAAAGTCGCCCCTCCAAATCAATAGTGAAAATTGCCAGCTGAAATAATAACGAGTTCGAGGAATGTTTTAGGAGGGCTGAGCATTTAGAAGGTCTGACCCAGCAGGCCTCCCACTCCATCTGGGATCAGAACCCACCTAAATTCACTGTTTAGGACAGAAAACAGAGCAACTCACCGGACCAAATTCCAGTAGAAACCTAAAGGCACTCCTCTCACTGAAGGCCAAAAGAAATCCTGAAACTGATGGAAAATTAAGGGAAATCCCCAGTCCAATCCAGTAAAATGTCCAACGGAGCTTCTCACAGAGTTCATGTAACAGTTTTCACCAGCACGCATGCTGGCACAGTCTCGGGACCAGATTTTCTTTATTTTAATCTTTGGTAACTGGGTAGGCCCACTAGGCACAAGTGCCTATTTTCAGGGGCGACCTGTGAGCACTGGGTGGTTAAGTGCTCAGAGGATTCCGGCATCGACGTGGGTCCCCTGAACACTGGAACCTACACTGCACTCACAGGTTCCTGCAGTAGGAGTTCGATAAAGGCAGCCAAACCAACTATCCATGGTCCTCCAACCAGCAATGGAACACAGGAGGCAAATCCAGGAAGTAACCTCGACACGTCAGCAGCTCCCTCGGTAAGCACTCAGCAGCAGCAAGCAGCTGGACCAACTGGGAAAAACAGTTCTGCACACACAGTCCGCTCCCACAGACAGTCACTCATGGCTGGGCCAGCTGGGAAAACAGTTCTGCACACCACAGTCCGCTCCCCACAGACATTCACTCATGGCTGGACCAGCTGGGAAAACAGTTCTGCACACCACAGTCCGCTCCCCACAGACATTCACTCATGGCTGGACCAGCTGGGAAAACAGTTCTGCACACCACAGTCCGCTCCTACAGACATTCACTCATGGCTGGACCAGCTGGGGAAAACAGTTCTGCACACCACAGTCCGCTTCCACAGACATTCACTCATGGCTGGACCAGCTGGGAAAACAGTTCTGCACACACAGTCCGCCTCCCCACAGACATTCACTCATGGCTCCGGAGACTAGGCTCCTCCCAAGACGACTCAAAACCAGTAGGTAGCATTCCATCCCTAAACCTGAAAACAAGGATACTAGCTTCTCAAACGAATTCACTTAGTTGTCCCTAACTATAGCTACATGCCCTACACCTCACCACTTAACTAAAAACAACATAAAATGTGAGGACTCCGTACCGAACACCATCTCAGAACAAAGTCACCACGCAACCAAATTTAACTGTCCTGTGAAAAATAAGCAGAATAGAGGGTAAAAGGAGGAACATTTTGCAGCTCAAATTAGAGCCTCTGCAAGCTGCAGCTAAGTGTGGCTGCCAATTTGTTCCTCACACTTTTTTAATGATTAAGATTAAATGACAGGAGGAATATTCATCTTGTTAGCATTGTGTATCAGTATCACACAGACAGGGTCCCAGGTTATATCTTACATGATCTGAAACAGAGACATCTTAAAGAAAGTTTACCGCGTGGGGTCACATGATGGCTGCCTAAGCAAGAACAGCCTTCCACCTTTCTCCTCATCTCCCACAAAACAAACATTCTACTGCTTACCTGAGCACTCTAATTCAGACAAAAATCACTGGGAAAGGAGTCGTAACTGCTCAGCATCTGATTTTGAGGGCCTCTGATGGAGGTCTATAGGAAAAAATTCCTTCCACGGCATTCCCCATGACCTACGCCTGAAAAATACAAGGCCTCCAAAAGGCCTGAACACCAAACCGCTGGCTCCAGCAAAAGCCCGACCGGCAGCACAGCATTGACGGATGAGCATTTTCTGGACATTGTGACGCCAATCCAAGAGACAATTTCCACCATTTCGGCGGATTTCCACCAAATCCTTTCCTCTGTGGACTTCTTGACACTCAGGGTAGGAGACTCCGAGGCATAGGCTCACCTTGGTTGAAAAATGGCAGGGGAGAGTTGAGAAAGACAATACCAGCCTCAGACGCCAGCTTAAAAAGTTGGAAGAAAAGAGTGAAGATCTCGAAGGGCACAGTCGGTGCAACAATTTATTGATCATTGGGTTACCAGAAGCAGAGGAGGGCAATAACCCAATTTTGTTTATCCAGAAATCCTGCACCAAAATAGCAGGTCCATCACCAAATGCTGCCTCCCACATCATCGAGCCGGCCCACCACACCCTATCCCCCACACTGGCTGGTGCACCCCCGAGGCTCCTGATTTTCAAATTGCTCAACTTTCAGAATAAACAAACATCCTCTCCAAAATTAAACAGCTACATGAAGTGAAGGCACAAACTCAGAATCACACAGGATTTGCCCAGTCGGTTCAGCTGAAATGGCAGAATTTCATCCCATAGTACCTAAATTGATAGCGGCTGGCAAACCTTTCAAGATAAGGTGTCCGGCTGTCCTGCAGTTTAAACACGGAGAGAAGTGAGCCTCTTATGATTCTCCAGAGCAGGCAACTATGGAATTAAAAAGCTTACTGCCCGACTTGTTTAAATGATTCTCTGGACACTCCTGTTGTCGATCTTAATGCTTGGGACTGATTATTTTACTTTTTATGTTTTAAGAGTTCAGCACGAGAGTAGTGACTGAGGACACTGTTTATATAGCCCTGGCTTAAAGGGGTTCTACATTGATAATGAAATACTGTGGACTTTTTCGCTTATATCCAGCCAGCAATAGCGGCATCTAAGGTGCTCTGTGTGCTCTTTTGAGCCCTGGAGGACTTTTCTTCATGACATGCAGCGGATTGTGGCAGTTTTTGAGTTCTCTCTCTTTTCACAGGCATCTGCTCCTCACTACATATGTGGCTAACAATACTGTATCATAATGTTTATATTTCCTGTATGCAGTAGGAGTTTAGCAGTTGTTACTACTTATCAGGTTTGGTGGTGGAGGTGGAGTGGGGTGGGGTCATGATGATGATTCTTAGTGCAGCTTAGCTAACATCAATGACAGTGTGTCATAGGTGGTTCAGTTTAGTTAGAACTGGAGGTGGATATTGTTGGGATTTAATGTTTTTTATTTGTTGACTGTTTCGGGGTGGATCCATGTCAGTATCTGCAGCCTTCTCAGTCTCACATATTATTTCTAGGCTATATGGGTGAGTAAGATTGCACAGTTTTCTCCCAAAGTTGTGGCATTCATTTTGCAAGGGATAAGAGCTGGCCCTATATTTCTTATTTCTTGCAGAGTCCAACATTGCCTATTCCTATCTGACTGTCCATGGAAGGATCAAATATGCCTGTAAGCTGGAACATCAAAGGGGGTCAAGACAGAAAGAAAAGAATCATGATTTTAAAACATCTTGCCCATTTAAAGTTGGGAATCGCCTGCCTGCAAGAAACTCACTTGCACAGGGAGGATACGGTATATCTCTTTTTAAGAGAAGCTGGTTGGGACAAGTTTTTGGTGCTGGGGTTTCCTCTAAATGAGGGGGTACTATTATTCTGATAGCTAAGTCAGTTCCGTTCATTTTGATGCAAGAATTGTGGGACCCCTCAGGACGGTATGTTACAATCAGGGGCACATTAGAATCTTTCCCAATGTTAATCGGTTCCACATACGACCCAAATGTTGACTCTCACCTTTTTTCACCCAGCTACTCTCTTAGTGTCCCTTGGACCCCCAGTACTGACCTTTTAGGTGAAGACTCTTCAGACAAGCAGAAGAGAGGGCTGTCCCCGGCTCAATGGGGCTGAGTGACCTTATGTCTGGTGCAAGTCTCATCGATATCTGGCGTGTTTTGCACCCCTCAGACAGGCTTAGTCCTGTACTTCCACCACATAGTACACTATCCAGAATAGACTGCTGGCTGGTACAATAAGTGCTCTTAGCCTCCCAGGCATGTTAGAAACCTCTATCCACCCCAGAGTAATATCCAACCATGCTCCAGTCAGTGTTCTCCACCTATTGGGTCCAGTCATCCATACAGACCCTCTGGTGCCTAAATACTCAGCTGCTCCAGGCTCCTCGATAACCCAACCCATGTTCAGAACCTTATCTCCTCTTTCTAGATATTAACATGGGTTCAGTGGACAGGGTTGATACGATTGGGCCGCCCTTAAATGTGCTCTTCACAGAAACTTCATCTGCATCTCCTCCACCAGAGCTCAGAAGAAGAAGCTCCTCCTGGATACTGTCTTGTGAAATCATCATAGAGAATTCTCCCTCCAGTACTCTTGCCCTGAGGCAGACTGGGCTGAGCTCCACTGCCTACAAGCCCAGTTCTCAGATCTAATGACACAGAATGTGGAACTAGCTATCCACCATACAAGGTTGTGGTACCTACAGTCTGGGGAGAAAGCTGGGAAGCTTCTCACCCTTAGATTGAGCTAAGCTGACTCAGTAAAATTTATACCGAGCCTATGAGTGGCCCCTGATACACCCATAGTATCCCACTCCAGGGATATTGTTGCAATATATGGAGAAAACTATAGTAGACTCTGTTCATTGGAAGACTTGTCTACTGTGCCAGACCAGGACATCAAGAGGATTATCTACACTCTGTTGATCTCCCAGAGTTGCCCTCATACCTTACAGAATGACTGGGTGTCCCAGTCTCCCTTATGGAGGTCCATCATGTTATCCAGCATCCTTCAGACAAAATCCCTAGACCAGATGGCCACAAAAGCTGAAATGTTAGCTGCAATATGGCTTTCTCCCCCAGTGCTCACTTCTCAGCCCCCACCCCCACCTCAACAGTAGCCGCAGTGCTGCTTTTTCTCCTCTCTCCTCCCAGTGCTCGCTTCTCTGTACCCTCCCAACAAGTCGACATCAGGCTGCCCAATCCCTGGGTCGCCATGTATCTCCCTCCATTAATGTGGCACACTGGGAGCCTACCTCAGCGTGCTGAAATAATCATTTTCAGATGTGTTTCTCATGTTTCTGACACCAAGATGCCCACTCCCAGTGTCAGATGTGCCCCCCCAAAAACATGTCTATATCTTTTGCCAAAATCGGGGTGCCCAATCCTCGTGTCAGCATGTCTTCTCCCACACTATTGTGGCACACTGGAGCCCATCCCAGTGTGTCTAAATGTATTTACAATTTTTTAACCTGTAAAATAAAGAAAACCTTCCCCCAAAATCTTTTTTCACCTGTGAAAAAGAAAATGTTCGCTCGTCTCCCCAGTCCCCTCCCCCATCCTCACCCTCCCACTGAGCACCCACCTCCCCTTAAACCCTCACTCCCATGCTTACCTCCAGAGGTCAGCACTGTCATCTTCTCATGACTAGGACACATCTGCACTGTTGAAAGCTGACTGGCAAACTTAAGAATCAAAGGTAGCGCTGTATAATGGTAGTCAATGGGGGCTTCAACTATGTTGATATCTCAGCCATGTTTAGGATTTTGGCCCAAAACTTTCAACATGGGGTTCTTGGGACCTCATCTCATGAACATTATCACTGTCATTTCATTACTTGGTCCCAAAAGGTGATGTCATGGTTGTTGCATGGAATCACCTTTCAGGGCCGAGTAACGAAATGATAGTGCCTCTGTTCATGAGGTGTGGTACCAGAAAAGCCCATGTTGCAAATTTGGTGAAAAAATTCCCCAAATGACTGCATTATGAGTGTGCATTGCACAGTTTCTATGCACGCTTGTAACTTTGCCAATTTTTATTTTCATCATGACACTCTTTTTACTCCCTGCAGCTCAGTCTGCCATCGTCTGGTCGCCGTCCTCTGCACCCCATGCAATCTTTAGCAGCTCACTCATACAGGGCTAGCACACACAGCACCCATGGTGGGTACACCCTAATCCTAGCTACTGGGCCTGGACCTAATACCCAGATGTGATTCCCCATGGGTCCGAGGGTGTACAGAGGTATGGGCATCAAGCCGCCATGACCAACAGTCATTTTCTGCCATGTTTTTCTCCCCAGGAGTACAGACATGCAATGGTGTCAGAGTACAATGTGCCAATGTCTGCGGCACTCCTCTCTCTAGTTGCACTATGACTATGGAACCCCCGATCTCCATTGGGGGCCGCTACAGCATGACACAAGCCCTGAACCCTCTCCAAGGAGAGGGGAGCAGCCTGCAGACACTCAATCCACTCCTTCCCTGGCTGACCCCCAATGACCCATGCTCATTCCCGAACCTGGGTTGCCAGCGTGGTGCAAGGTCTGGCATCCAGCACCTCAACCCTCAGCACCACCAGGCCAGTTGGTAACTTTGCCAATTTTTAATATTTTCACCCCAGATTTTTAACATAGCCATTTTTTCATACCTCCTTATGAACAGTACGAGACTTCTTATAAGTCTCCCTCTCTGAGTCATCCTGGCATCTACTAATATCACACTTCCTGGCATGTCACCCTTGGGCCCTGTTCCTGGTGTGTTTCACATAGCTTTATAATCATTGACACCTGCCCTGGTGCTGTAAGGTCCCTCAGGCAGCCCTGCACTTATGCTCTCATTCCCGAGTTCCTCCCCCATCCTCACACATGCCCCTCCTTGCACTACATACGCAACACTTGAATTGAAGCCTGCTCCATGAAAACTAGTATATATGGTTGTATAGGTTCACTCTGTATCATTTGTAGCACAAGTTCTGTAGCACATGGCATTTAGCTTTCTGTCTCATTTTATAAATGTACTCCAGCGCTGTTATTAACCTCTTGTGCGTAATCCCTAGTCTATGTAATGATTCTACGTTCGTATTCTTTATGTATTGTTCATGTATCTTGCCCAGGTCCATCTTGAAAATGAGCTTGCTCAATTGTGTTCGCCAAGCTAAATAAAGATATTGATTGATTGATTGACTGAGTAGAGATGTCATTTTTCACATCTTGCCTGAAACGTGTTTTTGTACCCGTGTCGCAAATCAACTTTCAGGATGGATTAACAAAATCAAAGTGTCACTGTTCATGAAGTGGGGTCCCAAATAGGCCATGTTAAAAATTTGGTACAAAAATACCACAAAACAAATTACGTGCGGTTGTTGAAATTTCACTACGCATGCACGTAACTTTGTTAAATTTTTATATTTTCACTCCAAATATTCAATATTGCCAGTTTTTCACACCACCTCATGAACAGTATAGCTGTCATTTTCCACATCCTGCCTGAAATGTGTTTTCACACCTGTGGCACCGAATGGTGCAGTCGCTGCACAAAATCACCTTTCAGGATTGAGTAACAAAATGATAGTGCCACTGTTCATGAGGTAGGGTCCCAAAAGCCCATGTCAAAAATTTGGAATGAAAATACCAACAGACACCCAGGGCATTAGGGTTTCCAACTGTAATGCCCCACCCTTTAGAGACTGACAGACATCAGTGGTGTGACTTGGGGTTATCAACTGTAATGCTCACACCATCCCACCCTCACCCTGCAACCAGTGATAGGCATCGAGGTGTGCGTTTGGGTCTTCATCCTAATGTTCAACCCATTTTCCTATACTGCATCCATCTTAGCTTATTTCCTTATGGAATGGGGTTAGCATAAGGGCCAAAGACTATAGGTACACCATGACACCTGTCAGCGTCTGCAGGTTGAGGTGAGGTGGAATGGCATGAGCATTACAGCCAATGACCCAAAGGCACACGCCCAATGCCTGTCAGTCTCTGCAGGGTGGGGGGGGTTGGCGTTAGGGTTGGAAACCCTAATGCTTCAGTAAAAGAGTAAATCAGGAAGGGGTGGTGAATGTCACCTATCTTGATTTCAGGAAAGCCCTTCGACACTGACCAACATGGAAAGTTGATTAACAAGATGGGCAGCCTGACCACAGGGCACAAGCTGATAATCTGGGTTAGAAACTGGCTGACAGACAAGAGGCAAAGGGTGGTGGTAATGAGATCCAATCTGGGGAGAGGGTGGTGACCAGCAGGTTACCTCGGAGATCAGTCCTGGGACCAGACCTGTTCAATGTCTTCATTACAGACATTGCAGAAAGGCTGGAAGGAAAGGTCTGTCTGCCTGTTTGCAGACGACACCAACATCTGTAACAGAGTGAATACTCCAGAATTGGCGGAGAAAATGAGCAGGGACATGGAGAGGCTTGACAAATGGTCTGAGGAGTACCAACTTAGGTTCTTGAGGTTTGATGCAAAGAAGTAGCTGGGAGGCCGGGAGATCAAAAGGCTGTGGGTTCTAGCCCCACACCAGGCACTTGGGTTAATATCCCAATACTGACACTGCAGTGCAGCATGAGGGGGATGCTGTCACCCTGAGGTGTCGTTTTCAGATGAGACATTAAACCGAGGTCCCATCTGCTTGTTCTGGTGGTAGTTCAGGTGGATGTCAGAGATCTTATTCTAAATGTTCTCATTCTAATTCTATTGCCATGTTTGTCTCAGTCCTCTGTTTAATCACCTACTTGTTCTAAATGTACTAATGTGGAACCTATGTAAAGAGCTCTGAACTCAAATGGTTAATCCAAGATCAGAAATAAAAAATAAAAATAAATAAAAAATTGCAAATAATGCACCTGGGAAGAGGGAAACCTGGGAAGAGTTACAGGATGGGGAGAAGTGCTGATTATCATCAAGGAAGACAAGGGCCTGGGAGTTATTAGTTCTGATGACCTAAAGGTGTCAAAACAGATTACAAATGTTGCAAGGAGGGCCAGTGGCATGCTGGGGTACATAGTCCGAGGTATCTCTAGCAGAAAGCATGGGGTGGTGATGCCATTATATAATGCACTAGTGAGGACTCACCTACAGTACTGTGGGCAATTCTGGACATCGCAACTGCGCAAGGATGTTGACAAGGTGAAGGTGGTCCACAGAAAGGCAACCAAGGTGGTACATGGCTTTGCAACACAGAACATATAAGGAGCGAGTAAAGCACCTCGATATGTACTCACTGGAAGAAAGGAGGGAGCGGAGGAATATGATAGACATGATCGAATACCTCAAGGGCATAAAGAAGGTGCAGGGGTAGACATATTCCAATGCATCACATGTTCAGCATTGACAAATGCTTGTTGAAAAGTTGTTTTGTAAATTTTGAAATGGGTTTTGTGTAAATTTCCCATTAACCAGGCAAATTAACTGATTTATTAACTAAAATTTTCTGCAGGACTGACTCCATCTCCCTATAACTAGTTGCTCTCTTACACCTTTTGTAGTCTTTACTGTATAAACTGCTAAGCTGGTTAAAGTAAAAATATTGATTGTCACTTAATGAAAATGTATCTCTGAACTGGCTCCAGGTTAGTTTAATCCCTTTCATAAAGATCCTGTCATCTAGTGATGCCTTTTTCTTCCCAAGACTTTTTTTTACTAATGGTTTCTCTCCAGTTCGAAGTTGGGATTATTCCATATTTTATACCTAGGTGAGCAATGTAATTCCCATTTAGTCCTATCTGTGAACAGTATTTAATAATTCCATCCAGCTAGATGGTACTGAAGGTTGAGGTGTTGGATGGCACACCTCGCACCATACTGGTGATCCAGGTTCAGGAACAAACTTGGACCTCTGGGGGTTGACTGGGGAGGGAGAGGATTGAGTGATCGAAGGACAGCCTTCTTCTCCTGGGCTGGGTTGCAGGCTTCACTTGGCTCCTTGTCAGCACACGATGGAGACTGGGGGTTCTTCAGGAGCCAACTCAATCAAGGGGTGGCATGGAGGCAGACATCAGCAATGCACCTGTGCAGACATCATTGCATGTCCACGCTTCAGGGGAAACCTCAACAGAAATACCCTGGAGATCCAGTGGAGATGAAGGAGACCCAGGGAACCTGCCCACATTCTACTGCCAGACCTACTCTCCTCGTCTCTCCCATGCTGGGCCCGCCTACTGGTGTCCCTCTAATTTCAGAAAGGCCACCAAGGGAGGGTGGGCCCAGCCTTCTCTTGGGGGGGTGATCCGGGGAAGGGAGGCTGAATGGACCATGGGGTCGAGAGGGTGACTGATGGAGGGGGTTTCAGGCTGTGAGTAGTAGCAACAGTCGAGTGGGTACTCTGGAAGGATGCTCTGGATCTCTGGAGCAAAAGTAGAGTATTAAAAAAAAAGTATTTGATAATGTCTCCTGCTATGTTCCTGACAATTAAACTTTTTGCATTTCACAACTTCTTGACTGTAAACGCAATTTGAGTTGCATCTATTTGTTCTGAAGAAGAAATTGGTACTGAGATCCTTCTCATATTCCCATCTTATTGTCATTTTCATTATCTAAGATAAATAACACTTCTCAATATCAGGGCATGCTAAGCCTCCTTGATTTTGGGGTAAGCAAAGTTTATGCCAGGCAGTTTTGGCCGGGTTATTGTTCCAGATTATTTTTTTATCTCTGTTTATTCGTTCAAACCAAATTTCTGGAGTGGGGAAGGGGGTTACCACTGTTTGTAGTCTGTAAGATTAAAAGGGGCACTGTCATCATCTTTACTATTTGAATTCCCCCCCACTACAAAGATAGTGGTATTTTACTCCAAGAATGTAGCTTGTCTTTTAATGAATAGGATAATTATTATACGATGCACAGGGGTAATGCCAAACTTCACCCAACAACTAACACACCAAAATCTGGCCAATGGAAAATCATGTACACAAATGCTCACAGCCTGGGAAATAAGATCCCAGACCTGCAGGCAATAATGTCAGAGGCTAAACTGGACATAGTAGCAATTAGTGAGACGTGGTTTACCAGTAACCACACTGGGAGACTTCAGTACCTGGCTATGTATTGTTCAGAAGAGACCGAGGTGCAAAAGGGGGGAGGAGTGGCCCCTGTATGTTAATGAAAATATCAAAGCTACAGAAATTCAGAATACACATAAGGAGCCAGAAGAACTGTGGGTCACCCTGGAACAGGAAATGGGACAGCCATAAGAACTGGGGTTGTCACTGGCCCCCAGACCAGAGGAGGACATAGACACATTACTGTTAGAATATATACAAAACATGACAGCTAAAGGGGAGGTTCTGATAATGGGAGACTTCAACATGCCAGATACAGATTGGTCAATACCAGCAGGAACATCTGCCAGAACTAGGACTCATAGTGGATTCCTGCAGGGGAGGGCCTCAAACAACTGGTACAGCAACCCACAAGAGACAGGGCTATCCTAGATCTAGTACTGACTAACAAAGAAGGGATCACAGATCTCCAGGTAGAAGGTCACCTGGGGGCCAGTGACCATCACATGGTATGGATTCAATTTGGCTACTACATCTAAATCATCCCATTCAAGGCAAAATATGGGACTTCAGAGGAGCTGACTTTGATAAGATGGCCAACAGAGTTAAGCTAGCCCTGGCAAAAAAGAAACACAGGTGAGGAGGTACAGGCAAAGTGGGCAAGCATTAAGGATACAATACTTGAAGCAACATCCCATTGTGTTAGACAGAAAAGGAAGTGCAAAAGAAGAAGGAAACCACTTTGGTTCTCAAATACAGTAGCAGCAAAGGTCAGAGCCAAAAGGCTGGCCTTCAGAAAATATAAAGGAACACAGCGGATGAAGATAGGGAGGCATACCAAACTGCCTAAGGGAAGCAGGTAAGGCAGTAAGGCAGGCAAAGTCCCAAACTGAGGAAACACTAGCACGAACAGTAAAGAAGGTGACAAGACTTTCTATAGATACATTAGTGAAAGGAGAAAGTCCAGAGGGGTATTGCTAAGCTTAATGGAGAAAAGGGAGCATGTGAGGAGGAGGACCCTGTAAAGGCATCTATCCTAAATAGATACTTTTGCTCAGTATTTACTGAAGAGAAGGTAGGGCAGGGCCCACAGCTCAGCATCATGGACACAGGGGAGGGAGGTGAGCACTACTCCCTTCACAAAAGAAAGGGTCCTACAAGAGCTTGCTAAGCTCAGGGTGGATAAGGCAATGGGACCTGATGGCATACATCCCAGGGTACTTAAGGAGCTAAAGGAGGAACTAGCAGAGCCATTAGCAGAATTGTTTAGTGAGTCTCTGAGCACAGGAGAGGTCCCAGAAGACTGGAGAAGGGCTCATGTGATCCCACTCCACAAGAGTGGTAGCAGGGAGGAGGTGGGGAACTACAGACCGGTCAGTCTTACCTCAGTAGTGGGCAAGATTATGGAGGCACTCCTTAAGGAAAGGATAGTGCAACACCTGGAACCATAGGGGCACAGGATCCAAGACAGCATGGGTTTACAAAGGAAGGTCCTGTCAAACTAATCTCATAGATTTCTTTGACTGGGTAACCAGAGTGGTGGACCAAGGGGAGCAGTTGATGTCGCCTACCTTGACTTCCAGCAAAGCTTTTGACACTGCTCCACATAGAAGATTGATAAATAAGCTAGGTAGGCTCGAAGGTGGGTCAGAAGTTGGTCAACTGGGTGGCAAACTGGTTGACTGGCAAGAAAACAGAGGTGGTGGTAAATGGTATACAGTCAGAAGAGATGCAAGTCACAAGTGGGGTACTCAGGGATCAGTCCTGGGGCCAGTCCTATTCAACATCTTCATTAGTGACCTCGCAGATGGACTAGAGGGTAAGGCTTGTCTGCTTGGAGATGACACCAAGATCTGCAACAGAGTAGATGATCCAGATGGGGTGGGCAGAATGAGAAGAGATCTGGATAAACTAGCAGAATGGTCAGAAGAGTGGCAACTGGATTTAATGCAAAGAAGTGCAAAATCATGCACATAGGGAGAGAAACCCCTGAAGTCACTTATAGGCTGGGAGGGGCTGCTAGCAGTCACAAAGGAAGAAAGAGACTTGGGCATCATCATCACTGATGACCTAAAATCATCCAAGCAGACCTCTAAAGCAGGTAGGTAAGGCTAGGAGGGTGTTAGGGTGTATTAGTAGGGGTATCACAAGTCGTGAAGAGGGAGGTAATAATCCTCTGTACAAGACATTGGTTGAGGCCCCCATCTGGAGTACTGCGCAGTATTGGAGGCCACACCTTCACAAGGACATTAACCAAATTGAGGCAGTCCAGAGACGGCAGCCAAAATGGTGCAGGGACTGCATCAGAAGACATATGAGACAGATTAACGGAGCTCAATATGTGTACCCTTGAGCAAAGGAGGAGAGGTGATATGATTGAGACATTTAAACACCTTAAGGGCATAAACAAGGTGAAAGAGTCTAACATGTTTAAATATAAGAAAAATAGCAGGACAAGAGGACACAGCATGAGATTAGAGGGAGGCCGATTAAGGGGAATGTGAGGAAATTTTTTTCACAGAAAGGGTGGTAGATGCATGGAATGGCTTACCACAAGAAGTGTGGCTATGAATACAGTGCAGGCTTCAAACAGGCATGGGATAGGCATAAGGGAGCAATACAAATGACTATGAATTGATAGGTCACTGACAGAGCAAAGGCCGATGGCACATTTATAAGGTAGAAAAAGAAATGGGCAGACTGGATGGGCCTTGCGGTCCTTATCTGCCGTCAACTTCTATGTTTCTATGTTTCTATGAAGTTTAAAGGGTATAGACTGTCTAATTTATTATGAATAAAGATTCCCAGGTATTTCATACCATTTGTTTTATGTTGGCTTTAATATGGTGGTCTACTTTTCCCAGATGTTGAGTATGAAAAATAATCATTTCTGATTTCTTTTCGTTTATTTAATAACCTGCCACTTTGGAAAATCTTTTTATTGCTGTTATTAATTCTTGTGCACTAAGTTCTGGATCCTGTAATGTTAATAACACATCATCTGCAAATGCGTTACATTTTATCTCCTCAGTACCTATTTAATTCCCTGAATTTTCTTATTAGATCTTATTTTGTTTAATAAGAGTGCTAATCCAGTCACAACGATGTTGATAATGGGCAGCCTTGCCTGACTCCTCTGTGAAGTTCTACCACCTTTGAAAAATTATTATTTTTATTTGTGCTAGTGGTTTATAGTAAATAATTGTGTTAATTTGAATGAAATCAGCTGGGAATCCAAAACATTTTATTGTCTCAAATAAAAAGTTCCATTCCAGAATGTCAGAGGCTTTGGTGGCATCCAGTGCCAACAAGGCTGCCAAGATGCCAGCATTTTCTAAATACTCTGTCACAAGCTGAACTTTGAGCAGCCCTGATTGGATAGTTCTGCAGGGGATAAAGCCTGTTTGATTGCTATGAATTAATTTGACCAGCAGGGGGAGTATCCTCTTGTTGAATATTTGTGCAAATATTTTAATATCCACATTCAGTTCTGCCATGGGTCTGCAATTCTCTATTGTATTTCTATCTTTTCCTTGTTTTAATATTACTGTAATGTAAGCCTGGTAAAAGGAATCTGGCATCTGAACTGACATCTGTATCTAGTAATTAACAACCTGCCCTCACTTCCTTGTGTCTCGTCGCTGATCCTTTATGCCGATGATGTGGTGCTTCTCGCTAGTGATAAAGACCCCACATCAGTAAAGGCGAATCTTCACGTTGACTTTGACTGCTTGCAAGTCTGGCTTCTACAGAACAAACTCGTACTTACTGCTAAGAAAACTGTGGCTGTGCTTTTTGGCTCCTCCTCTAGAATTAAATCCTGTGCTCTGGATCTTTCAGTACTATGTCTTGATGGCTCCCCTGCTGATATCTGTTAACCCTTTAGGTACCTAGGAGTCGACTTGATCCGTTTCTATTTTAACCTCCACCTCATGGCTACTTGTAAGGCGGTTAACTCCAAACTGGTATCGTCTATAGAATTAGGTCCTCCTGAATGATGCTACCTGGCTTGCTATTGCACAAGGTTTCCTCCTTCCTCCCTTACATACTGCTCACAGGTATACCTAATGCTAACAAAGGATTCCTCCATAAATTGGAGCACCGGTTATAACAGCATATGCCGATTCACCCTCTCTGCACACAGACTGACTCATCATTGTGAACTCTACTCCAGACTAAATTGGCTCTTTCTGACTTCGCACAGACTCTACTCTACTGGATGCTTGATTGACAATATCATCAGAACGGGGACACCTGAGTATCTCTCAAGACTGCGATCTCATCCCTCCCAAGCATATCTCTTTAGGTCATCTGCACAAACTCAACTTGAAATTCCCAGATACCTCACAAAAAAGAGGGAACTATCCTTTGCTATATCAGCTCCCAGCATCTGGAACCCCCCCCCCACATTAAACTCTTTAAATCCCACCTAGCCTTTAAACTGGGTCTCCGCGCCCACCTGACTGACTCTGCATGGCTGCTCCTGTGCTCTAACTTGAGACTGACTCCCAGTAGCATTCCTTACCTACATGGCACTTACTGTTTCCCTCCACAGGAGGCAGTATAGTGCAGTGGCTTAAGGCTCTGAGCTGCAAATCTGGTGACATCCAGCAGCCCAGACCTGGGTTTGAATCCCACAGTTTCCACTTGCATAGTGTGTGACCCTAAGCAAGTCATTTAACTTCCCTGTACTCCCAGGTCGCTCCTGTAAAAAAGTTTTCAGCTTAGTTTGCTAATCCTGGTTAAACAACTAAATAAAAAAAAAAACTATAAAATCTGCATGTTCCCACTCCCTCCACAAAATCATTAGTTAAAACTATTACTTATTCTTTAACGGTTGTCGTATGTCCTTAATTATTATTGTTGTTTCATCCAGTGTAAGTAGCTAATGTAAGGGTATTTGTTCACGCTCAGTTTCCACTGAAATATGTCTTGCCTTTGTCAGCAATCTGCGAATTTGTTTTGTTCCCACTTCATGTTGTGCCATGAACAATTGTCAATAAAGTTAGTACCTTGATCTCTCCTGACTGCACTCTCCCGGGTTGTGCCCGAATATAGGCAATACTCTTGTCTAGTGTATCTACCCAGTAAACAAAAACCACATAAATAAAAAAGAGTTAATGTAAAATTGGAATTATTGTTTTTCAATGTTAAATAAAACTCAGCGTAAATCAGTCTACCCTGGTATTTTGCTTTTGCCATCTGATAGAGTATACCTTTAATTTTCTCTCCTGAGATAGGTTGGGATAAAGATTCTGCCTCAAAATCAGATATCTTTGTTTTTTATGAATTTCTCATAATACTTCAGTTCTTCCTGTAATGGGGAGCAATCTGAAGCATATAAAGAAGTATCAGATTTAGAAAATTCCTTCATAATCTCTTTTTGTTCAGTTAAAATCTGTCCCTCTGCATTTTGTATTGCAGTAATTCCTGCTTTTTCTTTCTCTATAGCTTGCATCCTTTCAGCTAGAACTTTAGCAATGACTTCACTGTTTGGTTTCCAGGTCCTTTTGTGTCTTCATACAATCATAGAAACTTGACAGGAGAAAAGGACCTCCAGGCCCATCCAGTCTGCCCCCTTTCCCTCCCTCTATTCCTCCCTCCCCCTCTGCAAGCCACCCCACCCTAAAACCCAATGTGCCTGTCCCATGCTGTCTTGAAGCCCAACACTGTTTTAGACCCCACAACTTCCTCCAGAAGCTGGTTCCATGCCTCCACCACCCTCTCAGTGAAGAACTGTCCCCTCACATTGCCTCTGTAGTTTCCTCCCTGTAGTCTCAACCTATGCCCTCTCATTTTAGTGCCTTCCTTCCTGTGAAATGAATGTCCCGAACATACCCTGTTTATCCTTTTACATATTTAAAGGTCTCATGTCCCCCCTCTCCCTTCTGGTCTCCAATGTGTAGAATCCCAGTTCCCTGCACCTCTGTTTGTATGGTATGCCCTTCATCCCCTGGATCATCTTTGTTGCTCCTCTCTGTACCCTCTCAGTAATGTCTGTGTCTTTGCACAGGTATGGCCTCCAGAACTGGACTCCATACTCGAGGTGCAGCCTTACCATGGCTTGGTGCAGGGGCAACAGGACCTTCCTCCTTCTGCTAGTGATTCCCCTGCCTATACATGCCAGCATCCCATAAGCTCTCCCCACCACCCTGCTACACTGATTTCCCACCTTAAGATTATTAGTCACCACTATACCCAGATCCCTCTCCTGCTCTGTGACCCTAACTTCCTTCCCTCCAAGTGTGTACCCTGTCTTCAGGTTCCCATGCCCCAGGTGCATGACTGCCCACTTTGTGATACTGAATTTAAGTTGCCAGGTCTCTGCCCACTTCTCCAGTGCCCTCAGGTCCAGTCTCATGTCCTTAGCACCTTCTGTGGAGTCCACCCTATTGCAGATTTTCATATCATCTGTAAAGAGAGCCACCCTTCCCTTCAGTCCTACTGCTATATCACTGATGTAGATATTGAAAAGCAGTGAACCCAGGACTGACCCCTGTGGGACCCCGCTCATCACCCTTACTGTCCTGAAGTGCACACTATTTATGACTACCCTCTGGGTTCTGTCCATCAACCAGCTTTGTACCCATCTAACTATTTTGTCCCCAACCCCCATACTGTCCAGCTTGTTAACCAGTCTCCTGTAGGGTATAGTGTTGAAAACCACGCTGATGTCCAGGTAGGCTACATCCACCGCCCCTCCTGGTCGATTACCTGTGTCACCCAGTAAAAGAACCCAATTAAATTGGTTTGGTATGATTTCCCTTTGGAGAACCCATGCTGACTGTTGTCTGTTAACTCATTTTCCTCCAGGTAGTCAATCACCCTCTCCCTGATGAGTGCCTCCATGACCTTCCTACCACTGCTGTGAGACTGACCAGGCAGTAGTTTTCCTCAACTTCCTGCTGCCCCCTTGAGTATTGGTGATCACCTCCTTCCAGTCCTCCGGCACCCTACTGGAGTCCAGTGACATATTAAACAGCCTCACCAATGGGGCAGCCAGTTCTTCTCTCAGTTCCCAGATCACTCTCAGATGCAACCTTTCTAGTCCCATAGCCTTGTCCACCTTTAGCTCAAGATCCTCCCATATGCTCTCTCCACTGAAGCGACTCATGTCCACCACCATGCCCTCCTCTCCCTCTCCTCCTTAGCTCAGGCCCCTGCCTCATTCGAAATACTGAGCAAAGTACCTGTTTAGTTCTGCTTTTTCCCCGTCCTCTTCCAATGGCTTCCCATCCTCATTCCACAGCCTTGCGACCCCTGTCCAGTCTTCCTTCTTTCTCCTACATATCTAAAGAAGGTTTTGTTCTCCCCCTCCTCTTGGCCTGTTTAGCTATTTTTTCCTCAGTGTTGGCCTTCGCCCTCCTTATCACCTTCCCTACCTGCCTCCTCATTTCCCTATAAACCTCTTTGTCTCCTTCCTTTTGTGTCTCTTGTATTCCCTAAAAGCCCTCCTCCTACCCCCAACCACTCTCATGACCTCCTAGTGAGCCGAGAGGGCTCCTGTGCCTCAAACCCTTCCTAACCTTCCTAATACACACATGTGTGGCCATCGTTCATCTTTTCCATTCCCTCCATCCCCTCCCTCACTATCCTTCTCAACCTGTCGAGGTCCATGTACCCGAAGTCCAACACTGTTGTGTTTGTATGATGCCCCTCTCTCCCTGCTCTCACCCTGAACCTGACGGTTCTGTGGTCACTGTTTTCCAGCTTCTCCCACACCAGCACCACCTCTTCCACACTTTCCCCATTTGTTAAGACCATGCCCAGTAGGTTGTTTCCCCGGTTGACTCTTTGACCAACTGCTGCAGGAATACTCCCTGTAGTGTCTCCAGAATCCCTCTGCTTCTCACTGAGGCCACCTCTGGAATGGCCAGTCTATGTCAGGGAGGTTCAGGTCCCCCACCAGAAGCGTTTCCTCCTTGAGTGTTATCCTCTCAATCACCTGTACAATCATCCTGTCCTGTTCTTCCCTTTGTTTTGGTGGCCTGTAGACCACCCCTAGTCTCAAGGATTCTCCTTCTGTTCTGCTTAGTGTTACCCTTCTTGCCCAGTTTTTCTTTATTTCAGAATATTCCATTGTTTCAATTAATTTCCTAAATTTTTTTCAGCTCTTTCTTTTGTGGTATCTCCAATTCTGACTGCTAATTCTAATTTGTTGAGTTTAGATTCTACTTCCTTTTTATGTTGGCTCGCATACGCACAGCCAACATATTGCATTAGTAGCAGATTTGAAGGCGTGGTCACTGTTGGGCGAATGCAGGGCACGCATCAGTAGGTGCATTTCTCATTCCCCAATCAGCCAGCAGCAGGCACTGACATCACACATCCCTAATGTGGCCACCAGATCAAAGAAAAGGTCAGCTGCAATGAGAGTGAAGCTCTCATGCGATGGGACCACAACACGCCTCCTGACATGCATGCAACATGGCGGCAGTGACTGCCCTGCCTCCTGTTGCAATATCGATGGGGAGTACATCCCCAGTCGGCATAATGACCCCTTTACCCTGTTGAAATGTATGCCAAGGTACCTAACTTCTCGGCATCATGCGCCCCACAATGGTTTTTCTTACCAACGTAATTAATCCGTTGGCATTTATCCCCATCCCCATTTATTTTGCTGATGGGGAACCCACTCCCCATCGGCATAATGTCTCTCCTTCCAGCTTTTGTTGTGTGCCAAGGGGTGCCAATCCCCCTCAGCTTGTGTCTCCCTGCTTCAGTATGTGCCAACAGGGTGCCTAATCCCCATTGTCTACAGCATCCCTCCCGAGAAAAACGCCGTGGCACACTGAGAGCCCACCCCAGCGTGCCGTCCCTGCAAAAAAAAAAAAAAATCCCTGCGATTTTTTTTTGTTTTATTTAAAACCTGTAAAAAGAAAACGGTCCCTTGAGGTCTTCCTGCCCCCCCCTCCCACAACCTGCGCCCGTCCTCTGTGCACCCTGCCTCCCCACACCCCCTCACCCCATACTTACCTCTGGAGTCTGGCACAATGATCTTCGGTGGCCCGGGAACATGTCTGCACTCTTCAAAGCCGACCACAAACTGAAGAAATGCCGGTAAGCTGTATAATGGCATAACTAGGATTTTTTCAACTTTGGGGCATATCTCAACAATTTTTGGGAATTTTGGCACCAAATGTTCAACATGGGGTTATTGGGACCCCTCCTCATGAATTTAGACACTGTCATGGCATTATTCAGTCCTGAAAGATGATTTTGTGGTCACTGCACAGAATCACCTTTTGGGACTGATTAATGAAATCACAGTGCCACTGTTCATGAAGGGGCTCTCAAAAAACCTATGTTGCAAATTTGGGATGAAAAATAAAAAAATGGCTGTTTCACTGCGCGGTTCCCATGCATGCTCCTTAACTTCATGAATTTGTAATATTTTCACTCCAGATTTTCAAAATTGGCATTTTTCCATACCTTCTTATGAACAGTATAGCTGTCATTTTACATATCCTGGTTAAATGTGTTTTTACACATATCCGGCAGAATAGCGCAGTTGCTGTACGAAATCAGTTTTCAGAACAGTTTGAGGAAATGACAGTGACACTGTTCATGAGCAGAAGTCCTAAAATGCCTATGTTGAAAATTTGGTGATGAAATTCCATAAAATGACTGTGTTACAAGTGTGCATTGCGCAGTTTCCACGCACCCTTGTAACTTCACAAATTTGCAATATTTTCATGCCAGATTTTCAACACTGGCCATTTTTTTACACCTCCTTATGAACAGTACAGCTGTCATTTTTCACATCCTGCCCTAAATTTGTTTTCACACCTGTAGTGCACAATGGTGTGGTCACTGTCTAAATCAATGTTTTGGACAAATTAACAAAATCACAGTGCCATAGTTCATGAGGGAGGTCCCAAAATGCCTATGTTAAACATGTGGTTAAAAAAACCCAAAATAATTGGGTTACTGGACGGTGTTGCACAGTTTCTATGCATGCTCATAACTTCACCAATTTTCATATTTTCCTCCAGATTTTCTACGCTGCCATTATTTTACATCTCCCCATGAACAATACAGTTGTCATTTTCCACATACTGCCCAAAATGTGTTTTTGTCCCTGTGTCGCCAAATGGCATAGCTGCTGTGCAAAACCACCTTTCAGCTAACAAACTGACAGTGCCGCTTTTCATGAAGTGGGCTCACAAACAGCCCATGTTGAAAATTTGGAGTGAAAATACCAACACATGCCTACAGTGTTAGGGTTTCCAACTGTAGCACTCCACCCTGTAGAGACTGACAGGCATCAAGGGTGTGACTTGGGATCATCGGCTGTAATGCTCAAGCCATTCTGCCCCCACTTCCACCCTGCAGCCAGTGACAGGCATCGTGGTGTGCCTTGCATTGTTCAGCCACAAAGTTCACCCCATTCTCCTGTACTGCACCCACCTCAGCATATTTTCTTATGGAATGGGGTAAGTATAAGTCCCAAAGACCCCAAAGCACACCACAACACTTGTCAGTGTCTCTAGGGTATGGTGAGGTACAATGGCATGAGCATTATAGCTGACGCCCCAAAGGCACACCCCACTACCTTTCAGTCTCTACAGGGTGGGGGTGGGGTTGGCATCACTTCAACACTTCACTGCCATTCCTATTATGCATCTCTAACTCCAGCACTACCAATGCCAATGCCAGCGAGACAACATTCGGCATCAACAAATGCTTGTTTATTTTTAATCTTTATTTTTCCTGGATGCTTCTGAAGTAATAGCCCCACTTACCATTGCCTTAAATGCATCCAAGTAGTCTACAACATTCTCTTTTGAAACTGCAGTGTCTAGCATAAAGTACTCCACAACTTGAACAATTTTTTGTCTGAAATTTTAATCTTCTAATAATTTATTATTCAGTCGTCAAAACACTTTTATTTTTATCTTTAATATGCAGAATATAAATCACTGGGCTGTGATCTGAGAGAAGCTGGGTTTCTATATTAACTATACTTGCAAGGCTATCTGGTAATAATTCTCTAGACATGAACATGTAATCTAACCCTGAGTGCATCCCATATTTAGCATATTAGTAAGTACATTCTCTGCTCTCCCCATGCAAATCTCTCCACATGTCAACTAAATTAGCTAAATCCAAGAAATTGTGTAGTAATCTTGCTTTGTATTCATGTCAATTAGTCCCCTTTGAAGTTTTATCTAATGTAATATTAAGTATACAATTAAGATCTCCTCCTAGTATAAAGTTCCCCCAATCCAGGTAAATAAAAGTTTATTCAGTTCAGCCAATAGATTGCCAGAGCCTCTAAATGGAGCGTATATAGAGCCAAAACTAATATCTCTGTTATCTGTTCTTGTATTTACCAGTACAATTCTGCCTTTTTTTATCAGCCACTGTATCAATAATTTTCCCTTTGAAATTCTTATCAAATAAATAGAAACTCATACACTTTTTTCTTCACTCCTTGTGAATGGTATAATTGACCAGGCACAGTTCTTGTTCACTCCTTGTGAATGGTAGAATTGACCAGGCATGTTTCTCATTCACTCCTTGTGAATGGTATAATTTACCAGGCACAGTTCTTGTTCACTCCTTGTGAATGGTAGAATTGACCAGGCACGTTTCTCATTCACTCCTTGTGAATGGTATAATTGACCAGACACAGGTTCTCATTCACTCTTGTGAATGGTAGAAATTGACCAGGCACGTTTCTCGTTCACTCCTTGAGAATGGTACAATTGACCAGGCACGTTTCTCATTCACTCCTTGTGAATGGTATAATTTACCAGACACGGTTCTCATTCACTCCTTGTGAATGGTAGAATTGACCAGACATGGTTCTCATTCACTCCTTGTGAATGGCATAATTGACCAGGCTTGATTCTCATTCACTTCTTGTGAATGGTATAATTGACCAGGCACGGTTCTCTGTCCCTTGTTGTGAATGGTATAATTGATCAGGCATGGTTGTCGTTCACTCCTTGTGAATGGTATAATTGACCAGGCATGGTTCTCGTTCACTCCTTGTGAATGGTATAATTGACCAGGCATGGTTCTTGTTCACTTCTTGTGAATGGTATAACTGACCAGGCACGGTTCTCGTTCACTTCTTATGAATGGTATAATTGACCTAGTACGGTTCTCGTTCACTCCTTGTGAATGGTATATTTGACCAGGCACAGTTCTCATTCACTCCTTGTGAATGATATAATTGACCAGGCCATCTTTTCTTTAGCTTTTCTAGCTCCTTCTTATTCAAGAAAGTTTCCTGGAGCATAGTTATATTAGATTTAAGTTTTTAATTCTAGTCAATATCCTGGTCCTTTTACTGGAGAACTAATACAATTCACATTCCATGTACAGCCTTTAACTTTTCCCATCTTTATACATCCATGTAATCATTGCCATTATAACCCATCTGTTACTGCAATCTATCCTTCCAACACATTTTAAGTTGATTTTCCCATTGTCCCCTCCCAAAAAGCTTCCTCCATCCTTCCCAATCATCTATACCAAAGAACAAGTTCTGGCATTGCCCTCCAACAATCTTGAGTCAATGATTTGAAACTGGACTTGTCACCACCACCCTGCCTTGTTATTCCTTTTAACCTCTGTCCATAGACCAAATTACATTTCATTTTCCCAAGAAAAACAAATATTTTTGTGCACTCTGTATGTCCATCATGCATTAATAACATATCAGCCATCTTCGAAGGTGGGAAAATATTGTAAGTTGTCTGACTTTTAAGTCAGACATGGCTTCTGATAAAGAGCAGTAAATTAAGATTTGGTTGTTTAGCAATACTTTCAGTTTAGAGGGGAAGACAGATAAGCCTCTTATCCTCTTCCAAGGGTGCTGTTGAACTCCCCACCCCCAAAATGGTTTTCTTTTAGTCCACAATGCCTTAGAAAAGTAATTTTTAAGAAAATTGCTTGTTCTTTGTAAGTGAACTTATCAGTGCCATAAAATGCTTTTATTATTCTATCTTTCCTCCAATGTTAAAAGTTTAACCACTGCTGGTCTTAGCTTTGGCAGTTCTTCTTCTTTTCCCAAACCTTAACCAATGCACTCCTTCAGCAACTGGCACATCAGTATTGGAGCCCAGTATTTCTGAAAAATGCCCAGCACTAAACTTTTCAGCGATGTTTCTTTCTCCATTCTCGTGATTCTAAACTATGGCTATTCTTCCTCCTGGCTCGATTTTCCTGATCGCTACTCCATCTTAAAGTCTCCTGCTGCTTTTTTAAATCTTTTAGTTCCTGAGTTAATGGAGATACCATATCTTCTAAGTCAGATTGCTTTTTTTTCAGTTCACTTACTCTTTTAATTCCCTGTTCCACATTGGTGTCTAATTTCTGAATATTGCCTGAGAGGAACTTTATGGAGTCTGATAAATGTTGCAGTTTTTCAGTCGAGGCTTGCAAGGTGTTGAAGATATAGGATTAAGTATGGGGTGCAGTGTGTTACGAGAATTTAACACACACCCGAGTTGTTGGATGGCACATAAACCCCGAGGGCGAAGCCTGAGGGGTTTATGCTAGCCATCCAACAACGAGGGTGTGTGTTAAATTCAAGTAAAACATACTGCATCCCATATTTTATTTTATATAATTGAAGGGGTTCCGTTTTTTCTGTTGAGAGGTATGAAAATGAATGAAACACAGTTTTGCCTTGTCTTGTGGATTTTCTTTATTTGGTAAAATGTGGAGTTTGTAAGAGTGTTACAGCTGGAATTTAACTAAGTTTAACAGCAAGAGAAACAAAAAAAAGTCCAATTCAATCTCCCTGTTGCTTTTTTTTTTTAGGTTGCTATGGATGCTATAGGTGTTGCTTAGCAGTGGAGTCTAGTAACCTGCAGAGGAGGGGAAACGTGATAAAAGTTAAGAAAGTTTCATTTTAATTTTTTTTTTGTAGTAGGAAAGAGAAAATATATTGTCCTTTCACAGCGGCTCAGGAGGTGAGTGTTTGGCTGACCGAATTCACGAGGGACAGCGTTTGTGACAGTCTTGAGCTGCATTGCGTCTCAAGCATTTTCCAATTGAAAAAGGCGCGTGAATGCCGTAACACCTACTCAGGTGTTACGGCATTTAATACACGCTTTTTTCAATAGGAAAAAATGGAACCCATTAATTATTACTTTATTAATCGCATAGCCCAATCAGGGGGTGCTTCTTTATAAGATTCATTCTAATTTGGGCCCGCTTCAGCTTCTTTCTTATTTGTACTGACCAGGCTACTGTTTCCTATAGACGTCTCATTTGAAACAGAGTCATCATCTGAAAGATGTGTCAGCTCCGCAGAATAGCCTGTCATGGTAATTCTTGTCTTTAATGCATACATTGTAATTTCATGAGCCCTATAACTATCTTAGTTTGTCTTTAAGCTGGGTGGGTGTTGCCTTTCAGTAATCACATCCTTATACTGACTGTGACACTCATAGCTTGATTTAGGAGTTATCTGCTTCAGCAGTGTTATCTTATGTCAATTAAATTTATGTGCAGTAGGATTCTTTGCATGTGTGTTGCACCAAGACATCTAAACCCAAGGTTCATTCGACTGAGGGCAGTATTGTACTGTTAAACTTCCTGACATCATCTTCTGGTTTTTTTAAATGAGTATTTTAAACCAATGGGGATTTTTTTCTGTTTTTCTCTGCATTATCTAGCTGTTATAAGTATTGTATTTTCTAAACAACTGCCATGAGCTTCTGAAGAAGGACTGGTTGGTCCGAAAGCTAGAGCACTTTGTTCTTGTTGTTACATCTATGTTGGTCCATTAAAAGGTATCAAATCATTTGCTTCTGGATCTATTCTTGCAAGGACTAATACGGCAACTACTAAATCTAGATTGCAGAATAGCCTGGTAATTCTGTTAGTCCTCCCTCACTTTTGGGAGATATCCCTCAAATTCCTGAGAACATTGTGCAGTTTTATTCATTGTGAGAGAGCAACTATCCCCTTTCTTTCCTTCCTCTTATCAGTGTTTGGTTGAATGTTGGGGGCCATTTTAATTAAATTGGAACCAGCTGGTTTGCAATAGTGTTTCAAGGGGATTTTCAGTTGCTTTCATTTTCTCCTTTTTGTTTCAGCACCATTTTTATGTTGCTTGCACGCATGTGCAAGAAACATAGTGCCATCATCGGAGATTTCGGAGGTGTGTCACCTCCTCCTCCAGTTCAGGCAGTGTGCTGGCAGGCGCTCCTCTGTTACTGGATATTTTGGAGCTGTCATGACACGCTCCCAAATGCAGTGGCATACAGTTGAAAGGGGAGCTACGCTTGAGTGAGCAGCGATAAGAAGCTGCTCACGCGCAGCTCCCCACCGCAGGCGGGCGCACCCCCACGTACAGACTGTATAGCCGACGGGTGCCCAACTTCGCTGGCTGAGCTGCATTGTCTCTCCCCCAGTTGTGGTGCCACGCTGGGAGCCCACCCCAGCGTGGCAATCAGTCCTTTAGCAGACGGGGTCCTAATCCCTGTTGGCTGAACGCCAACCCCCAATGTCTTTGTGCTATGCTGGGAGCCCACCCCAGTGTGGCAAATGTCTCTAGTCTTTTTTTTACCTGAAAAACGAAACGTCCTCAAGCGATCCCGACCCCTCCCACAACCCGCACCCACCCACCGCGCACTCCAGTTTTCCCCACACCCCTTCACCCCATACTTACCTCCGACTCGGCGGATGATCTTCGTGGACTGGGAACACGCCTGCACTCTTCAAAGCCGACCGCGAACTGAGGAAATGCCGTAAGCTGTATAATGGGCTAGATAGGGGTTTCAACTTTATTGCATATCTCAGTTATTTTGTAGAATTTGTATTACATAGGGTTTTGGGATCTTTTCCATGAATGATGTCACTGTCATGGTGTTATTCGGACCCGGCGTGATTTCGCAGTGGCTGTGCAGTGATCGCGAAATCACCCTTTGCCTGAATACCACCATGACAGTGACATCATTCATGAGAAGGTGGCCTAAACCCCATGTTGAAAATTTGGTACCAAAATTCCAAATAATGACTGTTTTATGAATGTTCGTTGCGCAGTTCCTACGCAGGCTCATAAGTTCGCGAAATTTCAATATTTTCACTCCAGATTTTCAACATTGCCATTTTACCACACCTTCTTATGAGCAGTATAGCTGTCATTTTTCACATCTCACCCAAAATGTGTTTCCGTCCATGTAGCGCAGAATGGCACAGTCGGTGTGCAAAATCAATGTACGGAACAAATTAGAAAATCACAGTGACACTGTTCATGAGCAGAGGTCTTAAATGGCTATGTTGAAAATTTGGTGAAAAAATTCCTAAAATGACTGTTTTACGGGCGTGCGTTGCGCAGTTCCTCATGCTGCATTAGGTTGCGAATTTTCAATATTTCCCTCCAGATTTTCAACATTGCCATTTTTCCACACCTCCTTATGAGCAGTACAGCTGTCATTTTCACATCTCACCCAAAACGTGTTTCCTCCCATGTAAGGCAACAATGGCGCAGTCGGTGTGCAAACTCAATGTATGGGACACATTAAGAAAATCACAGTGTCACTGTTCTATGAGCAGAGATCTTAAATGGCAATGTTGAAAATTTGGTGAAAGAATTCCTAAAACGACTGTTTTACTAGGTGTGCTATGCAGTTCTATGCACGTCAAGGTTTGCGAATTTTCAATATTTACTCCAGATTTTCAACATGCCATTTTACTACACCTCCTTATGAGCAGTACAGCTGTCATTTTTCACATCCTGCCCAAAACGTGTTTCTGCCCATGTAGCGCACAATGGCGCAGTCGGTGTGCAAACTCAATGTATGGGACACATTAACAAAATCACGGTGACACTGTTCATGACCAGATGTCTTAAAATGGCTATGTTGAAAATTTGGTGAAAAAATTCCTAAAAATGACTGTTTTACGAGAGTGCTTTGCGCAGTTCCTACGCACGCTCGTAAGTTCGCAAATTTTCAATATTTACACTCCAATGACTTCCAAATACCTAAACAACATAGAAGCAAGCAACATTCGGCATTGACAAATGCTTGTTTAATTCATTCTCAGAAATATTTAAACCATTTTGTGCCTTTGTTTTACCCCCAGAGGCAAGAAAGAGTTTGGAAAGCCTCTTTTAACTCAGCTCTTTGTCCTCTTCCCCTTCCCACATGTGCAGTCTCACATTTCCTGTTGCAGCATTTAAATTGGCTTTATTTTAAATAACCGATCCTGCAAAGAAGGTTCCTTCTTTATCTTAAGTCTTATAGAAATCCAAATCACACAACACTGGCTGCCTCTTGTGCATATAACAGTTCAAAAATAGACCAAGTGGATAATGGCAAATAAAGCAGGATTACTTAGCTTTTTCTTATAACTGGCATCCTCTTCTCTGTTACTTGTTTAGGCTTGAAAGATTCTTGCTCCTCCAGTTTGACTTTGCAGGCATGTGAACTGGCATTTTCTTCCATAGATTGCAGATATTTATCTTCAACCAGCACAGTCAGCAAGAATTGGGATAGTGCACAAACTCAACATCCCTTACAGACCAATTCCGGTAAGTTTCACAATTCTGGACCGCTGCTGCCTGTGGTTGAGTGAATTTCTTTGGCCCTAAGGAAAGTTCTGCATCATCTTGAAAGTACATCCACTATTTCATTTAGCCATACTTACTTCAGTTGTGCAGCGGATGCTACAATAGCACTGGTGTGTGTCTTACTTCTGAATGACTTCAAGGCATTAAACCCACATTTTCACCACCACTGACACCGTGATACAGGATGTACTCAGGAGATACTGCTGAGAGGCTCATACAGTGTTCCTAAAGATGCCAGAAACACTGACCAGGGCATAGGTGCATTTCCGCAAGTGCCTAGCCCGCATTCCAACACATTGAGTCACTATGCTTCTCCACCCCCCTTATGCTTGTGATAGTTATTTCAAGCAATAAAGGAATGTTTTCGTTAAGTCCATTATGGGAGGAATGGAATCATAAAGATCCCTCCCACTTCCCAGTCTGCCAGCCCTGTCCTCGCATTCAGATGTTTTGTGATATCTGACCACAGGGAGTGCATGGGGGCATGCCACATAGAAGTCAAATGAGGACATTTTCAGAGCTGCTTTATATTAAAGCAACCTTTAATATAAATGAAAGCCATCGCTTGTATTTAAAAACTCATTACAAAATTCTTAGGGCTTCTCTTTAAACCTGGAACCTCCAATTCACAGATTACAATGGCTGTGGTTGGATTTTCTGATTTACAGTTTACAGTGGCTATAGTGGGATTCATATATAGGATCCCTGATTCACAGTTTGCAGTGTCTGTGGTTGGAACAAAACATGATACATCCAGATTCACAGTTTATGGTTGCCATATGGCATTTAAACATGGGTTCCCTGATTCACTGTTTACCACAGTTTGCAGCCACTGTGGTGGGATTTAAACCTGAGACTTCCAATTTCACAGTTTACAGGGGCTGTGGTGGAATTTATACCTAGGACACCTGATTCATAGTTTACACTGTCAGTGCTGGGATTTAAACCTTGAACTTCCTGAGTCACAGTTTACTGTGTCTGTAACAGGATTCTGACTTGGGACCACTGATTCACAGTTTACAGCAGCTGTGATGGGATTATGACCTGGGACCTCCTGATTTACAGTTTACAGTGGTAGTGGTGGGACTGAAACCTGGGACCTCAATATTAATAGTTTACAGTGGCTGTGGAGAAACTGAATCCCTGGGACCTCAATATTGATAGTTTACTGTGTCTGTGGTGGGATTCTGACCTGGGGCCCCTGATTCACAATTTATAGTGGCTGTGATGAGACTGGAATCTGGGACCTCAGTATTGATAGTTTACTGTGTCTGTGGTGGTACTCTGACCTGGGATCTCTGATTCACTGTTTACAGTGGCTGTGATGGGACAGGAACCTGGGACCTCAGTATTGATAGTTTACTGTGTCTCTAGTGGGATTCTGAACTGGAATCCCTGATTCACAATTTACAGTGGATGTGGTGAGACTGGAATCTGGGACCTCCTCATTCATAGTTTACAGTGGCTCTCCTGATTCTCTGTTTATACTATCTGTGGTGGGATTGAAACATGGGTCCTCGATATTCATAGCTTACAGTGGCCATGGAAGGATTTACATTTGGGATCTTCGTAGTCACAGTTTCCGGTGGTTGTGGGGGGTTTAAACCTGAGACCTCCAGATTCAGTTTGCAGTGTCCATGATGGGATTTTGACTGGAAACTCTAGTTTCACAGTTTACAAGGACTGTGGTGGGATTTAAATCTGGGACTTCCAGTTTCACAGTTTACTAGGGCTGTGGTGAAATTTAAAGCTAGGACCCCTGATTCATAGTTTACACCGTCAATGTTGGGATTTAAATATTGGACCTCCTGATTCAGTTTACTGTGACTGTGGCAGGTTTCTGACCTGGGACACCTGATTCACAGTTTACAGTGGCTGTGGTGGGATTCTGACCTGGGACCTCCAGATTCACAGTTTACAGTGGATGTGGTGGGACTGGAACCTGGGACCTCCTTATTCATAATTTACAGTGGCTCTCCTGATTCTCCATTTATAGTGCCTATGGTGGGATTGAAACCTGGGGCCCTGATATTTATAGTTTACTGTGGCTCTGGTGGGATTATGACCTGTTTCCCTGAGTCACAGTACACAGTAGCTGTGGTGGGACTGAAACCTGGGATCTCCCCTTTCATAGTTTACAATGGCTCTCCTGATTTTCCATTTATAGTGTCTGTGGTGAAATTAAAACCTGGGACCTTGATAGTCATAGTTTACAGTGGCCATGGAAGGATTTACATTTGGGATCTCCAGAGTCACAGTTTCCAGTGGTTGTGGTGGGTTTAAACTGGAGACCTCCATATTCAGTTTACAGTGTCTGTGATGGGATTCTGACTGTGAGCTCCAGTTTTGCAGTTTACAGGGGCTGTGGTGAGATTTAAATCTGGGACTTCCAGTTCCACAGTTTATAGGGGTTGTGGTGGGATTTAAGCCTCAGACTTCCAGTTTCAGTTTACAGAGACCGTGGTGGAATTTAAATCTAGGACCCCTGATTCATAATTTACAATGTCAATGTTGGGATTTAAATCTTGGACCTCCTGATTCAGTTTACTGTGACTGCAGCAGGATTCTGACTTTGGACCCCTGATTCATGGTTTACAGTATCTGTGGTGGGATTCAAACCTGAAACCTCGAAGCCCCCTCATGAGGTGGGCTTAGTATTCTGGTTGCCCCTTCCCTTTCCATGTAACTTTGGGCATGTTTCTGTGCTCTGCCCCTAGGGACGTTATTCCAGACCACTATACAAGATTGGGGCTGCTGGGAGAAAAGGGGGAGAGAGAGAGAGAGTCAGCTGGTTTGTACAGGGCAAGTGTGGCTGAGTCCTAAGCCCTCCCTGGCCCAAAAGGTACCAACCTGGGCAGTAGCGATGCATTGTGTGGTGTCTCCATGGGGGAGGGTGGCAGGAGCTGGTGACCGCTGGGGTTGGAGGAGCCTTTGCCATTACCGGTGAGTAGGACACAGGAGGTGGAAAGAAAGTCTGTAACAACTGGAGGCTGTATTCCCTGCACCCTGAACATGTGGAGGTATGGCAGTGGGGCTGTCACGGTGGTGGCAGGGCTGTGGCAAGGCCCCTTGAGTTGGCGGCCACAAGGAGGTAATTTCCGATGCGGCACCCTGATGGGGTAAGGTTGGAGGGCCTGCATTCCGGGATTCACTGTATTGGGTCTGCTGTGCCCATGTCTGAGGCAGTACCTGTGTCAGACCCAAGAAGGAATGCAGGGAAGCTGTAACAGAAGGAGGGAGGCATTCATCAAACTCCATGGTTATTAAGCCTCTGCTCAACCTGGCATGGAGGAGAAACAGCACCTGGTTTGGGATTCTGGAAAAAGGATACAGAGCAGCTGCAGTAGGAAATTTAGGCTGCATTAGGCCCCGGTTCCTATGAGGTCCTGAGGTGAGGGGAATTAGGCACTCCCCGGGTATGGTGGCTATTGTGTAATTGTATTTAGTAGCTGCGAGTTTCAATTCTGGTTTATGGATCTATGTGTGGAGCCTGTTCTGGTCTATTTTTCAAGGCCTGAAGTGATCTAGCTGTTCCTGGTCCTTCAGTTCCTTTGTGCCCTTCAATCCTGTATTCTCTCAGCCCTATGGAGCTGCTCCTTGTTATTTTTAATCTTTAATATCGTCTAAGTAAATATTCCTGTATTTCCTTTTACATGGCTTGTTCTGAGTTTTTAATGAACTAACTTGGTTGTTCCCTAAAAAGAAGGTTTTCCATCTCCTTTTCCACTCATGCTTGATCAGAGGGGCGCAGTGGTGTGCGGGTCAGCATTAGCCCGGGAAGAGGAGGCCTTCTTAGTGACTGAAATGCCACCTACCAGGTAATACCTTCCCTTTTATTTCTGAAGCCGTGTACTACATGCTGGAGGGTCTCGGGTTCTGTACCCCCCTCCCATTTTTACCATTGGGACCCCTAGACAGAATAGAGGTAGGATGGGGTTACAACAGTTTACAGTGGCTGTAGTGGATTTCATACCTGGGACCCCTGATTCACAGTTAGTGTCTGCAGTGGGTTTCAAGCCTGAGACCCTTGATTTACAGTTTACAGTGTCTCTGGTGTGACTCAGGCCTGGTACTTCCTGCATCACAGTTTACAGCGGGTGTGATGAAATTTTGATTTGAGCTCCCTGATTCAATGTTTACAGTGTCAGTAGTGGGATTTAAACCTTGGACATCTTGATTTATAGAAGACACTGGCTTTGGTGAGAGTCTGACCTGGGAGTTCCAGATTCATAGCTTACACTGTTTGTGGAGGATTTAAACCTGTTACCCACTGTAATTGCCTCTGTAGTTAAGAAGACTTTTAATTGGGTTTGGGAGATTTGGAGTTAACATTATAGAGGTTACTGATTGGTCTCCAGTATATGAAAAAGCGGAAGCAATGCTGGGAAGTCATTGGTAATCCAGTGGCAATCTGGATTGTCACATGAATATGGCTGCTAGGGGAATGCCACCAGGTGCAGCACACTGAGTCCTCGAGTGGGTCTGTCGGAACTAACTGAATATACATGGGCACCTACAGTGAGTTCTGATACCACCTCAGACAAAATAAATTATCAGAACTTCTCGAAGGCTTTGAAATCAGATGTACCAACTGTTAAATGAGTGAACAGTGAGTTAAAACAATTGATTTTTCATTATGAAAAACTATCACTGCAGGAGATTAATCAATGGTTTGATGGGGTGACCCTGAAACATTATAGTACAAACAACAAGTGGGTACACCGAGGACTGAGAGTTTACAACCCCCCCCAGTGGGAATTGGGATGAAGATTTAAACAAACGAGAGATGGGGGCATTGGAACATTTCTTGAACAAATTAGTAAAAAATGATTAAAGAACAGGACAAACGTTCGCATAGGAAGACACAAGCAGCAACTGGAGACATAAAAAAGAGTTACAACCGTATGCTGCTACAGAAGACTATAAAAGCTGGACTACTATAGTGCAGAATAAACTGAAACAAACATGAACAAGAGGTGGAAAAAAGGAAAAAAAATCAAAATTTAATAGAAACAAAAACGATTATGAGAATAGAGATGTGTTTTCTTGGATAGCTGCCTCACAAGATCTCAGAGCAGTGGTAGGTCACAGAACAAGAGCTGATCTCAGAGTAGGAAAAGAAATAAGCCAAGGGAACAGCTAAATAATTTGGCATCAGACAGAGATCAGACATGTTCACTTTAAAAAAATTAAAAAGCAGACAGTGGGGAGGATCAAGAGGTGAGACAACAAGGAGGAACAAACAGAAAAAGGAAAGGAAAACAAGGAGGGGGTTGAAGAAGGGATGGCAGCTTCAGAATGAGCACTTGGAAAACAGAGACCATAATATGCAGTATTCCAGTGCTGAACCCGTCCTCGGTGGAATTATCAGAGGAACAGCTGTCTGAGTTATCAAAAGGGTTAACATCTGTTCCTATGAGTGATGTGAATGAAGAGAATTTAGGAGTGGACATTTTTAAACCCCTGTGGAAATTTGACTCAAAGCGAATGTGGCAGTGATGTTGAAAATAATTTAGATACGCTATAACCATGTAGAATGCGAATGAGGTGAATGGATGCATCGAATAAGGGAAGATGGGGATCTGCCCATGCTTCTATCTGTGATCAATGAAACAGGTAACACACATAGAGAGGGGGAGGGGGTATAATTTAATTAATGAAGATAATAATTGCAAAGTTAGTAGGTGGTTAAAACCCCAGAGTATCTTTTGTCCAATTATATATGATTTTCAACCATAAACAACCTGAAGAAGCAGTCAATAGTGACATCACACAAATGCCAAGGAAAAGTCGCAATCATAGCGGAACCTGCCTGACAGAGAGATGAAAGGTCTAATTGAGCTACAGTTGATGGAGCAAAGCAAACAAGGAGATGTGATTGTGTTAAAGAGACAGACAAATATGTTAGTGAAATCAGACTACAATTATCTGAAACAAATTATTATAAAACATGACCTTTAACCTTATGTGGGCTTTTAAAGTGGAACTGAATGAGTTACTTGGCAAGACCTTTGGTAGTGGGTTTATTAGAGAGGAGGAAATAATGTTTCTTATGACATCACATCCTGTTACACCTGTGTTACTATATATACTCTTCCAAAGTCCACAAGTCTGAGAGGGATATGATAGCGACCTTTAAATACCTCACAGGGGTAAATAAGGTACAGGACGGGAGTATTTGTTAGAAGAAAAGGTGCTCAAGAACAGGGGACATGATAAGAAGTGTGGGGGAGTTCGTTCAGGAGAGATGTGAATGCTTCTTCCCAGAAAGAGTGGAGGGTTCCTGGAATAGTCTTCCAAAATAGAAGGTAGGTGAAACAGTGGTGGGGTTCAAATAAAGAAGCTTGGGATCGGCATAAGGAATCCTAAAGGAAGGGAAGGGAGGTGAATGGGCCAGAGATCAGGTAGGATCTGCAGTGATACTGTAGGCAGGGGAAAAATGGGCAGACCAGGAGGACCAAGCAGTCCTTATCTGCCAGCAAATTCTATGCTTGTATGACCCTCATGTGTGACCCATTGTGTCTGACATTTGGTCACTCAGTGAGGCTCCCTCCAGATTTGTGGACTATTTCTTAAAGAAGATTATTAACAAAACATGAAGCTATATTTGAGACAGTACAGATGTTATTAATGAGGTAGAAGGTCTTGATTGGCTAAAGGCTATCATTGGCTACCATAGGTGTATATGCTCACTACATGCATGCATTAGTCCTATGTAAGGAATTAGAGCTGCAGAAGAGTTTGTCTGTTGACCCAGACATGCAAAATGTACCTTAGAAGTTCATTCTGGACTTACTGAAGTTTGTGTTGCGCAACAACTATTTTATTTTTGACAATCAAATCCACAAGTGCGGGGGAGGGCGATAGGGCAGCTCTTGCCCCAGCGTATGCCAATTTATTTCTTTTCTGGTGGGAGGAAAAGGTGGTGTTCTCAGATGATAGCCCCCACCTCAGACAGATTATAAAGTGGTATCAGTTTTTCCATGATATAATATGTCTCTGGGGTGGGGCTATGACAAAGTAAAGGAATTTGCTGACTGGCTCAACTTGAGTAATCTGACTATAGAATGTGTACATACAATTGTGATCCATCTGTGACTGAGTTCTTCGACATCAGGCTTATTGTAAGAAATAATAGAAAGGTCGGGTTCGTGTGTGAGCTGTGTTAGAAGCCGATCAGTGGGAACAGCTTACTGAGTGTTGACAGTGTGTATCCTCAGGCTATGGTTGACAGCATCCCCTCTGGTCAATTTCTCTGTATAAAAAGGAATTGTACATTAGACAATACTTATGAAAGGGAGAAGGGGGTGCTATTGGCCAGATTCCAGGCACACAGATATTCAGCAAGATTAAAAAAGCAAGACAGAGACCTGACAAGGTACCCAGGGAAACCCTTTGATCCCAAAAGTGAAGCACCAAGTAGACCCAAGTGTTGTAACATTTGTTACAGATTTTCATCAAAGGTTTTATGCTATTACGTCTATTATCAATAGAAGATTGTACATTTTAACCAGGGACTCTGAATTGAGGGGTGTCTAGCACAAGACAGAGGAAAGAGGCTCCTCACTCCCCAAAACCAAAAAGGACTTATGCTGACTGTATTAGTCCCACCACAGAACCTGTGACAAGACAGAATGCAGTTCACATTGAATACGGAGAGAGCTGGAAAAAGTTACTGACCACAGATATGTGGCAAGATCTCTGTTAAAAGGCAGCCTAAAGTTCATTGTTGCAGTCATCTAACCGCTCATTAACACACCTGGTAACCTGATGTATGATATTGGTTTGAAAAGTGCAGCTAGCCTGGGAAGGTTCTGGGCAAAGTATAATCAAGTACAAAAAAAAACTCTTTGGTCACCCTTTATAGTTATACCGCTCATGAAACAAGAAATTAACAAATTGCAATACTGTTTGAAAATGAAGCAACAGGTGTAGTGGACATCCTTCGCTGGCTAAAGCTGAAGTGCACTGTTCTGGGTGCACCTGACCTGATTATGGACATGGATTATGGACATGGAGAACAGATGGGACTGGTGGGTGGAGAATTAGGATAAAGCTGTTACTTAGTGACACAGGCATAAAGCATCTACCTAACTGTTTTTACCTGGGGAGGGATAGAGGTGTTCCATTTTATGTAAGGCAGCCAAAAGCTTGCTGTGCATGTGGGGCACAACATCACCTCAGTAACGTATGTAACACAGTTAGGTGTTGGTTGTGCAATGATCAGGGTCACACAAGTAACAAGCATTTGTCAATGCCGAATGTTTGCTTGCTGGCATTGGCAGTGGTAGTGTAGAAGTTACAGAGCTGCGTAATAGTAATAGCAGTGAAGTACTGAACTGAAGCCAACCCCACCACCACCCTGCAGAGACTGACAGGCATTGGGGTGTGCGTTTGGGTCATCAGGCATAACGGCCATGCCATTTCAGTACACCCCACCCTGCAGTCACTGGCAAGTGTCATGGTGTTCCTTGGGGTCTTTGGTCCTATGCGCACCCCATTCCATTAGGAAATACAGTGGGATGGGTGCGATATAGAGAATGGGTGAACTTTGGGGCGAAGAGTCCAAGGCATACCTCAATGCTTCTCACTGGCTGCAGGGTGGAATGGTATGAGCATTACAGGCAAGAATCCCAAGTCACACCCTGATGGCTGTCATTCTCTACAGGGTTGGGCATATGGTTGGAAATCCTAATACCTCAGGCATTCATTGGTATTTTCACTCCAAATGTTCAACATGGTTTTTGTGACCCCACCTCATGAACAGGGGAATATCAGTTTGTTAGCCGAAAGCTGCTTATGCACAGTGACTACGCATTTAGCACCACAGGTGCAAAAACATTCAGAACAGGATGTAAAAATGACAGCTGTACTGTTCATGGGGAGGTGTAAAAAATGGCAATGTTGTAAATCTGCAGTAAAAATATTTAAAAATGGTGAAATCATGAGCGTACATAGAAACTGTGCAACTCACCCGTAATATAATTAGGTTGGGATTTTTTACAGCAGGTTGTCAACTCAGGCATTTGGTGCCTCCGATCATGAACAGTGTCACTGTGATTTTCTTATCTGTCCGAACAATAATTTCCCAGCGACCACGCATCTCTGCGCTGAAAGTGTGAAAACACACTTCAGCCATGTCATGAAAAATGACAGCTGTACTGTAAATAAGGCAGTGTGGAAAAATGCCACTGGTGAAAATCTGGACTTAAAATATTACAAAGTCATGAACTTACGAGGGTGTGTGGAAACTGCACAATGCTCACTCGTAACATAGTCATTTTATGGACTTTTGTCACCAAATTTTCAACATAGCCATTTTAAGACCTCTACGCATGAACAGTGTCACTGTGATTTTCTTAGTGTGTCCCAAACATTGATTTGGTACATCGACAGCATCATTGTGCGCTTCATTGGCGGAAACACATTTTGGGCAAGATGTGAAAAATGACAGCTGTACTGCTTATAAGGAGGTGTGGTAAAATGGCAATGTTGAAAATCTGAGTAAATATTGAAAATTCGTGGAACTTAAGGAGTCGCATGAGAACTGCACAACACACGCCCAGAAACAGTCATTTTTTGAATTTTTTCACTGAATTTTCAACATAGCCTTTTAAGACCTCTGCTCATGAACAGTGTCACTGTGTTTTCTTAATTTGTCCCATAGGTTGATTTAGCACACCAAATGCACCATTCTGCGCTACATGGGTGGAAACACGTTTTGGGTGAGATGTGAAAATGACAGCTGTACTACTTATAAGAAGGTGTGGTAAAATGTCAATGTTGAAAATCTGGAGGAAAATATTGAAAATTTGTGAACTTACGAGCGTGCATAGGAACTGCACAAGCATCAAGCTTGTAAAACAGTCGTTTTTTGAAATTTTTCCACCAAATTTTCAAAATAGGCTTTTTGAGAGCCCACCTTATGAACACTGGCAGTGTCATTTCATTACTCAGTCCCAAAGGTGATTTTGTGCAGTGACAGTGAAATCACCCTTCGGGCCTGAATAACACCATGACAGTGACATCATTCATGAGAAGGGGTCCCAAAACCCCATGTTGAAAATTTGGTGCAAAAATTCCAAAAAATGCCTGAGATATGCAACAAAGTTGAAAACCCCTATCTAGTCCATTATACAGCTTACCAGCATTCCTCAGTTACGCAGTCGGCTTTGAAGAGTGCAGGCATTATTCCTGGTCCACGCAAGATTGTCGCGCCAAGGTCCAGAGGTAAGTATGGGGTGAGGAAGGGGTGTGGGGAGGCAGGTGTGCAGTGGGTGGGTGCGGTTGTGGGAGGGGGCCAGGAGACTACGGGGAACCATTTTTCTTTACAGGTGTTCTTTTTGTTTCCAATGACGATGTAGACATTTGCCATGCTGGGATGGGCTCCCAGCATGGCACAAGGATGGTTGGGGGCATTCAGCAGATGGGGATTGGGCACCCCCATCGCCTAAAAGATTGACTGCCACGCTGGGGTGGGCTCCCAGCGTGGCACCAGTACTCAGAGGGGGATGAGGACAGTGGAGCTGATGAGGATTGGGCACCCTCTGGCTATATCATGAGAGTTTCCATGCTGGGTGGGCACCCAGCATGGCATTTGGAAGGCTTTGGGGGGGGGGGGCAGCCAGCACAGCCAGGGAAATTGGGCACCCCATCGGGCTACAGTGAAAAGGCAGCTGGGGCACGACGCCTGTGTGCATGTAGTGGGGAGCTGCACATGAGCAAGCGATATCTTATCACTGCTCACTGAAGTGTAGCTCCCCCTTTGAACTGTATGCCACTGCATTTTGGAGCTTGTCATAGACAGCTCCATCATGCATTGGCTTACAGGGGCCGTGCCTGCCAACACACTGATTGAATTGGAAGAGCGGGTGACACACCTCCAAAATCTCAGATGATGGCACTATGTTTCTTGCACATGCATGCAAGCAAACATAACAAACATAATAAATGTATCTTAATTTTTGAAGACCGTTTTCTTTTTTGTGCATGCTTATGTGACGTATGAATGAGGGATCCACTCACTGTAGATCAAGGGAGGATGTGAAATGGTGCAGGTACATGGGGGGGTTGAACAAAGTGGTAGAAGTAAGCCCTACCAGAGCTTCAGGCTGATGTAGCACAGCAGGACTAAGGCAAGGGAGGATGTGAAATGGTACAGGTACATGGGGGGTGAACAAAGTGGTAGACAGTAAGCTCTACCTGAGCTTCAGGCTGATGTTGCACAGCTGGATTAAGGCAGAAGCACCCACGGCATGTTCTTATAGTCCCCATTTATATGTCCATTTATGTTCTTACAGCACTGATTGCCTAACTGAGCCAAGATGTAAAACAGATACTAAAATGTCAGGTTTATTTCAGGTGACCATGTTCTTATAGTCCCCATTTATGTGTCCGTTTATGTTCTTACAGTGTTGATTGCCTAACTGAGCCAAGATGTAAAACGGATACTAAAATGTCAGGTTTATTTCAGGTGACCAGGATTGTAGTGGGGAGAGGGGGCAAGTGAAAGAATATCCTGAGAATGTGCTTAAACTTATTAACCATTGCCGTGCCAAGGAGTGATACACTGGTCCAGAATCCCTATACATTCAAATTATGTTTGCAGCCTAAAGGTGTTTAGGTGGATTGGCATTTACATTACTCAGCAGCAAATCTTTTCATGCTTTTGTGATCATCGGTTAAGATATAACCACTAACTGATGAGACACTTGGGGCATGAAACTGTGCTGCCAGCAAGTTGCATTTGCAAAGCCCTGAATATTTATTTGTTGATAATGAAATGAAAACTGTCAGCTGATAACATTCAGCCACTGTCCATTGCAGAGAATAGACATCTCACTGATAGATCTGGAGCAAAGGGACATGCACTTGCCAATAACACCACTACAAACTCCAGACACGGAAGAAAGAAGTTCATGCACTTTCATCTCTGTTAACTTTTTCAGCATTTTAAAACAGTTACTTAGCATCTGCACTAAGATGTTACACGTCACTGAACTGAATTGTGACACCAGAATCCTCGATCAACATTTGTCAGCAAAAGTGAATTGAAAAAATCAATAGATGTATAAAATGGTAAGTGACATGAGTCAATAACAACATATCTGCATGTAATACTTGCTTAAAATTTGAGCACCACCATATTCCGCACCACAGCGTCAAACAGGGATGCCATTTATAATTCAGCTAATGTCAAGCAGTTTCGAGCAATAAAAGTATTACTGTATCAGTATGGTGGCAGCAACAGGATCAGGAAATTATGAAATAAAATGCAACAGCACCCCGTCAGCCATATGTTGTGCAGGTGGAGGGAGTACATCAGCACTCAGGGGTGGGCTGTTTAGCGGCTTCAGATTCACCAGAGAAAAGGGTGGATTCGATTGTGAGCTACGGTTGAATTTGTGTTTTCTTTTTCCATACCTAGTTTTCGCTGTTTTGTTAGGGCACATGTCCAACCCTAAGATGTTTAGGGTCACAAGGTGATGTAACTTTATTGAGCATCTGATTTGAGAAAGAGCTGTGTGATTCTATCTAAATGCCAGCTCATGGCAATTCAGAGAAAAAAAAATATTTTGAAGCTGCATTACCAGACTAAGTGTGCAGTTTAGTGAATTACCACACAGGGGTGTGTATATGACAGCACTAAAAGGTGCATTAAAGTGCTTCAGTCATGAAAACCTCCCCCACTGGCTACTGCTGAAATGCATAGCAGTATGTTCCCCTTTGTGCATTCTGGTTGTTCTTTGCTTCAGCTGCAGGTAGTACAGTACGCTCAAGTTCGTTTGCAAAGGTTTTAGCAGCGAGGAGTTCACATTGACAGAGTCTAGTAAGAGAAAATGCTTGGAATTACACATACAAAGAAGTCTGAGTTTTCACATCAAATGCTGAGGTATTTTTTTTCTGGAGGATTAGAACCCATGGAGTCCATGAAGGTGTGCTTTGGAGAGCTGGCGTGTGTAAGGACTGTTAGGCACCCACACATTTTGGTGGTCTTGCTTTGGCAGGGAACAGTTTATTAAAGTAATGAGGTGTAGCTTGTCTCTCTAAGCTAGACAAGACTACAGCATCCTATCAGGTAACCAACACAGTTGATCTGTGTGTGTGTGTTGAGGGGGGGAGGAGCTGCTCACTGAAGCTTAGCTCCCTCTTTCAACTGTATGCCACTGCATTTTCAACTGCTGTCATAGACACTTCAGCAGTGATTGGAGAACTGTGACCATGCCTGCAAACACACTGACTGAATTGGAAGATGCTGACACACCTCTGATAAACTCAGATGATGGCACTATGTTTCTTGCACATGCGTGCAAGCAAACATAAAAACTGCACAGATAAAACAAGGTGCAATTCACGCGACGAGGAAGGTCATCATACAGCGTATGCCCATGGGCCTCACATAATCGGGGAGATGAAATAGATCAAGCAGAGCAGCACTTTTATGTTAATGTGGCCCAAAAGCCTGCTAGGGGATCCTGTGTTATGCCTTGGTCCAGTGTGTCTCGGCAGTGGTTTAGTCCTGGTAAGCTAGTTCAAGTTGGAGAGTGGGGAGGAAGTAATGCAACCTCCCCACCTTGAGGTCACTGTTCCTGCGTCTGTAGATCCTGTAGCACCTGGAGAGGCCACTGAGGTATGTAATCCCCTCCCCAGCAGTAGCCGTGGACACTGCCGATGCGGTACCAGAAACACCTGAAGTGGCAAAAGGATCCATGGCTACACCATTTCAAGACCTGTCCCCTCCATCTGCTCCTCAAGCTGAGCAGTTTAAGATGGTAACTAAGCAAAGAAGGAAACAAAGTCCCCCTAGAACTATAATTTCCACAAGGGTATCAGTGGAGCTAGAAAATAAATCTGAATATTGGCATCTGTCCCAAAGTGGGTGACACAGATTAGGAGTCTGATGAATCTTCTATTCCTTCATCACAACAGAAGGCCTCCTCTAGGGTAGAGGAGCCTGCCCCAGTTGCAGGAGTACAACAAAATTACAGTGTATGTCTGACTAGAAGCAGGAAGAGTGGAGAAAGACAGGCATGATCCTGTTTTTGGTGTGGCTAGTTATTTTGCTTTCTCCAATAGCGTGTAGTGCCAGTTCACCAGGTTTTCCTGTCATCTGTCTGAATGTTGAGGGTATTTGTAGTGCGAGGAAGCAGATCACTACAACATCATTTGTTACAAAAGCATGGGGTTGCCAGTTTTTTCTCTAAGAGACGAGAATAAATTCTATATAGGATGGCAGTAGAGTCAAGCGGACTTGCTTGTGTGAGCTGATGTGTTGTGGTCTCTAGAAGAACAATGCACGGGGGCTGGGATTCTTTTTTTCTTCCTACAATGTTAACGTAGTTAAACTCTACATTTCATTCCATGGAGGGTGTTATGCCCCAGGCTGCATCTGGAATTGAGCAGTACTCTGCTCAGCATGCCTTCCTGGTAAAACTCTAAAATCAATAAATAAATGTTTATTTATTTATTTATTCTTAATTATTTAAAGATTGGCAGCTGGGAAAGGCACACTGAGCCAGCCTTAGTTTCCAGGTGCGCCCCGGGGGAGAGGAGGAACAAGAGTTAACAATATGAAAGAGATAGTTGCACATGAGATATAATATCAATTATTGAGTAGTTTGATAATACACACATCGTAGCGCCTGATAGTTTACCTCAGGAGTTACATTTGAGGTACAAAGTGATGAAGCTAAACATAAAAATTAGTTTGACATAAATAGACAGATTACAATAGCAGTGGCAGGTAAGTCAGACGGCTCTTATTTTACATTACCTAGCTGTTTTATATTTAAACATATGACCTTAGGAAGAGAGTTTTATCTCTTGAAAGCTAGTCTCAGAAATAATTTTTTAGTGCAATAAAAGGTATCACTTGCAACATATTTGTTGTGTTTTCTCTACTTATTTAAACATTAAAATAGAAACCCCTAGGTTTTAATAAATAATATGAAAACAGAAGTAACCATTGTCTTGTTTCACTCCTTTATGCAAAAAGCAAAGAGGGTTTATCTAAGGGCTAATATAGATTTATAAACTTTGTTTTAGCCCTTTGGTCTTCGAGGGAAAAAGTAGCTCTTTAATTATTCTGGGCTTTTCATTTCTCATGCTCAGTTAGTATGACAGCACCTCTGCCTTTGTTTCTATTTAAAATAGTCGGGAGAGCTCAAGTGGTAGGCTGAAACTGACAAAGAAATGTTTCAACCGCTGCGCCCCGTCCTGCTGAGTCAAGGTAGCTTTGACCACAGCATAGGATCCAGCTTGCTCCTGTTTTAATTTTAAACATGCTCCCCACTATTAGAAAGGCTAGGGGAGTCTTTTCTACTCTGCTCAGTTTACTTGTTGTGTGATCTGAGCAGACCGCAAGCCTGACTTTCATTTTTCTTCTTGGGTGGGTGTGTGAAATTTACAAGAGCCGCCACGCCCCATACATAGTAGATGGTTGGTGCATTCAAAGGGGGAATAGGAATTACCTATTCTCAAGAGAGTATATAAGATGCTGAAAGACAGTGAGGGGGGCTGTTGGTTACTCTCTGGGAGTTGAAGGAAGAACTAAGCCTGGGGCCTACCCTTCTAGCTAGGTCCGTGGGAGCTGGCTGTTAACATAGGGTCCAAAGTTCTCTTGAAAGGATAGGAGATGGGTAGGTGTAATACTAGCATATTGCAGTAATAGCCTTTTTCTTTTGTCATCTGCTATTTAAAAACATTTGTTTACTTTTCCTGTATCAGTGTTATTCTCTTGAGTTGAATATATATATCCTGTAGTGTTTCGCTTCATTTTCTGTGAAGTAAAAGGCAATTTATTTACTCAACAGTTGTGACTGTGATGTCATTTTTCTAAGGTAATACATGGTTTTCACTGGCTGAGGTAAACTCTGTTTAGCATCCGCCATCCGAGAGAGACACACTACCAGACTTTGATTTGTGCAATTGCACATTTGACTACCAAGTTTGTGAACTTGAAGGTGGGCGCTGGATGACTCCAGCTGGTGGCAGCGAATACCCGAGGACAGACACCTCTCTAAAAGCTGTTTCAGCCCAGAGGTAGAAGTGGGTTGTCACAATTGGTTGGCAGTGGTGGGGTGATGATAGCAGATGGCGTAGCACACTGAGATACAGAGTTTGCCTGTGGAACAGTTACCTTAGCGTTGCATAACAGGATATATGAGATAATACACTTGTATGTTTTTTCTTTTCCCAGTTAGCACAGTGTAGTGTAAGGTTAGAGAATGAGCTCCACGGAGTATGACTCACTTACTGTACAACAGCTTTGCGAAAAGTGCCAGGAAAAGGGGGTTCAGCTTGAAGGTCTAAAACACAAGAAAAGGGCAGACCTCATAGCTGCCCTCGTGGCACATGACCAGAAGCAGACAGTCTTTGGGGGTGAGTCAGGAACTGAGGCAGCAGACCCCTCAAACCAACTTGATGCACTGCGACTGCAGCTGTTGCTGCAAGACAAGGCGCTGGAGGCAAAAAGCATGGATGCTGAAGCAGAAACACGAAGGTTGTTGCAGAAAGAAAAAGATTGGAAGCCAAAACAAAAAGATGGGAAGCAGTAACAAGAAGACAGGAAGCAGAGAAAGAACTGGAAGAAAAGAGACTGGCAGACAGAGAGAAAGATACATAGATACATAGATACATAGACAGTGTCGGCAGATAAGGGCCTATGGCCCACCCAGTCTGCCCATTTAAGTTTGTAAGTTCAGTTTATGTTTTCCAGGAAGTCTGTTGCCCCTTACCCCTGACCTCCAGAATTCCTTTATGTCTATCCCATGCATTCTTAAATCCCGTGATTGTTTCAGCCCCCACCACTTCCTCTGGCAGGGTGTTCCACTTGTCCACCACCCGTTCTGTGAAGAAATTCTTCCTCACGCTTCTTGAATCGTCCTCCCTCCAACTTCATCCCATGTCCTCTAGTCCTGGAACATCTTTTCGCTTAAAAATAGTGCATTCCTGCACCCTGTTCCTCCTGTAAGATACTTGTATGTCTCTATCATATCCCCTCTCCCTCCTCTCCTCCAGAGAGTACATGTTCAGTGCCTTCAACCTGTCCTCATAGGACTTGTGATGCAATCCATGCACCATCTTTGTTGCCCTCCTCTGAACCTTCTCTACCCTGTCTATGTCCTTATGTAGGTAAGGGCTCCAGGCTACACAGTGTACTCCAGGTGCGGCCTCACTAGTGTCTTGTATAGTGGAATTATGACCTCCCTTTTCCTGCTGGTGATGCCCCTGCCTATGCATCCCAGCATCCTATTTGCTTTACCTGCTCTGTCACACTGTTTCCTGCCTTGAGGTCATCAGAGATGATAACTCCAAGATCCTTTCCTGCTTGGTGCATGCTATATTCTCACCCCCAACTGATATATTGTGCCAGGGTTTTGTGCCCCAAATGCATTATCTTGCACTTCCTTGCATTGAATTTCAACTGCCAAACCCCTGACCATTCTTCAAGTTTCTACAGGTCCCTTCTCATTCTGTCTACACCCTCTGGTGTGTCTACTCTGTTACAGAGCTTTGTGTCATCAGCGAACAGTGAAATTCTGCCTTCTAGGTCCTGCAAATGTCACTGATGAAGATATTGAATAGTACCGGTCCCAGCACTGATCCCTGTGGTACCCCACTGGTCACTCTTCCTCTGTGGAGTGACAGCCATTACCACCACCCTCTGTGTCCTGCTGCCCAGCCAGTTACCTACCCACCGCACTACTGTCCTGCCCACACCCATATTCCCCAGTTTGTGCAATAGTTTTCTATGTGGCACAGTGTCAAAGGCCTTGCTGAAGTCCAGATAGGCCATGTCCACTGCCCTCCCCTGATCCACCTCCCTAGTCACCCAGTCAAAAAATTCAATGAGGTTGGTCTGACATGACCTTCCCCTGGTGAAACCATGCTGCCTTGGGTCCTGTAGTCCATTGACAACCAGATGTTCCACCAATCTCTCCTTCAGTAGTGCTTCCATGATCTTCCTGATCATGAGCGTCAGGAAAAAGAAAGAGAATGCCAAGACAGCGAGAAGAAATGACAGCATGAACACCAGAGACAACAGCACGAGAAGGAGATGATGACCCTGCACAGCCAGCAAACCGTGAGTAATGGTGGACTGAGTTCTCCTCATGAAGCTAAAATTAATTCTAAATTGTTCCCTAAGTTTAGAGAGGGAGATGACCTTGATCTATTTTTACGGTCATTTGAGAGAGTCTGTGAGCAATTCCAATTGACTAAGGCTTTGTGGTCAACTTATCTCACACCCGTACTTACGGGGAGGGCTTTCCATGCATTTTCTAAAATGAGTGATGAAGACTATACTGATTATGATAAGGTTAAAAGAGTGCTGTTGAAACATTTTAAATTAACTCCTGAGTCTTACAGAAGGAAATTTAGGGAGTTAAAGAAAAGCCCAGAAGACAGTTATGTAGAACTGCAGGTTCAACTGTGTACTTACCTTGATAGGTGGGTAGAGAGGGCTAAAGCAGACACTGTGGAACTAATGAAAGATTTGTTTGTAAGGGAGCAGTTTCTTAAAATTGTACCTGAGGATATGTGCGTATGGCTCCTACACAGGGTATGCACTTCCTCAAAGGAGGTGGCAACAAGCACTGACATGTACATGTCTAGCCGGCCGTAAGCACAGAGTAAGTCTCATGGTGGGTGGGCAGCACATGGTTATAAGGGGTCCCATGGGGGAAGCCCAAAGGAAACTAGCCTGCACCTGAGCCCAAAGCAGAACCCTCTGGTTCTAAAGGGACTCAAGAGACAGGACCCAAGAAATGTCATATTTGCAATCAAGTGGGGCACTTGAGATATAACTGCCCTCAGAAACTGGTTAAGGGGCAGAGGCATGGGGAGGGTGATCACAATAGCACTGGTATGTTTGTGGGGTGCCCCCAGCCTGAAGAACCACTCTCCTCTGATGAGAATATGCATTCCATTGTAGTTAATGGAACAGTAACACAGGGACTGAGGGACACAGGCACTTACATCTCCCTGGTGAGGCTGGATCTCATCCGGGCAGAGCAGGTGTTGCCTGGGAAATACTCCAGGGTCTGGAGATTCACAGGCCCAGAAGTCCAAATACCAATGGCTAGAGTCTTCCTGAGCTGGGAGGGGGGCCATGGAGAAAAGGAGGTGGGGGTCATAGAGGACCTCCCTGTAACTGTGATTGTGAGGAATGATTTTGACCACAAGGAAAAACTGGTGTGTGTTGCAACTCATAGTCAGGCAAAATGGAAAGCTTCTGAGGGGGAAGAGAGGTGTGACTTCAAGGTGGTCGAGCCCCTTCCTCAGTAGCTGAGAAAGTGGCTAGCACCAGGGAGGGGCTGGCTAGAAGCAGCAGTCCAGAACCCCAGTCAAAAATAGAGGAGCCCACAGGACTTCGTGCTGAAGGGGCACTGGGAAGGGTCAGACGAGGGGAGCTGAACGCTGCACAGTGAACTGACCCTACCTTGCAAAAACTGAGGGAAATAGCTAATAGGGCTGAGGGTCCTCAGGGGGTAAAGAGTCCATTTACTGGGACAATGGGCTGTTGTACAGAGAATGTACAACAGAGGACAGGCTAGACAGTGAGGTACTCCAGCAGCTGGTAGTCCCTAAGGTTCACCGTCAGCAACTTTTGGCTCTTGCCCATGATATCCCTTTTCAGGGCACTTGGGGGTGAGGCGCACAAAAAGCATCTGACCAACAATTTCTTCTGGCCTGGTATTGGCAAGGATGTGGCAAATTATTGCAGGAATTGTCCACAGTGCCAGCAGGTGGGGAAAATGGGGGACAATGCTAAGGCAGCTTTGGTGCCCCTGCCCATTATTGATGAACCTTGCAAGAGGTTTGCTGTAGACATAGTGGGGCCACTGAGCACCCCAAGTCACACTGGCAAGTGGTATATCCTGGTGGTATTCGACTATGCCATAAGATACCCAGAGGCAGTGGCCCTATCATCCTCTGAAGCAGAACCAGTAGCAGATGCACTGTTGGGAATATTTAGCCGGTGGGCTTTCCCCAGGAGATACTGTCAGATCGGGGTGCCAATTTCATGTCTGGGTTAATGAGTAGTTTGTGGGAGAAGTGTGACGTAAAGCAGCTCAAAACCTCCCCATACCATCCCCAAGCTAATGGTCTGGTGGAGAGATTTAATTCAACCCTTAAGACCACGTTAAGGACTTTTGCAGACCAGCATCAGAAGGACTGGAACAAATATTTGCCTCATCTCCTATTTGCAAACAGGGAAGTCCCACAGGAGTCCACAGGGTTCTTACCTTTCGAGCTCCTGTTTTGTCATAGGGTGCAGGGGCCCCTAGATTTGATTCAGGATGAATGGGAGGGTGGCTATGCCTCCCAAGGGGAGTCTGTTGTGGAGTATGTCCTGAACTTCAGGACCCACCTTAAGGAGCCCATGGGGTTTGCTCAGAAGCACTTGGCCACTGCACAACAGCGGCAAAAAGTCTGGTATGACCTGAGGCCCGAGCCAAAGAATATAAGGTGGGACAGCGAGTGATGGCACTCATCCCTATCCAACAGAATAAATTACAGGCAGCACTAGAGGGGCCATTCTCCATTGTCCAAAAGGTTAGTGATGTCAGTTACATGATAGAGCTACTGGACAGGAGATGCAGGCGAAAGGTGTATCATGTTAACATGCTGAAGCCCTACTATGACAGGAAGGAATTGGTCCTTGCTGTATGCAGTGCCCCAGAGGAGGAAATTGAGATGAATCCACTAGAGGACCTGCTTGGGGAGGCCTGGATTGCATCCTCTTTGGACAACCTTACCCTCTCTGAACAGCTGATGCCAGCCCAGGTGCAAGAAATTCAGGGTGTGCTGAGAGAATTTGAGGACATGTTTACAGGGAAACCGGAGCACACCATGATGACCGAGCACCATGTGGATGCAAGGACCCAGGTTCCCCTGAAACAGTCTCCCTACAGGGTACCTGAGCACATTAAGCAGACCATCAAAGAGGAGCTCAAGGAGATGCTGGAACTTGGAGTAATCCAGGAATATAGTAGCCCTGGGCATCACCCGTGATATTGATCCCCAAAGGGATGACACCACATGATTCTGCGTTGGCTACGGAGGCTTAATAGCTGCAGTTCTGACACCTATCCCATGCAGAACTGATGAGATCCTGGGGCGACTGAGGCCAGCTAGATCTGACCACAGTAGACCTAACAAGGGCTACTGGCAGGTACCTCTGACCCCTGCAGCCAGAGACAGATCAGCTTTGTCCTCCATTTGGTTTATACAAATTCAAGGTAATGCCATGTGGAATGAAGAATGCACCCGCAACCTTTCAATGGCTTGTGGATCGCATTCTGTCTGGGGTAGGTGCGTTTGCAGTGGCGTATATGGATGATATAGCCATATACAGCGAAACCTGGGATGAGCACATCAAGAATGTATGGGATGTGTTCCACAGGCTGAAGAATGCAGGTCTGACAGTCAAGGCGTAAAAGTGCCAGACTGGTATAGCAGAAGTGTCCTACCTTGGGCACCGGGTGGGTAGTGGACACATCCGCCCGGAGCCTGCCAATGTTGATGCCATCCTGTCCTGGCCTACTCCTACCACCAAGAAACAGGTAAGGGCATTTCTGGGGGCAGCAGAGTACTACCAGAGGTTTGTTCCTCGCTGTAGTGATCTGGCTAAGCCCCTGACAGACCTAACCAAGAAGGGAAAGCCAGATAAGGTGCAGTGGTCAGAAGGATGTGAGGTCGCTTTTCAGGAGCTAAAGAAGGCCTTAAGCGGCCCAGCTGTATTGGACTGCCCCAATTACAGTCTAAAGTGTATGTTCCATGTGGATGCCTCAGATCATGGGCTGGGGGCCGTGCTGAGCCAAGTTACCCAGCAGGGGGAGGAGCACCCGGTTGTGTACCTCAGCCGGAGGCTTTTGCCCAGAGAGGAGACATATGCCACAATTGAGAAGGAATGCTTGGGAATAGTGTGGGCCCTTCAGAAGCTGCAGCCTTACCTATATGGGAGAGAATTTACTGTGGTCACAGATCATAATCCCCTGATATGGCTTCATAGGTCCAGTGGGCAAAATGGTAAACTACTACGTTGGAGTTTGGTACTGCAGGCATACAACATGACCATCCAGCATCGCAGTGGCAAACAAAATGCAAATGCGGATGGGCTATCTAGACATGGCTAATGGCATGGCTGGATACTTTGGGCACTTCCCAGCAGTTGCATGAATGGCTGTGTCACTTGGGGTGGCCCAAGGGATACGCCTTCATCATCTTGGTGGGGGGAGATGTGACAGAAATGGGAAGGAAGGAGTTAATGGTGGATTCTGTAGGTGGCTTTTTTTTTTTTAGCAGTCTGGAAAAAAAAACACAAGCTGAAATTCCACAAGCTGGAATTCTCACTGCCCTCCCTAGCTGCTAGATAAGACCTGGGTCATAAATATGAGTGGAGATGTCCACACACCGACTCACAGTTTAAATGTGACCAATGCGGGAGGCAAGTCATTCCCCTTCACAGCCCCCTATCTGTTGAACAAGCTCCCACCCATGGTACAGGAAGCATCCACTCTCCCGAAGTTCCGCACCAGGCTCAAGGCCCACATGCTTGAGGCCAGCACCTGTCACTGTCAGAACACCTGGAAACGTCCCACCCCCTCCCTCTTCACTCAGCCCCGTACTTGTATAACGTTGGTTTCAGATTGCCTCTAAAACATTAGGTAACCAACGTACTAGAGTCTCTGTCTGGTTTCATAACAAATTACACCTGGTACTCCATATACTCTGTGATCTATGCCAAGAATGACTGTAATCTATAACTTGCCTGTATTTACTCTGTAATCTCTTCTCTGCATGTACTGCTCCGTATAATGTCTCTTGGTCGCTTCTGAAGGGACTGGAGCTCAGTGGCCTACCTGGTCATCAAAATTTAATAAATAAATAAAATGGATTGGATCATTCAAATATAAACCCAAGGTTATATGAATTCAGTGGACACTGATAGATGTGCCAACTGATTGGGACAATTAAATACATACATGGTAGATAGTTGGTGCATTCAAAGGGGAATAGGAATCACCTATTCTCAAGAGAGTAAATAAGATGTTGAAAGACAGTGAGGTGGGGCTGTTGGTTATTCCCTGGGGGTTGAAGGAAGAACTAATCCTGGGGCCTACCCTTCTAGCTATGTCCATGGGAGCTGGCAGTTAGCATAGGGTCCAGTGTTCTCTTGAAAGGACAGGGAAGGGTAAGTGTAATACTAGCATATTGCAGTAATAGCCTTTTTCTTTTGTCATCAGCTATTTAAAAACATCTGTTTACTTTTCCTGTATCAGTTATTTTCTTGTGTTGCATATATACAGTATATCCTGTAGTGTTTCTTTTCACTTTCTGTTGAGTAAAAAGCTATTTATTTACTCAACAGTTGTGACTGTGATGTCATTTTTCTAAGGTAATACATGGTTTCCACTAGCTGAGGTAAACTCTGTTTAGCATCCACCATCAGAGAGAGACACACTACCGAACTTTGATTGTGCAATTGCACTTTGACTACCGAGTTTGTAAACTTGCAGGGAGGTGATTGATGACTCCAGCAGGTGGCATGAATACTCGGGGACAGATACCTCTCTAAAGCTGTTCCAGCCCAGAGGAGAAGTGGGTGTCACATACATAATCCCAATTTTCTGAGGGCACCATTAGTTTTCTATATTCTTATGCCCAAAGGCATAAATCAAATTATACCAGTTGCAACTGTTACAGAACATCTCCCAGGAAGTTATACAGATTTATACAGATGGACTAAATGGATGAAACAGGAATAAGTACGAAAAGACTAAATAGTAAGAAACAAAAGAAACAGAGCAGTACTACGCTAGGTGGCCAACCTAGGGTGGTAGAAAAAGAATAAGAAAAATAGAGTAAGGGACACTGTTGCGCAACAAAGGTTTTGGCAGTTAGAAAACAAGGAGATAAGAAAATTAGTCCAATAGTCCCAGAACCTGGGGGTGTAGCCTATCGATGTCGCATTGTACTTGTCCTTTTGATATGTGGTGTAACATTGAAAACAGGGTGGCCCTGAAAACAAGTTTTTGCCTAGTGCCGCATCCTGGTGAAATACACGAATAAACTGAACTGACCTTAATATCTATTCAATGAAGGAAAGAAGGGAAAGGGGAGATATTTCCATTTCAGGATCTGAAGCCCTGCCTACAGGCGCCTCAGCCAGAAGTGACTGTGTCCCTTAGTGCAGGACGCGGAGCTTTCCCCTGCTGCTGTCCCCTCCTCACCTGGCTGCCACCTCTCACCACAAGGCTCTGAAGCCCTGCCTATGGGAGCCTCAGCCAGAAGCAGCAATGCCTCTCCATGTGGGACATGGTACTTTCCCCTGCTACTGTCTCCTCCTCACCTGGCCGGCACCTCTCACCACAAGGATCTGAAGCCCTGCCTACAGGCACCTCAGCCAGAAGCGACTGTGCCCCTGCTGCCTTCCCCTCTTTGCTTGGCCACTACCTCTCACCACAAGAATCTGAAGCCCTGCCTATGAGCGCCTCAGCCAGAAGCAGCTATGCTCCCCATGCAGGACACAGCGCTTTCCCCTGCCACTGTTCCCTCCTCACCTGGCCGCCACCTCTTGCCACAAGGATCTGAAGCCCTGCCTATGTGTGCCTCAGCCAGAAGTGGCTATACCCTCCATGCAGTATGCAGCTTTCCCCTACCGCCATCCCTCCTCACCTGGTCTCCACCTCTCACCACAGGGTATGATCCTCACTTCTCCACTGAGCTGGCTTGAGCACTGGTGGTGGCTCTTAACCAGAATGGTGAGCAACTGCAGTAGGCGATCCTGTATTAGCTAGCTGTGGGGCTCTATGCTATGATTGGCAGAGTCCACACGCCTGCCAGCTTGAACTGTAGCCTGATCCCTGCCGCATCCACAGAGAGGGACAGCGTGCAGTTTTTCCAATCTCACAGTAGTCTCGAGCTAAAATATCTGTTACCTGCCATTTTTCTGATTTTTAATTTAAGTGTTTTGCAGAGGTACCTTGTTACTGCTACCATTTACAGAGGTAGCAACTAGTCCTGTTTACAGTAGTCTAACATGTTTAAAGTTATAACTTTGATTAGTTATTTTGCTTGGAGTTACTGAAAGTGATTGCAGCGCCTTATGAATGTTTTGGTATCCTGCTCTGCACTGCTCTTTTTCCTTCTGCTTTCTTCTCTGCATTCTTCCTACAATTTCACCTCCCTGCTGGCTGCCTGGACACAAGTTTCTCTCACCTCCTACTCTAACCCTCACCCCTCCATACCTGTTTCATTACCTGTGACTGTCTCCCACTTACATATGTCTCGCCCCTGCCAGCTATCTAGCTCTCCCCTACCCGCCTACTCTTGTCACTTTGGGTCCCTTGCTGTGTGACTGTCTCTACACCCTGTCTCACCCCTACCCACCAATTGTTGTCCTACTTAATCTCTTTTCTCCCTTTGTTTCTTCCATTTCAGGATCTGAAGCCCTGTCTACAGGCACCTCATCCAGAAGTGGATGTGCCCCTCTGTGCGGGATGTGGTGGTTTCCCCTGCTGCCATCCCCTCCTCTGCTGGCTGCCACCTCTCGCCACAAGGTATGCGCCTCACTTCTCAGCTGAGCCAGCTTGAGCACCGGCAGTGGCTCTTAACCTGATTGGTCAAGCGACCGCACTAGCCGTGCCTGATTGAATAGCTTGTGGGGCTCCACGCTGTGACTGGCTGAGTCTACAAGCCTGCCAGCTCAAACTGTAGCTTGTTCCCCGCCACATCCACAGAGCACAGACAGCATGCAATTTTTCATATCTCACTGTAGTCTCGAGCTAAAATATTTCCCACCCCCACCATGACCTCTATTAAATACACTATACCTTCTCCCTCGTCTGTCTCTCCCTCTCCCATTGGCCACTGCATTTAGGATTCTAACCCCCAGCCTACCTTTTACTGGTGCTCAACATAAGGATTACAGCCCTGTTGCCAGCCCATCTCGTTCCCTCTCCAGGAACTGCAAACAGATAGGGGACAACCTCCTAGCTTGCTGTTTGACCAGTTTTCCAGTGGACCCTCTACAACTACTGACCTGCTTTCTACTCACCACACCTACCTTGCTTTTCTGTTTCAAGAAAATCTCCAGTGACCTTAAGTTTCTCCTAAAATGCACCCTTGGGTGGCACTCCTTTCATTGGCCTCTATGACCTCTCTGCTACTGGCTACAGATGCCGGCGCTACATTACTCATTGTTGACAAGTGAAATCTGAGCTCCTGCACCACCCTATTTAATAATGACACCCAGGTCTCTGTGGCTGGACATCAAATCACTCTAACAAGTGACATCCTCCTAGCTCTGCTGTCTAGCTATGAATGCTGACTGCTCAATTTATTTGTGCTCTCCCTCACCCTCCAATCACCACTTTGGCTCCCCCGAATCTGTTCTCCACTCACCCTCATTTTCCTTGCTGGTGATGTGGAAAGCAACCCTGGCCCCATAAACTCACCCTCATTTTCCTTGCTGGTGATGTGGAAAGCAACCCTGGCCCCATAAACACCCATGTTGACCATTCAGATCCCACCTGAGCAGGGCACCATGGGCTAAACATTGCCCAAATGAACATCTGCAGCCTGCCCTCAAAGAACCCAGAACTTGAGGCGTGGGTATCCCTCTACAAGCTGCAGGTGCTTGGACTCTCTGAGACCTGGTTAAAACCCTACCACCCTGACTCCTCACTACAGTTGCATGGCAACTCTACTATACGCCAGGAAGAAAGTGAGGTAGGGGCGTGGTACTGTATATGCAAGAGCACATCACTGCCACCACTATCACATGCTCCTCTCTCATGTCCCCAAGAGAATGACTTCTTGTTGAACTTACCTTAGGAGCATCAAAGAAGTTCTACCTTGGTTGCTGCTATAAACCCCCACTAGTGGTGTCCCAGGCCTGTCTAACTTCTTTAGATGGCCTAGCGTGCACAACACCCCCAAGGGATACAATCATGCTAGGTGACTTCAATCTAAACTGGCTGGATGCCTCAGCACCTGTCTATGCTAACGCATTGAAACAGCGCAACATGGAACAAATCAGCTCCTTCCCCACAAGATACAATACTCACTCACATAACCACTCATTAATTGACTGGGTTGCCACAAACTGGGCAGACCTGATCCTACAGACAGGCACTATGTCTGACTCTATCAGCGACCACTCCCCAACCAATGCCATATTGTTCACCAAGTCATGCCACCCCTCCACAACTCCTATCCTTTAGAAACTTTACTTTCTTTGTCCAAAGCCCATCCTCAAGGATGTGTGGGCAATAAATTGGTCTATCCTTCTACAGTCTTACGAGCACTCTCTTTACCTCCACCATCTCCCATCCACAGGACACCCACTTCCCCATCACAACCAGGAAGATAAGAGGGGGCTGCACTCGCTTGCTGTCCAGGGACATGCTGGCACTGATGAAAGATTAGGATAAGAGGATAATGCAAGTAAGACTATACTGTGAGGTATTAAACAATGTATATCTGTACGAAAATCTTAATAAAAATACATTTATAAAAAAAAGAAAGACAGGGACAAGAAATGGAAGGTGTAATGGCATCCTCCTCCCCCAACTCTGGAATGCCTATCAACAACTATGCAACACCTGCAACAGACCGTAAAATTGCTCAACGAAATACTGCCTTAATCAGCAATGTAACAATCTTGGCAATTACCAAAGTTCTGTGCCTCCATTGGATCTCTCCTCAATCTCAAACCAACAGGCAGATCTCTCAGCTCTCATCCCCCTCTATCTCTATTTCCAACCCTGCTGAGATTGCCAACACCTTTAATGCCACATTCACAGATTTATCCTCCATCTGAGTTAACTCCCCCCACTTGCCTCTCCTACCCTAAAGCCCCAACCATTCACCAAACCTCCACCTCAGCCACCACTCCTTGCTGCCTTTCCTTTTCAGGGTCATTGGGCATAAAGCCACCTCCAAACTCTTGGGGCTTCTCCTGGCCACTGGAAGCCCTGGCAGCAATGGACTATACCCTGCTTTTCTAAAGGTCATCTCTCCTGCAATCGTCAAACCCCTCACTTTCATTTTTAATCTCGCCCTTACCACATCCACAGTTCTTGGCTTATGGAAACATGCAAATGTAGTACCCATCTTCAAAGCTGGTGACCACTGTGACCCGACAACTATAGGCCCATATCCCTCCTACCCATCTAAGTAAACTGCTTGAAAAAATTCTACACCACCAGTTAGTCGAGTATCTGGAAAAGTACAATCTCCTATGGCCACTCCAGCACGGTCTCCACAAGGGCCACAGCACCTCCTCTGCTTGCCATTTTTTCTGATTGCGTGCTAAGACAGATGGACCAGGCAGAGCCACATGTGCTGTCTTAGTGGACCTATCCAAGGCATTTGACCAGGTTGACCATCATCTTCTCCACTCAATCCTGCTCCTCCTTGGCTGCTCTGCTGACACTGCAGCATGGTTCTGCAGCTACCTATCCAACAGATCACAATCCATCATCATTGGCAAAACATCCTCGGCTGCTTTCCCTGTACACACTGGAGTCCCTCAGGGATCCATACTCGGACCTCTGCTTTCCTCTATATTCATCAGTGCTCTCCCTAAGGATAGCATCAGTTGTAAAGTGCTTCTCCATGCAGATTATCTGGTTCTCTATCATAGTGATAGATCAGTTGAGTCTATCTCCTCTACCCCCACACAAAACTATGGCCATGCCCACCAATGGATCCTCTCCCACAAACTCCTGGTAAATGAAAAAAGACCAAGTCAATGCTATCTGGCTGTAAACCTTTTCTCGCCAAGGCCACCAAACACAACTCCACCACTGTAGTGCTTACCCCAGCAGGCCCTCCCCTCGAAACAGTTCAGTCCTTCAAATACCTGGGAGTCACCCTTGACCCCTCCCTCTCCTTCATCAAACACATCAACATTACTGTGCCGAAAATCCACCAGAAATTAGGCACTGCTTTCCATCTAAAAAACCTCCTACCTCCTGAAGCGCGTCTTGCCATCACGCGTGGCAATTTACTGCCCCTCAAGGAATACTGCTCCCTGTCTACTCCCTCATATCTGCCACCCTGTGCTCATGGCTAATTTCAACATACAACTCTATCTGCTGGTTTGTCCTTCAAGTCCCTTACCAGACCCATTATTGCTCTCTCTATCAGTACCTAGGGTGGCTCCTCTACAAGAGTGTTTTGATTATGCTCTTGGCTGCTTAGTGGACAACTCACTCAGAACAGGACCAGTCCCCTATGCAAAACTGCTGAGGGATAGAGTGACCTCGAGGTCGCTTAGAGCATCCTGTGCCCCCCATTAGATGTTCCTTGAGCCTCCACTGTCATGGGTATGAGAGCTTTCTCCATCTTGGCTTCCTCCCTATGGAACAAGCTCCAACTATCAGTCCGCTTGTCTTCCCCACATGGCCTTCAAACCGAAGTTAAAAACCTGGCTCATGACTAGGTAAGCATTGCATGCTAAAATAACATTGGGTCTTGTAGCCCACTTTCCTCTGGGTTTCACCATTCCTCTCCTCTTCCATCTCCTGCTCACTCCTCTATCACCCTTCCTTCCCCACAAACCCTCTCACAAGGTTTATAGTTTGATTCCTAGTTAGCCCTGCCATTGTTTTTTATAACCTGCACTGTTTGTATATAAAACTTGCACTATTTATCTACTGTAAAACAATCCTAATGTTAGTGTATATAATCACTTATCTCCTGTACTGTTTCTTTGTTTTATTACCACCCCATGTTTGGAGTGTGTACTAATGCCGTGTATGTACTAATGCCACTTTTCTTCCACGTTTTTTTGCCACTTTATTGGCCTGGGTCGTGCCTGAAAATCATCCTTTGGATCAGTGCACCTACTTGGTTACCAAAGGCATAAATAAATAAATAAATAAATAAATAGACGAATGAATGAATAAATAAATATGACAGTGACTTTCAAGTACCTTAGGGGAATAAACAGGGTACAGGTGGAAAGCATATTTCAGAGAAAACTCAACACAAGAACAAGGGGGCATGATATAAGGCTGAAGGGTGGAAGGCTCAGAGGTAATGTTAGGAAGTACTTTTTCACTGAAAGGATGGTGGAGCCATGGCACAGCCTTCCAGCAGAAGTGGTGGGGGCAAAAACAATACAGGGATTCAAGAGTGCATGGGATAGACATAAGGGTACCCTGGAGATGTGCAGAGCAGGAGAGCTGCAGATCAAATAGGGTCTGGGGCTGCAGCAGCGAGTAGGGAAATGGACAGACTAGGTGGGCCGTATGGTCTGTACCTGCCGACAGATTCTATGTTTCTATGATTTTATGTTAAACACCTGAAGTGGCAAGTGGAGCCTCAGCTATACCCTTTCAAGACATGTCCCCTCCATCTGCTCATAAAACTGAACAGTTTAAGATGGTAACTAAGCAAAGGAGAGAAACAAAGTCCTCCTAGAACTAAGATTTCAGAAGGGCATCAGTACAGCCAGGCGATAAATCTAGATTATTGGATCTGCCAAAAAGTAGGCGACACAGATGAGGAGTCTGATGGATCTTCTATTCCTTCATCACAACAGGAGCCCTCCTCTGGAGTAGAGGAGCCTGCCCCAGTTGCAGGAGTACAAAAAAATGAAAAAGTGTATGTCTGACTAGAAGCAGGAAGAGGGGAGGAAGACAGGCATGATGCTGTTTTTGGTGTGGCTACTTATTTTGCTTCCTCTAATAACATGTAGTGCCAGTTCACCGGGCTTTCCTGTCATCTCTCTGAATGTTAACAGTATTCGTAGCGTGAGGAAGCAGATCACTACAACATCATTGTTGCAAAGTATGGGGATCAACAGTTTTTTTCTGTAAGAGATGAGAATAAATTCTATATAGGAGGTGAATATGGTCAAGTGGTCTTAGTTGTGCGAGCTGACATATTGGTCTCTAGAAGAAGAACAATGCACGTGGGTTGAGATTCTTTTTCTCTAACTACAATGTTAAAGTAGTTAAACTCATAGATTTTGTTCCAGGCTGGGTGTTAATTTTGGCTGGCAGTATAACCTAGTGGTTAGAGTAACGAGCTGTGAATGAGCCTGGCACATCCAGCAGATCTGGGTTTGATTCCCACAACCTTCATTTGCATACTGTGTAACTCTGAGCAAGTTACTTAACCTCCCAGTGCTCCCAGGTCACCCCTGAAAACAGGCACTTGTGCCTAGTGGGCCTTACCCGGTTACCAAAAGAATAATAAAAAAAAATTAGACGTGTTGTATAAAGAACTGGAATTAAGGTTAGTTAAATTGTACTGTCCCCAGACCAAGGATGATAGAGTGGACTTATTTAAAGAAACAAGGCCCTTTCTTTACACCACAAAAGGTATGGTGTTGGTTAGGTGATTTTAATTGCCCATATCTTCCTGAAGGCAAAATGGAAGGTGACAGAAATGTATACTGTGACTCAAATGATCTTGCTCCAATGATAAGCTCTGCCATGTACTGCTGTAATCTCTTCCTCCCCAGAATGTACATTTTTATAGGATCTGTTTTGCCAAGAACTGACTTTCTGTTTTTGTCACTGTCACTAAAACAGCATTCATTTTGCACTATCCCAATAGAAACTTCAGACTTATAGTTCAGATTGGTTCAGATTCAGTCCCTCAGGCATAACTGGGTTCCATGGCAGAATATGGCAATGTTGTCGACATCCTGAACAGCAATGAGAACAATGCCGACAGTTGGCATTGTTTCCTTTAGGAATGGAGAATTTTTTTGTGGGGGCTTTGTCCCCGTGTCCCCACACCCCCATCTCTAAATAATCAACTCAGAGTTGGTTTGGGGTGGGAAGCAACACCAGAAAGGAGAGCGGTGGTGTAAAGTGAGGACCATCACTGCAACCTGGCGAGATTTGTCACTGTGATAGTCTCACTATAAAATTATCGTTGTGGTGGTGTGCTACAAAATTGCACATGAAAATTTAACAGCTCATGACTGACCAACTCAGGGATTGTTCAAAATGTTGGAGTTTTCTTCAGGATAAAACTTCCACAATTTAATTATTTGACAATCACCTTTAATGGTGGGAAGATGTAAAATTAAATGTGAAAACCCCTTTGTGTCACACTCTCAAAAAAAGCAGTGTGAAAGGGTTCTTTGAAAAATCTTGGCCTGAGGCATCAATTGCTGATGGTGTTCTCTTTGTCCATTGATATGAAACAAGATTATTCAAAATGCGTTTCTTCTGTAAAAACGGAAATCAGTAAAGAACAATATGGCTGACTTACGCCCCTGCTTCAGGAACGAAAGGTTGGCATACGAGGCTGGACAACTGAGGGAAACCCATCTGAAGATTGTCAGGAGAGAGTGAAGAAAAGGGCCATTTCTGGTGTGAAAGATTGCACAGGTTTTTCCAGACAGGACGCAGTGGTCATTGTTAAAATTGTGGATGACTGTGTGCTAAAGACATGTCGACAGACGTCCCTGTGATGAATGCTCAGAGCCAAGCTGAAGTGCCGGGGTACTAGCCATGGCTGTTCTTGCAGGGTGAAGCATTTCACATTAAAAGAGCTTTGAGATCAGTCCTTTGTGCCAGCCTGTCAATTTAACACAGCACCCTTTATTTCTGTGTGTGTCCTGGCACTGATGGCCTCACTGGTGAATTGCACAAAATCTTTAAGGAGGAGTTAGCTCCCATTTGATAGATATGTGATATATCATATGATACAGTATGGTATTACGCAACATTATATTATCACGCTCCTCATTTATGCAATGTATTTTGGTACTTTTGCATAAGAAAGGTGATTAGAAGGTATTACAGAGCTGCTGGCCTTTACATTTGTTAAATACCTAAAAATGTTAAAAATACTGGGTAAGAGGTTAGCAGCAGCAGATTCAGTGGTTCTTCTACTTTCACAAGCATGGGTCATAAAGAGAAGAACAATTTAGGACAATTTGGTTTTCCTGTGGGAACAAGTATGACAAGGAACACAGGGTAGCTGGCTTTGGATCAGGAGAAAACCTTTGATAAGGTGAAGCAAGAATTTTTGTTCACGTCCTTGTTATGTTTGCTTGCACGCATGTGCAAGAAACATAGTGCCATCATCTGAGTTTTTCAGAGGTGTGTCAACATCTTTCAATTCAGTCAGTATGTTTGCAGGCGTGGTCACAGTTCTCCAATCACTGCTGGAGCTGTCTATGACACCAGTTGAAAATGCAGTGGCATACAGTTGAAAGAGGGAGCTACGCTTCAGTGAACAGCCCCCCCCCCCACACAGAAATCAACTGTGTTGGTTACCTGATAGATTGCTGTAGTCTTGTCTAGCTTAGAGAGACAAGCCACATCATTACTTTAATAAACTGTTCCTTGCCACAGCAGGACCACCAAAATGTGTGGGTGCCTAACAGTCCTTACACACGCCAGCTCTCCAAAGCACACCTTCATGGACTCCATGGGTTCTAATCCTCCAGAAAAAAAATACCTCAGTATTTGATGTGAAAACTCAGACTTTGTTGTATGTGTAATTCCAAGCGTTTTCTCTTACTAGACTCTGTCAATGTGAACTCCCCGCTGCTAAAACCTATGCAACGAACTTGGTCATGCTGTACTACCTGCAGCTGAAGCAAAGAACAGCCAGAATGCACAAAAGAACATACTGTATGCATTTCAGCAGCACAGCCAGTGGGTAGGTTTTCATGACTGAAGCACTTTAATGCTCCTTTTAGTGCTGTCATATACACACCCTGTGTGGTAATTCACTAAACTGCACACTTAGTCTGGTAATGCAGCTTCAAAATATTTTTTTTTCTCTGAATTGTCATGAGCTGGCATTTTTATGTGACTGCAGAAACAAGATGCTGTATGTCAGCCATGTGTCTGCATTCCCACACTCATCCCCCTCACAACTCTCAAACAAAGCCAGTGGTGCTTACTGAACTGAGAAGAGTTACATGGATTTCAGAAGTTGTGCCTGATACACTGCACATTGTCTTATCCACTCTCTTTGTTTCAACCTCCACCTCCACTTCTCTTGGACAAAGCATGAAGGCTAGTTCACACTAGCACATTCAGATACTTAATAATTCACACTTCCTTTCAAATCAGGGAAAGGCATGTTGTTGGTCTAGTACACTATGAAAACAGGCATTTGTCAATGCCAAGCGTTCGCTTACAGGTATTTGCAGTGTATTTGGCACTTGGACCAACCAAAAATCAGTGACAAAGAAGTACAAGCATTTGTCATTGCTGAATGTTGCTTGCTTCTATGTGCTGTTTAGGTATTGGAAGTCATTGGAGCAAATATTGAAAATTTAGAACTTACGAGCGCATGAGGAACGCGCACGTAATAATTTCGAAACAGTCATTTTAGAATTTTTCACCAAATTTTCAACATAGCCATTTTAAGACCTCTGCTCATGAACAGTGTCACTGTGATTTTCTTAATAATGTCCCATACATTGAGTTCATACACCGACTGCACCATTATACGCTACATGGGTGGAAACACATTTGGGCAGGATGTGAAAATGACAGCTGTACTGCTCATAAGGAGGTGTGGTAAAATGGCAATGTTGAAAATCTGGAGTGGAAATATTGAAAATTCGCAAACCTACGAGTGCGTAGGAACTGCGCAATGCACGCTCGTAAAACAGTCATTTTTAGAATTTTCACCAAAATTTTCAAAATAGGCTTTAGAGAGCCCACCTTATGAAACTGGCACTGTTGTTTCGATATCAGACTAAAAGGTGATTTCGCGAGTGATCATGGAAATCACCCTTTGGGCTGAATAACGCCATGACAGTGACAGAATTCACGAGAAGGAGTCCCAAAACCCCATGTTGAAATTTGGTGCAAAAATTCCAAAAATGCCTAAGATATGCAACAAAAAGTTGAAAAAACCCATCTAACCCATTATACAGCTTCACCGGCATTTCCTCAGTTCACGGATGGCTTTGAAGAATACAGACGCGATACACGATCCAGCGATGATCAGTCGTGCCGAGCTCTGGAAGTAAGTATAAAAGGTAGAGGGGTGTGGGGAGGTAGGGTGCACAGTGACCAGGTAAGAGGTTGTGGGAGGCAGAGGGAAGACTATGTGGGACCGTTTTAATTTACAGGTTTCTTTTTTCTATAATTGATGATGCGGGACATTTGCATGCTGAGGGTGAGCTCCCCAGCATGGCAGAAGAATAACTGGGGGCATGGAGCCAACGGGGATTGGGCACCCCGCCGCAGAGATGACGCGGGACGCTTGCCACGCTGGGTGGGCTCCAGTGTGGCAGCAGAAAGCTGTTTGGGGAGGTGGAGATGACGGGATTAGGCACCCCATTGGCAGATGATGCAGGATGTTTGCCATGTTGGAGTGGGCTCCCAATTGCGCAGCAAAGATTTTGGAGGCGGGCGCTGCAAGCACACAGCGGTGGTTTTCTTTGAAGAGAAGACCACCGCTGTCATCTTACAGCACCACAGCGATTGGTGCAGGATTCACTCACGCCTGCTCAACAGAGCAGGGATTGCACAGGGCAGGCACACCTCCAAAGTGTCCCATTCTCCCAAGACGTTCCTTGTGCATGCGTGCAAGCGAACGTAAAAACAAAAACAAAATGATGGACTTTAGAGGACACAGTAGCAGTGCTATCACATTGATTTTGCATTTTCCTGTAACTCTAGTGCAAATTCCCTGCCACGTACATTTCATTACTTTACATGAAGCAGAATTGCTCTGATGCCCTGAAGCAAATGATTATTTACCTTTAATGGACCAACATAGATGTACAACAAGAACAAAGTGCTCTAGCTTCGGACCAACCAGTCCTTCTTCAGAAGCTCATGCAGTTGTTTTAGAAAATACAGTACTACAACAGCTAGATAATGCAAAGAAAAACAGAAAAAATCCCATTGGTTTTAAAATACTAATTTAAAAAAAAAAAAAACAGAAGATGATGTCAGAGAAGTTTAACAGTACTATACTGCCTTCAGCCAGAAGCAACCTGGGGTTAAACGTGCTTGGTGGAACACACATACAAAGAATCCTACTGCATACAAATTTAATTGACATAAGATAACACTGCTGAAGCAGATAACTCCTAAATCAAGCTGTGAGTGTTATAGTTAGTATAAGGATGTGATTACTGAAAGGCAACCCACCCAGATTAAAGACAAACTAAGATTTTTATAAGGCTCAAGTTTCAATGTCTGCATTATAGACAAGAATTTACTCAGTAAAGTTGTCTTAAAGACATAAGTGCACACTGTGTGATGTGAAACCTAGCTGGACCTGTCCCCAGCTGTACTCCCAGCTAGATATAGGCCCAAGAAATTTTAAAAACCTCAGGACTATATAAATGATAATTTAAACATAAATTGATAATATTAGTGTCAAACAAAAAACTCTAGTCGAGGAAGCTCAAGGAATTAAGACCACATAGCCTGATATGTACTGATGTCAATGTACACTGAGAATGTAACAACTTGATGTACCACAAGTGTCTAAGGAATCTGAAAAAGAGATAAAAATGTAATTTCTCTCCTCCTCTTCATACAAACAATACACTCTAACCCACCCCACATCACCATAATGTGGGTGGGGGAGATACATAGCTTTAAGGAGATGTTGTCTCTCTCTCTCTCTCTCTCTCACTGCCCCCCTTTTTTTCCTCTTCTCTCTCTCTCTCTCTCTCTCTCCTGCTCCCTCTCTCTCTCCCACAGACACACACACCCACACACGCACACACACACTCACTCTCTCCTAGTGAACCTATATTCACTTCAGTCACTGCAATTGTTCCCCAAAGGAATTCAACTTGTCATGAAATCCTGAGTAAAAGGGCTTATGTCTGATGCCCCTATAACCAATGCAGGTCAATGGGACCAATTTCCCTGTAAATGACTCTCTATAGATCTGGGAGCCCTGCTGTATGTAGTCTGCCAGGGTTTTACAATATAATTCTTATTTTAATGCAGTGCATTCAAAACATTTATACTGAAGCAAATGGTTTGTTGCCTTTTACTGAACCAACATACATGGATGTTACAAAAAGAACAAAGTGTCTAAGTGTTTGTCCCAACAAGGTCTTCTTCTGAAGCTTACATGAGTAAACTTACAAGGGATGTTCTAGCCTGTGTGACAATGGTTTCAACTATGCCACTGAACTTGAAAAACAGCAATTAAATAACTTAGGATAATGCAGGATATATGAATGAAATCAAGCCGCATATGTGAAGGCATTGTTGTCATGTCAAAAGACAGCAACAATTACAGCAGCTACCTGAATTCACCTGCTTTAATTGCTGTTTTAAAAGGGGATTTTTAAAAATATCCTGTAAATAGTTTCACAATAATTCCTCATACCTTTTACCAAGTGTCTGCTCTACATAATTCAATGGTTGGCAGCTCCTCCACAGCACACAAAATGAACAGAGACTATTTTATTGTCATTTTTCATATCTCGCCTAAAATGTGTTTCCAGCATGTAGCACTAATGGCACAGTTGGTGTGAAATCAATGTTTGGGACAGATTAAGAAAATCACAGTGACACTGTTCATGAGCAGAGGTCTTAAAATGGCTATGTTAAAAATTTGGTGACAAAAGTTCATAAAAATGACTGTATTATGCAGCGTAGCATTGCGTAGTTTCCACGCACCCTCATAAGTTCATGAATTTGCAATATTTTCAGTCCAGATTTCACCACTGGCATTTTTCCACATTCCCTTATGAACAGTACAGCTGTCATTTTTCACACCATGGCCAAAATGTGTTTTCGCACTTCCAGCAAAGAAATGCGTGGTCACTGTGGAAAATCAGTGTTTGGGACAGATTAAGAAAATCGCCAAGACACGGTTCATGAGTGGAGGCCCAAAATGCCTGTGTTAACAATCTGCTGTAAAAAAATCCCCAAACTAATTACATTACGGGTGTGCGTTGTGCTGTTTATATGCTCACTCATGACTTTACCAGTTTTTCTGATATTTTAACTCCAGATTTTCAATATTGCCATTTTTTACACCTCCCCATGAACAGTACAGCTGTCATTTTCACATCCTATTCAAATGTGTTTTCACAACTGTGGCCTTAAATGGCGTAGTCACTGTACAAAATCAGCTTTCAGCTAACAAACTGATATTGCCACTGTTCATAAGGTGGGGGTCACAAAAAAACAATGCTGAAAATTTGGAGCAAAAATACTAATGAACGTCTGAGGCATTCCCTGTAGAGACTGACAGGCCTCAGGGGTGTGACTTGGCATTGTTGCCTGTAATGCTCATACCATTCCACTCCCACCCACACCCTGCAGCCAGTGAGAGGCATCGAGTTGTGCCTTGGACTCTTCGGCCTCAAAGTTCACCCCATTCTCCTATATGGCACCCATCTCACCATATTTCCTAATAGAATGGGGTGAACATAAGGGCCAAAGACCCCAAGGAACACCGTGACACTTGCCAGTGTCTGCAGGGTGGGGTGTACTGAAATGGCTTGGCCGTTATGCCTGACGACCAAAGGCACACCCCAATGCCTGTCACTCTCTGCAGGTGGTGGTGAGGTTGGCTTCAGTTCAATACTTCACTGCCATTCCTATTATGCAGCTCTGTAACTCCTACACTACCAGTGCCAATGCCAGCAAGCAAACATTCGGCATTGACAAATGCTTGTTAAAATATAGTATAGCGGATGAATTTATTGCATGGCTTCGGTATCTCAGTCAGGCAGGAACAATGTTATTTATTTATTTATTTAATCTTCCTCAGGAAACAACCTTTGAGCTGGAAGTTCATTTACAGAGGTTCCTCGTTCTGACAAGTACAATATGCAGTTACAGATGCGCACATGATAACAAAGGAACAATGAATATTAGAATATTAAGTTACAGTTTTTATATACAGAAGAACTATTGGTACTACATAATTAGATGGGGATTTGGCAGACAAGTCCAGGGGTAAGACAATAGAGAAGCACTGAGTATTGGGCAATAAGAGATTAACTTTGTCAGGAGGTAACAAAGGGGATTAAAAGGAGAGGATGTGGAGGTAGAGGGGTGGCAGGTAGAAATGAAGGCAAGAGTTAGGGGGTGGGAAAAGGAGTTGATAAGTGATGAGAACAGGAGAGGGAAAGGTAAGGTGTAGAGGGAGGGAAAAAGGGAGGGGAGTAGGAGTAGGAGGGAGGTAGGGCAATTCAGGCTGGCAGTTACAGATACTTAGAGAAGCCAGGTGTTGGCGGAGTTTATGCCTAAAGGGTTTGCTGCCACTGATGTGACAAAAGGGTCGTAGTGCACTGTAATGGCTGGGTACATCATGGCTACCCTTTGATCCTGGTACTATACCTGCTCATACTGGATCCCCTCCTTAGGGCCATAGGTCAGGATACTGGTGTACTGGGAGTTAACACCCCGCTAGGGAAATAAACAATTTAATCCTCTGCATTAGCAGATGATGTATGTTTATTATTAAAGGATGTGGAATCAGGGGAGAAAAGCAGTGGCCATGTTTGGGAAGTTTAGTTTCACTTAGGGGCCCATCTCTATAGGCAGAAAAGTATAGGCAGGTTTTTCCACAACCATGAATTTACAGTGAATCAATCACTTGGAGGGACTGGCCTTACAAAATCCCCAATTCAGATATTGGTGCTATGGTTTGGGGATATAGACATGGTGATGTACAACTGGGACCAGAAACTGAAATATGCAGACAAGTTAGTCTCGAACTGGTGTCAGCGGCAGTTGTCTAAACAGAAGAGAACATACATAATTAAAACCTTTTTTAAAACCTTTTTGGTTCCTTTGTTCTTATGTCTCAGCTATGTTCTGCCCCCTCCTGACGGTATGGATGTAATGTTGTACAGTTTATTCTTCCCTATGGTGTGGGGTAGTCATTTAAAGCCCTGTCAAGAGAAATCACACCTAGAGGGTAACTAAACAACTAATAGACCTGCATATACCAAAAGGAATGTGGAAGAGCATGATCAGGTGGGTAAAAAACTGGCTAAGGAACAGAACCCAGAGATGGTGGTGGGTGGGGAGAGTATCTAGCAACCAAGGAGGTCAATGTGGGGTTCCACAGGGTTCGGTGCTGGGACCAATGTTGTTCAATGTCTTCATCAATGACATTGAGGAGGGCATTAAAGGCAAAATGTGCCTATTGTGGATGACACCAAGCTCTGTGGGAAGATGGTCACAACCGAAAGGATAAAGAACCTAAGATCTGAAAAAAAACTTGAGAGGTGGTCTGGGATTTGGCAGCTTGGTTTCAATGCCAAGAAATGCAAAATATGCACATTTGAGCCAAGAATCTCAGGACAGAGTACTACCTGGGTGGAGTCCAAGTATCTACATCGAGGAGGAGAAGGACCTGGGAGTGATGATCACTAGTGACCTGAAGCCCTCCATGCAGTGCAAGAAAGCAGCAGCAAAGGTAAACAAGATGCTGGGATGCATATCTAGGAGGATCAGTAGAAGGCAGTAGGAGGTTATACTGCCCTTGTGCAGGTCATTGGTGAGGCCACATCTGGAGTATGAAGCACAGTACTGGTGCCCACACCTTAAGAATGACATTAACTTGCTGGAGATGGTCCAGAGGAGGGCAATGAAGCTGATCCCCAGTCAGCAGGGTTGAACATACAAGGAGAGGTTGGGGACCCTGAACATGTACTCCCTGGAGGAGTGGAGGCAGAGAGGGGACATGATTGAGATCGTCAAGTACTTGAAAGGGATAAATAAGGTGGATAAGAAGGGTCTCTTTAAGCTACGTGTCAGTTGAAGCACAAGGGAACACAGTCTTAAGCTGGAGGGTGGGAGGTTCAGGAAAGAGGTTAGGAAGCACTTCTTCACAGAAAGAGTGGTAACCAATCAGAATATGCAGCTGGAAGGGTCATGGGAGGGGCAGCTGGAAAAGATGAGAGGATTGGTTAGGAGAGACAGGGTCAGTAGCTCAATGCTGTGGACCTGCAAAATGAGCAGACTAGATAGACCAAATGACCTTATTCTTTTGACTTCATTGTATGTTGGTATGTTAGTAGTATCTGGCTGTGTGTTCACAGTAAATGGAATGTAAAAGGAAATGCAAGCCATAAAAGAATTGAGGATACAGGATGTCTCGGGACATTCTGCAATCAGGAAACTGAGACAATGGGACAACTTTTTTTTCACATGTGCATATATTCAGACTTTCTGGACATTGACTCTATGACGTATTGCATGTTACTTCATGGCAACATACCTGGTGAATGGGATACGTGGTCACACAGTACTCTGCTAGTACTTTCTGCGGGCATTAAATGAGTTACTTGGCCAATCCACTGTCAATATGTTTTGAAAAACAAGAGTGTACCTTTAGTGATGGTGATTGATGGACTTAGGATGAATTATTATTGGTTCAGGCACAGGAACATGGCTATTTGCCAAACCTCTGTTTTTGTGAAACTACGGAATAGATTTGACTGTTTAGGCTAGATGTGGGATAAGTCTATCAGCATAGTTTCACTAGTAAACGTGGCTTCTGTTTATTATTGTTCACAACTCTTTGTACATAGTTTCGCTAGTAAACGTGGCTCCTGTTTATTATTGTTCTCAACTCTTCTCTGTACAGTTTGACTAGTAAACGTGGCTTCTGTTTATTATTGTTCACAACTCTTCTCTGTACATAGTTTTGTTAGTAAACGTGGCTTCTGTTTATTATTGTTCACAGCCCTTCTCTGTACATAGTTTCTCTATAAACGTGGCTTCTGTTTATTATTGTTCTCTACTCTTCTCTGTGCATAGTTTCTCTAGTAAACGTGGCTTGCTTATTATTGTTCACTACTCTTCTCTGTATGCATGCCTAATTTAGTTTCATCTCCTAGTTCACTGAGTGTATAGTACAATGTGATATAGAAATGCAGTTCTCTGTGATATTTTGTACTCTGTATTTTGTTGATATTTATTTTAATAATTTTAATTTTATTTTATTCTTTTGGTAACCTGGTAAGACCACTAGGCACAAGTGCCTGTTTTCAGCAACCTGGGAGCACTGGGGTGGTTCGGTGACTTGCTCAGTCACACAGTATGCAAGTGGAGGTTGGGGAATCAAGCCAGGTCTGCAGGATGTACCAAACTCATTTACAGCTTGTTACTCTAACCGCTAGGCTATACTGACACCCAGGATGGCAATAAAACCTACCTATGCTCCCCTACTCATGTCATAAAAGGAGTACTGCATATGTTAGACTACATAGTTGTGTGTGTGTGTGTGTATGTGTGTGTGTGTGTGTGTGTGTGTGTGTGTGTATTTAGCTTTAATCTATGACCCACTGTTTTGAAGAAACTATATTGTGATTTGGTGGGTTTTATGCTTAAGTGTGGAGCCTTGGTGACAGCAAGAGAAAAGGATTGCTTAAGGAATGTTAGAGGTAGAGGCTGTCCTGTAACTCCTTACAAGTGCTTTCTTAAACTTAAGCAGTGGCAGATTACTAAGCAGTTAGTCTGATCTAACACTGGTAAGGGGCTTTATACATGGCTTCTTACATTTGTTTGGTGTCACCTGTTTCCTAATCTACCTGAGTGGATGAAAAGGTAACCATAGCTCAGCTTGTAGATGGCAGGATTCCCAAAGAAATGTGGACTGCGACACGAGTGTCTGCACACAAACGCCAGAATATAAAAAGTAATTTGAAGCATACACAGATCTCCAAGAGACTTTGGGCATGCCCTTGGCTGAGTAAACAACTGAAGAAATTATGGACCACTTTTTCTTTCACTGCGCTTGCATTTCCAGTTTTTGGGCAACATTGGCCACAAAACTGAGGTACTGGGAGATAGATCTCACCCATGGGATAATGGAATCCCATTACTATGCTTACTGGCAGGCATGGCGCCAATTTGTATTTCAAAGGGAAGTACTTCCATTATGTAACCCCTAGGTGGTGCTATCCCAAGGGCTACTACTCCTGCCTGCTTGGCTTGTAGCAGGTTAAGGGGCCTGGGTGCTGAAATGGGTGCCTTCAGGTCAGGGTTGGTAGTGGTCAAGCTAACCTGGGCACAGCCCTCCAGGACACAGTAACCTCTCTCTTTCCCCTCTAGTGGCCTGAACTGTGTACAATAATCACTTTCACAATACCCCTGGTACACCACACAAGTACCTACACTGTTTGCACTTACCACCAGGGCTGGTTCCTCTGGCTCGACCCTAGGGACCCTGTAAAACAAGGTTATGCACAGCAAATAGCAACAGTACAGTACTTTGAGCACAAACTGGAACCACAGTCAGATTACATGCAGACAAAGTTAGATCTGAGTTATTCAGGAGACTTGAACAAGGGAGGGCAAAATCAGGTTAATTAGCTTAAAGGTTATATCAATCAAGTAGTTATGCATGCACTTTGAGTCCCCCCACACAGTCTACCTTTGGGTACCCAGGTGGAGAAGAGATGGGCTAGCCAGGACCATTGCTCGGGGTTGCAGCTGGTTGGGGCCCTGTGATGAAAAACACAACATGCACAGTACACAATATTCGTAATCTGGAGCCAGAGGGCTCAGTTCGTAAAGGAAATGAAACAACAAGACAATCAGATGACACACTCAGATTAAGCTGTTGTTGCAGGGAGCTACCCTGGTATTTACTCATGATACCAAAGACTGGACACAGGTTGGATGAAAATCGAGACAGCAGATGGTTGATCTGGAATGCCAGGAGAAGCAGGGCCCACACGAGTCGCAGAGGCATCGTTCCTGTTCAAGTGTGGAGCATGGGCTGATCCTCAGGCAGGTCTCTTGTCGATGGCTTCTCTGTGCAGTGGGTAGTCTGGCTGGGCCAGTTTGGGAAGGCCCAGACCGCATGGAGACAAATTCAAATGCAGTCCGTTTTGGGCTGGATACAGCTTCCAGCAAGCAGAACACAGTTCACACAGTGGGGAACTAACTCACAACCCACTAGCAGCTCATAGCACATTTACATGTATGGGAATTCTACTGTACCAGGCAAAGCAGTCCCCGGGCACAATCACAAAGTCTCTGCACACACCGAGCTTAGGAGTAGCTGGAACTCCTGATAGGCTGATCGCATTCAATAAAAATATTCGGTCTTCAGGTTGAGCCTGGCCCACTTCAGTAGCTTACTTTAGTCACACAAACGTGGTTTAGTCCAAAATAATTCCTTTTATCCTCTCTGGAGCAGCACACTGCATACCAGGCCAAAAACTTAGCCTTTTCAGAGTTCTCCCAAGCGAATCCACTCAGGATAACTGCTCAGAAACACTTCAACTTCTTCTTGCTCAGCTTCTAACTTAGTTCTAACTGAAAACTGCAAGCAGCCCTGGACTTCCCCAAGATCCAAAAGATTTGGTTTGCTGATTTGGCTGTCAGTCAAAACAAGAGCTCCCCCTTCAGTTGCAAAAAAGGTGCAAAAACTCAAACCACAGTTCCTATAGATTTTGAATTCAGACAGCTCCTGTAGTCCGGCTACATTTTAGGTCCCACCAGAACTGATTGGTCCAATTTGCAGTCCAGGACCAAGATAGTGGAGTCAAACAATACAGTCATATCTACAAAGAAAGCAGGTTAGACAAACTACATTATTGTAAATGGTTTTCAGCAAATAGTTACATCTTTCAACAGAGCTCCATCTCAGATTACTTATGCTGCAATCAAGCAGCTCTTAAAGAGACAGTACACAGAGGCTATACAGGCTCTGGTAATGATATTTAAACTGCTAAAACGCAGGACACCAGCCTGCCAGTGAGCATTTAAGCAAGCTCAAGACAGACTTTTTGGGAACCCCCATTTGTAGAGGGGTTACATTTGATTTATTCAATTAACCATGTAGAGAAGGATTTGAAGGAAGTGATGATGAAAGAATGTAACTCACTACCTGATACAGCCTTTGGGAAGTTTCAGAGAAATATAGATTGGCTGAATTAAAATCTAGGGGCCCAATTTTCAAAACTCAGCCTGGGGCAAAATGAGCACTGCCTGGCTTGCAAAATCAGCTCTGATCCAATTGTACACAACATTCAAAGGAATAACCTCGGTCCTAAATCAGTTAAATATAGTGTGCAAATGAAGCTGTGCAAACAGGGCTGTGAGCACAATGCAAAAATAGTCCGGCAAATAAGGCAGCACTGAAAATGGCAAAGGAGAGTACATTGAATATAGCAGCGGGCAGTAAGACTGCAGCACAGTGCAAAGGAGAAATCGACCACTGGGCGCATGCAAACCATTGCAGCCTAAAATGTGAACACCACAGTAGCTAGAGGTGCACTACACAAACAGAAACAAAAAATAAAAATGTTTTCAATGTGAAGCACGACAAGAACTGTATCAACATGTTCACATTTTTTATTCTACTAGAATGCAACTAACCAAGGTTTTATTTTACACTGTATCATCTGTTTGCCTCCTTGTATATAAAAAACACTTGTATGTATTATTGTCTCTGTAACCATGTATTTGTATAATGATGAGGAACCTTTGTAAACAAGCTTGTAGATCAAAGGTCATTGTAATCTGATTCTTCTAATAAAAATAAATATGTAACCCCTGGTGGAGTTACTCCAAGGTCTACTACCCCTGCCTTGCCTGGCCTAAACAAGGTTGAGGGCATGGGTTCCCAAAGCTACTTAAAACTGGTTCTTGCCATATAAGGTTTCATAATGTGCAGTGCCTCCACCCAGAGTTTACCTTTAAGTGGCAGCTGTTACCTGGTACAACCCCCTGTGATGTTATACCACCCACTATTACCATTTGCCACCCCAACACATACCCAATAGCATTTCCTCACATTTCAGACATTTCTGCAATTAAAGACTGTCTCTAATAATATGCTTATGACAACCATTTGCAAAAACAATAGCTGCAAAATTTAGGAGCATAGGAATTAGGAATGGGAAACAGGAGGAGTAGAAGTTATGGAATGATTATTATCTACAAATATATATTTGACTGGATGGTTGTGGTTGCTGGTGAAAACCCTGCAGCTGGGTAGTTCCCAGTTATCAAAATGGAAGAAAGGCAATCACACTGTACCAACACTTAATACCCAGAGTCCTGGCTATCTAGTTGGCTTAAATCAGATGGAACACATTTCATGTTTTCCCACCACTGGTGCCAGTTCCCCAGACTCGGTATGAAACCCCGCAATCTCATGACCTTTACCCTGGGTACCCAGTTACAGAAGTCCCCTCGATTGCTGCAGGCCTGGTGGATGGTGCAGCTGTGTGTTGGCTGGCTTGATTTAAAGGAGGGATAGGCTTTAAACTTGAAAACAATTTAATAAACAGCAGTTTGTAATCCTTAAGGTTGAGCAGGGATTGCCCTGCATGATGCAGTTAGACCTTTGGGGTGGATGTAACCAGCTGGTCACATTAGATGTCGACATTGAGCATTTGATCCGGACTGTTTAACATATTTATATGACTTGCAAACACTCAGCACATTTATATGACTGAGAACATTACAGTACATCTATATCTCAGACACACTCGGTATGTAAATGAAGGATAGCACACCTTCAACCAGGGCCAAGAGGGCCGCCCTGGTTTTGATTACTCAGGAAAATTGTCATCTCCAGGTCACAAAATGGAAACTGTCATATCCAGGTCATAGCAAATCTGAATTAACTTCAGGGTCTCAGTCCATTTTGTGGCTTGCGGCTATGGCTGTCGGCTCCACTGGACATCTCAACCAGACAGATGGCACAGTACTGGACCTCCCAGACAATGAGTCAGGCTGAGCCTCTTACTGAGTGCTCCCCTTCCAGTCCTGTAGGCTGCAGCAAACATCACGTATCGGTACACTACTAGCCTGTCCGGGGCTCACTATGGGTACCCCAGAACAGACACAATCAGCAACAGTTCCACTATAGGGGTCCACCCTCACTGGGCTAAGGTTATACACAGCAGTAGGCTGCAGACCCATGAATGAGATCACATTCAACAGTCCCTTGGGTAAAGGCTGCCCCAATTTGACAAGGTTTCTTTCTGTCCTGCACCAGGTGGTACAAGAGTACTCACTCAGGCTCCTCACTGTAGAATTTCTGCAATCAAGGTTCCTGATGTTTTCAGTTCTCTCACAACTTAGGTGAAATCAGCTCTCTCATAGCTGGCTTGGTGCCATCAAGTTGCAGGTCCATGTCTTTCCACAACATTTAAGAGAGGACTAGCACCTTTGGGACATTCTGGCAACCCCCAGGCTAGCAGGTACTGCATTAAACTAAATCACTTTACTACTAAAGAAAGCAAACACCTCCTCCTGGATGGAGAGGATTAGCTGGATCTCCTGGCTTGGCTGCATGGCTGGGGGCCAGAGCCCCAACCCCCATGGGGGTTCCCGCTCAAATCTGGAAAATTGCTGAAAACACAGTCTCTTATAGGGCTCTCCTGAGGCTCTGATTGGCTGAAGCTTTTGGATGAATGGCCTCCGATTGGCTGGAGGCCTGTCAATCAAGAAATGAATTATGCATGAACCTCATCAATGCACTGTTGGTTTGCTGTTTTGGTGCTTGAAATTAGGTCCCGCAGTTCCCCATGAGTATTTGGTATTTTCCCTGAGCTTTGGCTAATGTCCCATAAGTCCTAGCTTTGTTATCCTAGCCTTCTGATTGGCTGTAGCTGCTTGTAATGTCTGCTAACAACAAAGTCTATTAAGCAGATCAGGTACAGTCTCAAATAAAATACTGGTACAGCCAGAATGAAGTATATATTTGCCCAAATGCCCCACAGTCCATTAGTCCTGGTTGTGTACCTGCTGTTGCTGCACAGACTGAATAAATTGCTCAGTCTGTTTGCCTGTCAATACAACCCAACCTATCGCAGCTGGCAGGCTTCTGAGTCCCAATATGCAACCAGGATAAAGTATTTAATCATTCAACATTTCTCCCCTTGGTAAAACACTGTCCCCCACACACACACATCAGTTACATTATTTATTTCACAAACATTTCTTTCTCTCCCACCCACCCCCGCAACTGTAGTCAAAATACAGCTTCCCTGAGGTAGAAACACCCTCATGAATATTCATGTTGATCAGGCCTCTGACTCATTAATATTCATGAACCCCGATGTGACCAACTCGTGGATCCTCTTTGATTTTCTAACCGGCAACTCCATCCTCTACTTGTGTTCACTGGGACCCACTGATCAGGTGGGATACGGGACCAACGAACACTTCCTTGGAGTGACTGCAAGGTGAGCAGTCTCAAGTTCAAAGGAACCCCTTGCATGTGCAATCTCCACCATACCAGGTGCTTGGCAGTGCAGGTGATCACATTTTGCTTCTTTGCAGCCCTGCAGGGCTTGGATTCTACCAGGGGCTGTGACTGGGGCACCAGGAACACCGAAAAACTTGGGCCAGGACCGGGGAGAAGAGAAAGAAAATGCAAGCATTTCCTGGGGCACTTGGGAGAAGAGGAACAGGAGCTGCAGGACTGCAGGTAAGTCCCCAATTTGGCAGGGGAGTTACAAATAAAACAGCAAAGAAAGCACCACAGGCAAGTCCAGCAAAGAACACATGAACTCAAAAAGAAAAAAAGGAAAGGGGAAGGGGAAATTGTTTAACCAGGAAAGGCACACAAAGCTGAAACCTGTTTCCAGGTGTGACCTGGGAGCACAAGGAGGTTAAGTGACTTGCTCAGGGTCAATTAGTGTGCAAGTGGGGGCTGTGGGAAGAATAAAGACCCAAAGAAAATGACAGCAAAGTGAGACCACAAAACAGTGCAACATGTCATGGATGTGAATGGTGGGAAAGGTGCAGGGCATGGAACAGTGGTGGTGTGACCCTTTGAAAAGGAGAAACCATTCCTGTGAGGCCATACAGACCCAGGCAGTGCCCACTGTGCACAGGGAGAGTGAACAGGGATTTCCAACACAGAGCAGGGCACTGCCCACCACCAGTGACACAGTGGCAGGACATAGGAAGATGGACAGACAGCAGCTATGGCCACAAGGAAGAAACTCCACAAAAGCCTGCAGACCAAGGCCCTCCTTCCCAGGAATGACGCTGAGGTGCACACAAGGAACAGGGAACAGACCATGTCCACAGGTAGACAAAAGACGGATGTTGCCTGCAGCACACACACAACATGCGTGTACACATGGAGAACAGAATGTGACAGCCACGTGGAGGAGAGACACACCATGCCCAAAACAACCCACTGCCACATGCGCTGCCACAGACAGTGCAGGGGGAGCTATTTGGACCAGCGCCACAGGACACACCAGGATGGCACCCACCATGGTGAACAAGATGGACATTAGGTGCAACACACCCCAGTAGTGCCACTGACAACAGTAACCCAATGTAGACACAGGACACAGGAATCCAACCAGAAAAGGATGTTATAATGTAAATGCCACATAAACAGTAAAACACAATAAACAGGGAAATAAATGCCAAGCTGGAGAGGGGAAAAAGCAAATAATACAGTGGTTAGCTCTGTACAACAGCAGTGAGGCCCAAACGGGGGGTTGGTGGGGAGAAACAGCAAACAAGATGGTGCAGAACAATGGGGGGGTGGGAGGGACAGGGAAGGGTGAAGAACAGGGGAAGAGGGGGATTAAGGGACTGAAGGCTGGGCCTGAGTGGGTGCAGGGAGCTTCCCTTCCAGGACAGTGGACATGCTCCTGATCTCGCTGATGATAGCCACCTGCTGTTTGATCATGGTCCTCTGCTGTCTCACTATCCTCAACAGGTAGTCCCAACCATTTGATTCGTCCTGCCACTTGGCCCACACTGAGCTCCTACGGGAACCTATGGGTGGATCATGGGCCCATGTAAGGATGACGTGCCAACAATGTGGAGCAATGCAGACCCCAAGATGTGGCACCAGTGGACAATAGCATGCCCCAAAAACCCTGCATATGTACCCATCTAAATGAACAGTGCACAGGCCACATGACCTGTGCCTGTATGTCAGCACAAAATCCCATAGTACACGTGCCCATCCCACGCAGATGGGAAGGCCCGGAAGGCCACAGGCACCACAACAGATGTGATGACACCCCAGGCATGGCCAGTGTAGACCCTGGCATTGTACAGCTACGAAGCCCCCAGAGGTGAATGACAGACTGCCTCAGAGCAATGACAAGACAATGCTGGAACGGAATGGGTAGGACATACTGCTCAGTGGAACAGTAGGAAGAGTCAGGTGACCTTGCAGCATTACAACCAATAACCATACAACCAATGGTCATACAGTGACAGACTGTGGCCCCATATTGCAATCCACAAGGTAGTGAAGCAGACAGTGTGCAGGTGACCCCACACCCCCCTGTCACAGCCACAGACCCCAACCATGACACAAGTGTGACGTGTGGACATGTGACAGCCACACCACCCCAGGGCTATGACTCTCCACTGAGCCAGACATCAGCAGTCCCATCAGTGGGTCGGTGACCACAATGTATAGCACAGCCTCGATAAAAGGCCGCCCTCTGTACAGACAATTGGTGAGACCCCATCTGAGTACTGCATGCAGTTCTGACACCTCATCTCTGCAAGGACATAGACAGGATGGAGACAGTACAGAGGAGGGAAGCAATCAAATGGTGCAGGATCTGCACCAGAAGCTATATGAAGAGAGACTAAAGGAGCTTAATATGTATACCCCTGAGGAAAGGAGGGAGAAGGGGACATGATAGAAACTTTAAGTGCCCCAGTGGAATCAACAAAGTCCAAGAGGGTAGCATCTTTCAGAAAAGAGATGTACAAGAACAAGGGACACAATTTGAAAATAGAGGGGGGACAGCTCAGGGGCAAAATGAGAAAGTATTTCTTCACAGAGAGGGTTGTGGATGCATGGAACAGCCTTCCTGCAGAGGTTGTGGGGTCAAAAACAGTGAAGGAATTCAAGAATGCATGGGACAGACATAAGGCAATTATAGTGAGGGGTAGGAGGAAGTAGGCTGCTGGTTATCTAGAATCTACAACTTATCTAATAGGTAGAGAAATGGGCAGACTAGGTGGGCCAGGTGGTCCCTATCTGCCAACAAAGTCTATATTTCTATTTTTCTATGTGTCTAGCGCAGTGCAAAGTGACTGGTAGGCATATGTAATGCAGATGGTGAATGTATGCCCACACTGCTGTGTGAGCAGTGTCCACGGGGACCATGACCAGGCCAGAGCCATGCCACTGTTTGAGCAGTGTCCACGGGGACCATGACCAGGCCAGAGCCACACCACTGTGTGAGCACAGTGCCCACAGGGACCGTGACCAGGCCAGAGCCACACCGCTGTGTGAGCAGTGTCCACAGGGACCATGATCAGGCCAGAGCCATGCCACTGTGTGAGCAGTGTCCACGGGGACCATGACCAGGCCAGAGCCACGCCGCTGTATGAGCAGCGTCCACAGGGACCATGACCAGGCCATGCCCATGTCACTGTGTGAGCAGTGTCCACAAGGACCATGACCAGGCCAGAGCCACGTCACTGTGTGAGCAGTGTCCACAGGGACCAAGACCAGGACAGCGCCACGCCACTGTGTGAGCACAGTGTCCACGGGGATCATGACCAGGCTATGCCCACACCGCTGTGTGAGCAGCATTCACAGGGACCATGACCAGGACAGAGTCACGCCGCTGTGTGAGCAGTGTTCACAGGGACCATGACCAGGCCATGCCCATACTGCTGTGTGAGCACAGTGTCCACAGGGACCATGATCAGGCCAGAGCCATGCCGCTGTGTGAGCAGTGTCCACAGGGACCATGACCAGGCCAGAGCCACGCCACTGTGTGAGCACAGTGTCCACAGGGACCATGACCAGGCTAGAGCCACACCACTGTGTGAGCAAAGTGTCCACAGGGACCATGACCAGGCTGAAGTGCCCATGCCATCTGTGTGAGCACAGTGTCCACAGGAACCATGACCAGGCCATGCCCATGCCACTGTGTGAGCACAGTGTCCACAGGGACCATGACCAGGCCAGAGCCATGCAGCTGTGTGAGCAGTGTCCAAGGGACCATGACCAGCCCAGCCCATGCCGCTGTGTGAGCAGTGTCCACGGGGACCATGACCAGGCCAGAGCCATGCCGCTGTGTGAGCAGTGTCCACAGGGACAATGATCAGGACAGAGCCATGCCGCTGTCTGAGCAGTGTCCACAGGGACCATGATCAGGCCAGGCCATGCCGCTGTGTGATCACAGTGTCCACAGGGACCATGACCAGGCCCGAGCCATGCCTGCTGTGTGATCACAGTGTCCACAGGTACCATGGACCAGGCCAGAGAGCCATGCCAGCTGTATGAGCAGTGTCCACAGGGACCATGATCAGGCCATGCCCATGCTGCTGTGTGAGCAGTGTCCACAGGGACCATGACCAGGACCAGAGCCATGCCGCTGTGTGAGCAGTGTCCACAGGGACCACGACCAGGCCAGAGCCATGCCGCTGTGTGGAGCAGTGTCCAGGACCATGACCAGGCCATGCCCATGTCACTGTGTGAGCAGTGTCCACAGGGACCATGACCAGGCCAGAGCCATGCCACTGTGTGAGCAGTGTCCACAGGGACCATGACCAGGACATGTGACAGCTGTGTGAGCACAGTGTCCACAGGGACCATGACCAGGCCAGAGCCATGCCAGCTGTGTGAGCAGTGTCCACAGGGACCATGACCAGGACAGAGCCATGCCGCTGTGTGATCACAGTGTCCACAGGGACCATGACCAGGCCAGAGCCATGCCGCTGTGTGATCACAGTGTCCACAGGTACCATGACCAGGCCAGAGCCATGCCACTGTATGAGCAGTGTCCACAGGGACCATGATCAGGCCATGCCCACGCCGCTGTGTGAGCAGTGTCCACAGGGACCATGACCAGGACAGAGCCATGCCGCTGTGTGATCACAGTGTCCACAGGGACCATGACCAGGCCAGAGCCATGCCGCTGTGTGATCACAGTGTCCACAGGTACCATGACCAGGCCAGAGCCATGCCACTGTGTGAGCAGTGTCCACAGGGACCATGATCAGGCCATGCCCATGCCGCTGTGTGAGCAGTGTCCACAGGGACCATGACCAGGACCAGAGCCATGCCGCTGTGTGAGCAGTGTCCACAGGGACCATGACCAGGCCAGACCCACGCCGCTGTGTGGTGTGAGCAGTGTCCACAGGGACCATGACCAGGCCATGCCCATGCCACTGTGGTGAGCAGTGTCCACAGGGACCATGACCAGGCCAGAGCCATGCCACTGTGTGATGACAGTGTCCACAGGGACCATGACCAGGCCAGAGCCATGCCGCTGTGTGAGCACAGTGTCCACAGGGACCATGACCAGGCCAGAGCCATGCCGCCAGTGAGCAGTGTCCACAGGGACCATGACCAGGCCATGCCATGCCACTGTGTGAGCAGTGTCCACAGGGACCATGACCAGGCCAGAGCCATGCCACTGTGTGAGCACAGTATCCACAGGGACCATGACCAGGCCAGAGCCATGCCGCTGTGTGAGCAGTGTCCACAGGGACCATGACCAGGCCATGCCCATGCCGCTGTGTGAGCAGTGTCCACAGGGACCTATGACCAGGCCAGAGCCATGCCGCTGTGTGAGCAGTGTCCACAGGGACCATGACCAGGCCATGCCCATGCTGTTGTGTGAGCAGTGTCCACAGGGACTATGACCAGGCCAGAGCCATGCCGCTGTGTGAGCAGTGTCCACAGGGACCATGACCAGGCCATGCCCATGCTGTTGTGTGAGCAGTGTCCACAGGGACCATGATCAGGCCAGAGCCATGCCACTGTGTGAGCAGTGTCCATAGGGACCGTGACCAGGCCACAGCCACACCACTGTGTGAGCAGTGTCCACAGGGACCATGACCAGGCCACAGCCATGCCACTGTGTGAGCAGTGTCCACAGGGACCATGATCAGGCCAGAGCCATGCCACTGTGTGAGCAGTGTCCATAGGGACCATGACCAGGCCACAGCCACACCACTGTGTGAGCAGTGTCCACAGGACCATGACCAGGCCACAGCCATGCCGCTGTGTGAGTGTCCACAGGGACCATGACCAGGCCAGAGCCATGCCATCATTGTATGCATGCTGTGGGCAGACACACAACCACATGAATCTGACAAGACACCCACCCAGATGCTCACAGGCATGTGCACCACATACCACATGGCCTCTGTGCAGTGCACCTGCACACATGGCCTCTGTACCATGCACACTGTGCACACATGGCCTCTGTACAGTGCACACTGTGCACACATGGCCTCTGTACCGTGGCACACTGTGCACACATGGCCTCTGTACTGTGCACACTGCACACATGGCCTCTGTACCGTGCACACTGTGCACACATGGCTCTGTACAGTGCACACTGTGCACACATGGCTCTGTACCGTGCACACTGTGCACACATGGCCTCTGTACAGTGCACACTGTGCACACATGGCCTCTGTACCATGTACACTGTGCATACATGGCCTCTATACCGTGCACACTGTGCACACACATGGCCTCTATAATTGCAAACTGTGCACACATGGTCATGCACATGGACGTAGTGTCTGTAGCACAGCACACAGTTGAGTTGAGCACATACAATGGTATGGATACAACTGTGGACTGGTAGGAGATTTAGTATATACAGCAACATGGAGAACAGAAGTATAACCAGAAGTGTCCAAAATGCACACACTCTACAACTGCTGGCCCCCCCCCCCACCCCCACCCCATAATATCATTGTTCACAGCCTCCAAAATGCTGGGCTCATAACAGTAAATGCAGAAATTCATCAGATGACACCTGTACACCCAACACAGGCTGTACACACATCAATAACCTAGATACACTAACAGTAACCCTAATACACACACAACAGAAGGAGTACTGGAACAAAGGAGGGATATGGGTGGACATGCACCCAAAATGTGCACCAAACTGTGTACAGTAGCAAGCTGCCCACAGCTGTGATGGGGAACACAGCTGGAGAACAGTGCACCTAAACAGCACAATATTGGTGACTGACATGTCAATGGAGTAACGTGGGCCACTTCGCGCAGGCTGATGTGAAATGTGCAAGGCGGTTGTCAAGCTCACGCCACCACATCACAGACAGAGCTGTGACACAGGTCCACTAAATAGCTGTCTTGCTACACCCAGGGTGCAGAAGCAGCACAGCAGGTCACAGCAATGGGGGGGATTTCCCATGAAGCCTGGTGCAACGTTCAGAGAAGGAACCCCGCATGGCGCTTGCATGCTGGACACCCCTAATTTTCAGCACTGCATGTCCGTGGGGAGCCATGTGCCTCATAACAGGGGGCCCAAGGCACAGTGGGCAGAATAGTCTGTGTGCAGATGCACTGTACCACAGGCGCAGTGGGCTGTGTGCAATGCTCCCCCCAGTGGGCAGAACAGTCTGTGTGCAGATGCACTGTACCACAGGTGCAGTGGGCTGTGTGCAGTGCTCCCCTCAGTGGGCAGAACAGTCCGTGTGCAGATGCACTGTACCACCAGCACAGTGGGCTGTGTGCAGTGCTCCCCCCAGTGGGAAGAACAGTCCGTGTGCAGATGCACTGTACCACAGGCACAGTGGGCTGTGTGCAGTGCTCCCCCCCCAGTGGGCAGAATAGTCTGTGTGCAGATGCACTGTACCACAGGCAAAGTGGGCTGTGTGCAATGCTCCCCCCAGTGGCACAGCAACAGGGGCAACCCATAGCCACATGCCCCAGGGACAGGTTACAGTAGACTGGGCATGCACACATATGATGGCGATACAGCGCTGTACAGCATGCAAAACCCACCCACCCAGCAAGATATGTTACATAGGCACACAACAGAGAAGCATACTCCTGTGCTGTGTTCTGCTGCCCATCACCGCTGTTTTCCCCGTCGCCTGGTCCCCTGTCTGCCACAGTCACTGGGCCTGGTGTCTCAGTCTGCAGAGAGTGGGAATGAACATGGCTCAGTACCATCATTAACATCAGAAACCCCACCCCAACTGTGGCAGGACACAATGTGCAACCATCATGGGATTGTAAAGTTCCCACACCAAGAAGCAGCTGATGTGTCCACTGACGTGGTGCAGGAACCGTGCCATCCCTCACCATCTGCCTGTAGCACTCCAGCCATGCACGTTCCCTGTGCTGCATGCCCGTGAATCTGTGGCAGCACTGCTCCACACTTCATCCCTGGCCTATACATTGGGACAGGTGGCATGCAATGGATGCCCACACCTGGTGTCGAGGCCTATCCCCCTCACAAACCTCCTCAAATAGCTGCCTCTCCCTGGCCTCAACCAGTTGTACCAGGTTGTCCAACTCAGCCTTCCCCCAACTCTGGTCCCTCTGGACCACTGCCCGCACATGCCTGCCACTTGGCATTGCCTCTATTAACAATCAGCTGACACCTCCTTCACACAGAACTAGCCAGGAGGTGTGTAGGCCAGGTACGTGTAGCACCGCGCTATCAATATATACGGCATGGTGCAAAGTAATTTATTTATTTATTTATTTATTGATTGATTGATTGATTGTATTCTCGGATTAAACCTTTGAGAACAAGCTCATTACATAGGTTCCATGTCAGAGGATTAAAGCAGAAAATTAGTAACATTACATACATTCAAAGATTCAAAGGTACAAGGAATACTTCAAACTATACAAAATGCATAACAGTGAATAGCAGTATAAATGGCATAGTACAGTGCACACCATGTTACACAAAATGTTCATACAGATGAAGGGCAGAGGTACAAGAGGAGGCTATAACTGCTTGGCACAAACACAAGATGAGGGTGGGAGAAACGGACTAAGGCAGGCAGGAAAATCTACTAGGGGAGAAGAAGCATCAGCCAACGGCCTCGTCAGGGGTGAGAGGGTATGAGTCACAGCTATGGAGTGACTGAGGGGCAGAAACAGTGGGATGGCAAGGCCAGGTGGGGGAGGGTGAGGTACAGCATGAAGGAGGGGAAAAGGAGGGCGGAGAACCAGGGAAGAGTAAGAGGATAAGTAATTAGGAGATAAACGTTAAGGAGTAGTGCAGGTCAACTGAGGAGGTAGCGGACAGACTAAGTGCTGGTCAGTTGAAAGAAAGGGTTATTGAAGCAGTCACAACTGGCATCTGCAACTAGCTGTTGCCTAAGTTTTTGCTTGAAAGAGCCCAAGGTGGTAGCAGATAAGATATCTGGGGGAGGGTGTTCGTCCAGACAGGGGCTCGGTAGGCAAGGACCTTGACCCATCGAGGTTCAACAATGGGGGATATTAAAAATCTGGCTGTTTGAGCTCCTGATAAGATGACAGTTGTCTGTGGGGGTAAGAAGCTCTTGTACCCCAACTGAATATTTAGCTAGGATTACTTTTTGGCCAGTAGGCAAGTTTGATACCGAGTCTACCTTTGAATTGTAGCCAGTTAACATGTGTGTATGTGTGTGGGTCAAATGTGAGGAGCCGGTAATGAGCAGATATGCCTTGTTGAGAGCCACTGCGATGATGCAATAGTGAGGCACAAAACCAAATGGCCACCAGCGAGCATGCATTACCAAGATATGACCCTCGATGTGATGATGTCATAAAGTATGCAGCCTAAGTGTGGCGCAATCCAGTTTTGCATGGATCAATCAAATTTTGCGCTGTCGGGCTAATGTTTTTTCTGCATTTGGAAGGTGCTAATTTCTGCTATATTCAAAGCTTATATGCAAATGGGGCCACTTAGGAAATCTGTGTGCAGTCAAGCACAGTAGCAGCCCAGTAATGCCAGCTTTGCATGCATTACCATGCTGCTCGCTGCGGCGGGCAATTTCAGGTGTGCATGAGCTCCTCCTGCAGACCTTTCAGGTATTACAGGCTGGTGGATTCTGTGTCCCTAGTCCTAGGCCTTGGGATGTCCCAGAACACTTCATCCAGTGGTATAGGTATGTGTTCCGCAGTTCTTACTGGTCATGATGTTACTGCAGAGCCGTGTAAGTCTCTTTACAAGACACTGGTTAGGCCTCATCTGGAGTACTGCGTGCAGTATTGGAGGCCTCACCTGCACAAGGACATTAACAAAATGGAGGCAGTCCAGAGAAGGGCAACCAGAATGGTGTCGGGACTGCATCAGAAAACATATGAGGACAGGTTAATGGAGTTCAATATGTATACCCTAGAGCAAAGGAGGGAGAGAGGTGATATGATCGAAACATTCAAATACCTTAAGCGCATTAACAAGGTGAAAGAGTCTAACATGTTTCAATATAAGAAAAATAGCAGGACAAGAGGACACAGCATGAGATTAGAGGGAGGCCGATTAAGGGGTAATGTGAGGAAGTTCTTTTCACAGAAAGGGTGGTGGATGCATTGAACGGTCTACCTCAGGACGTGGTGGATATGAATACAGTGCAGGGCTTCAAACAGGCATGGGACAGGCATAAGGGAGCAATACAGATGAGTATGAATAGATAGGCCACTGACAGAGCAAAGGCCTATGGCACATTCATAAGGTAGAAAAAATGGGAAGACTGGATAGGCCTTGCGGTCCTTATCTGCTGTCAGCTTCTACATTTCTATATTTCTATGAAACACTGTCATGAGGCAAATTGTATTGGGTGAGACCTGCAATGGGACGTGCTTTGTTGTGTACTAATGACAGACGCAAACATTGATACAGCATTCCTGTCCTACGTTACCCTCGATACAGTGCATGTGTAACACAACCATGATTCATACACTGCATGCCAGTACCAGTGTCCGAGTCATCCTAGTTCTACACTACCATAATGTATAGGCCAGTATGCATGGACGGCTCGGTGCCTGCATGTTACTGATATCAGTACTGGTAGGATGCGATTACATTGATAAGGCACCTGCATTTATTGGTATGTGTATGCAGTATTTTGAGGCAACCATCACTGTTTATGGAATTTAGAGGTCCATTACCCACCAGCATGTAATGTGTATATAGTGGCCTTTTCGCATGCCGACCACCAGCATGTAATGTGTATATAGTGGCCTTTGACTGATGCCCTGGCTGCTGGCGTGGCCTGCGGGTGTGTAATGTGATCGCTACTGAACCGTTGTGGTGTCACATCACATGGCGCGCCTACGTCAGTGCCTCAGTATGTGCCCATTGCTACACACACACGGGTGCCCATGTGCAATCACAGGTCAGCAGTACATTCCTGGGGCACAAGTCACAGCACTACTGTGCACAAGTCCACCTGTACCACCAGCATGTGTTAGTACTCTGTGCTCTGCCCAGACAGATGCACAATATGCAGTTTATCATACCCCAACAAACTGGGAGGATACAACACCCCACACACAGGGTGGGGTACAGACTGGAAACCCATCCGAGTGCTACCCTCACAGTGCAGTCGTGTGCTTCTATCCCTGTTTCACACATACCCTGCTATGTGGCTAACATGGGCGTACAGACATGTGATGGACATTGTTGGACCTGTGCTGCATGTGGTGGTGGTGATGGTGTACACACACACACCCATACACTGACACACACACACACACCACCACACACTGACTAACACACACACACCACCACACACCCTCACACACTGACACACACACAGCACCACCCCACACACACACACACCATACACCCCCACACACTGACACACACACACACAGCACCACCCCCACACACAGACACACACACACCACACACCCCCACACACACACACACACACACACACACACAGACACCATAAACTCCTACACTGACACACACACGACATACACCACACAGCCCCACACACTGACATCCACACACCACACACACACACACACACACGACACCACCACACACACACACACACACACCCCACACACTACACACACACACAAACCACCACACACACCACACACTGACACACACACCCACACTGACACCACACACACTACACACACACACACCACCACACGCCACACACTGCACACACACACAGCACACCCCACAGCACACACACCACACCCACACACACACACACACACACACACACACACACCCACACACTGCACACACACACCACACACACACACACACACACACCACACACACACACAGACACCACAAACCCACACACTGACACACACACATACCACACACCCCACACACTGACATACACACACACACACACCACACACACACACACACACACACCACACACACCCACACACTGACACACACACACACACCCTACACTGACACCCACACACACTGACACACACACACCACCACACCTCACACACTGACATCACACACACACACACACACCACCCACACCACACACTGACACACACACACACACACACCCCACACACAGACACACACACACCACACACACACACCACACCACACACACCACACACACACACACCACACACCTTACACACTGACACACACGCACACCACCACAGCCCCACACACTGACATACACACGCCATACCCACACACACACACCACACACCCCACACACACACACACACTGACACACACACACACACCACCACACACACCCACACACTGACACACACACACACACACACACACATACACTACCTCACACCCCCACACACACACACGGACACACTCAGACTCAGGGTGCTTCCCAGCCACTGACCAGTGGCACCTTACATCCCCACATAGGTGCCACCAATGGAAGGCCATAACTGTGCAGCATAAAATCCTCCTGGAAGGAGATCAAGTCCGTGGTGAATGGGTACAAGGTCAGGGAGAAGGAAATTAGGCATTTCTGCAACACGGATGCAGCAGTTCGTGCCATGTGGGATGAGATCATGTCTTAAGTAAATGCAGTGCCATGGCTGCAGCATGGAGTGAGGAAGAGGTGGTATGACCTTTAGAGATGGACCAAACAGGAGGAGGCTTTGTGGCTGCATGGTTCTGGTGGTGGTCCTTGCCCTGCGGGCTTGCAAAGACAGACCCCATCATGGAAGTGGTGACCTCCACATTACACACTGTAGCTATGGCAGGGGTTGAAGGGGGTGGATATGAGACACCGCTGTATTTACAATGCAAATGTGAGTACATGGCTGTGTGCATCCATGTTATGCATGTCACCTCATGGGGGTATAGGAGGCTCTGCCAGTGTTGTACCACACACCAGACCCATCCTGTACACACAGTGGTACATTGTGTGGGACTGGGTGCAGTGTGTCACTGTCTGGTGGTGTGTTGTGTGCATTGCTGGCTGTGCAGCATGTGCCATGACATCACAGTCATGGTGTACCTTACAGGCACTGAACCCATGTCTTTGCACATGCAGTGTACTAGGGCAGTGTGTGTACCATCACCAGGCAGTGTTCCATGCTGCCGCTTATGGCACTGCGTGCTACACGTATTACATCCCTTGTGTGTCGGACTTACGTGTGTGGTACATCTCACCTGGTGATGGTGTGGTGCATCTCTATGGATACACCTCCTGTGTGTGTTTGTGTATGCACCGTGGCTATGTTTTTGTGAGGGTTGTGCTCTCTGGGTGTGGTATTGCACTGTGCGGCTTCATCAGCACTGGTGTGGTTTGAATGTGACAGCACTGGTGGGGGTACACTGTATGCTTTGCATGACACTCTTCATCTTCTTCTTCTTCTTCTCCTCTGGCCACAGCACAGGCTGCTAGACCTGCAGTGGGGGACAAGCGGAGGAAGAAGGGGACAATGATGGACTGTCAACCTCGGGTCAGCACCCGGCCCGGTGGCGCTGAAGGTTGAGGCACTGGATGCCACACCTCGCTCCACGCTGGTGACTCGGATTTGAGAATGAGCCCAGGTCATGGGGGATCAGTGGGGGGGAAGAGATTGAGCATCCGTAGGACTGCTCTCTCTTCCTGGGGAGGGTGAGGGACGCAATCGCTCTTGGAGCGGCCTCTGGCAGCCATCAGAGGTGCCCAGTGTAGCGACTCTGCAAATGTTGAGAGGCAGAGTTGTGGCATGACGTTGTCTTGATGAAGAGCTACACTCCGCAGGGACCAAGGAACTCTTGTACCCTAAAGAAAGAAACCCCCCATTTCCTGGGGATAGATGAAGGCACCATGACCTTCCAAACCCACACCTACAATCCTGGGCTGATTTCCTCTTCACGAGCTGCCTCATGCGCTGGGCACTTTGCCCTATAGATAGAGCATCTGGTAGGATAGAGCGGCCCTACCTCAGGAGGGTTCAGACCCAGAGGTATTGCTCGGTGGCATGAGGGGAGAGGAGCAGTCACAGGGGAGGATAGAGGCTGGAGCTAGTGGATGCTGGAAGGATTTCTTCAGGAGCTGGAGATAAAAAAAAAAAAAAAATCTTGGGTCAGCAGAGGGCACTGGCACAGGCATCAGTGGAGGGAGTGACAATGGAGACCTTGTTTGGGGACTACAGTGCCAATGATGAGGAGGATAACAATGAGACCTATGTCCCTACTGAGGACTTGCTTAGTGACATTGGTGGTCTGGAGGGGTTCTCCCTGTCCAACTTTTCAGTTTCATTTGTAGACATAAAGGGGGCTGGAAGCGGTGGTCTCACAGTGCTGTCTGTTCAAGACCCTGCAAGTTGGCCAGTGCCTTGGTGCTGCCGGGGTCCCCAGTGGTGTTTATGCCATGTAAATCCACTGCGAGCTCCTTCATCACCACCAGTACCACCATTGCTGCCAGTCTGCAGGTCCTGTCTGTGGACACACACACCGGTGGCAACTCCGATGACCAGCAAGCACACCCTGGGGACATGCCAGTCACCGTGGCCAGTGCAGTGGTGTGTCAGTCAGCCACAGTAGGTGTTGGCGTTCCCATGCCTCTTCTCACCCCCTTTAACCCCCCACCCAATGTGGATGGTGTCGTGGGTGAGGTAGAACAGATCACACAAACAACTTTAGTCAGGTGCAACTCACCAAAGGTGTGTCTAGATTTATTTAAAAAATAAATACATGAATAAAATAAATGCAAATAGCAAATAAAGCAAGTTGAGCAATTCAAACTTAAAACAGAAAATAAAATAAAACAAGAATGCACAGCTTGGGGGGTATTAGCATCTAACCCCCAACACGGGTCTGTGCCTGACCTCTCTCACAGAGCTCAATCTTTGGGGAACCTTACCAGGTACAATCCCTAACTGCATTTGCCCTAGAAGTCTAGGGACTAGCCGTTTATAGCCAGTTTACCCCTCCCATAAAGCTGGTCATACCCCCAGTATATCTTTATTTACAGAAATATTCCTAATTTCATAACATTTTGTAATCTCAGCTTTAGTAACCAATGAGACATACAGTAATATTCAGCAACACTCGGGATGTATTACTACAAAACATTTATTTATTTATTTACACAGTCTATTTCTGTTGTTACAACAAAAGGGGCTACTTTAAATCTAGACTCCACCCCTAGGTTGGGTGATAGACATCCGGGGTGTCTACACAAAGAGCAGAATAGGTGCCAGAGGTCTCCCTATAGGGAGATCAATTACACACAGCTAGGAAGAGGCTTTGATTGTGGAAACAAACAATCCATAATTGGTAAATATATTTATGTAGTTACCACACTAGAATAAGGTTTAAAAACAACTCTTCTGGGGACAATAAATATTCCTACAGTTTGAATAACCCACGGCTGATGTCCTGCTTGAATTTTCAAGGAGAACAAACTGCCACAAGACCAGGAGCTGCACAAATTGGACACAGAGGCCACTTAAATGGCTTTCACCTTTCTCCAAAGTAGGACATTCACTTTGCTACTTTAGATGGTTTAACTGTACATATCCTTACAAAAGGGGATCTCTCTTGCAAGTGAAGGAGCACAGAAGCAGTGCTTTTATTCATCCTTCGAATTATGCACTACTGTACTCATATAGTGAGGGCTAATGTCATGTGTGTGCATACAAAGTCTGGGTTACAAATGTAATCCCCCTACAAATGCAAGTTCCCGAAAAGTTTTCCTTGAGCTAGCCTAAATGTTGACTTCCATGTTGGTGTTCTGCATTTTAGCAGTTTAAAGGTATTGCCAGAGAGTGCCTGTATAGCCTCTGTGCATTGTCCCTTTAAGAGCTGCCTTATCACAGTTATAATTAATCTGGGAGTGGAGTTGAGTGTTTCTATGCTCGACTCCTGCCTGGGCTACCAGATAATCGCTCCGTTCTGCCATTGCCATTTGGCGCAGAGGGAGCTCTGTTAAGAAGATGTACTTATTTGCTGATCATTTGTTAGAACAGTAATAATCAATCAATCAATCAATCAATCAAAATCTTTATTTATTCAGGCGACATCATTGAGCTAAGCTCATTTACAAGATGGACCTGATAGGTCAAGATCAAAATAAAGTACAGTAGCATACATAAACAAATACAGAGAAAAAGACAAAGACTTTAATATAAATAAACAGGTACAGTAATAAAAAAAGAATATACAAGCAAGGTAGCTAATGGTTTTGGACCACAAAACAAAAATAAGACAGACAGGTTTGACTCAAATGACTGTAAGGTATTGGGATTGTGAAACTGGTCAGGTGTGTTGTAATTGGATAGATACTTAAGCAAATAGATATGGGGAATAAAAAAGGGAATGGCAATGGATTGTAGGGGATATTGTAGCTAAGTTTAGAAAAAGCATTAAAAGGAGATAGGAAAAAAAAGGGGGTAAAGGGTAAGAAGGGACTAGGCTTAGTGAAAGCAGTTGCATATCTCAGGAGAGAGACTTATGAAGAGCTTTTTAAAGGATGCTATAGGGATGAAGGTGTTCAATTTTAGGGTCTTCTGCAGAGAATTCCAGGTAGATGCTAAAAAGTAGCTAATTGCAGATCTCCCATGCCGGTACAGACTTTAGGTATCTTCAAGGTGATAAGGCTATTGCTTCTAGGGCATATGATCTAGGTGTAGCCAGAGTAAAGCAATCGAAATATAAGGTGGAAGTTTGTTTGACAGAACTTTGTAAATCCATAAAGCAGCATTTTTATTCCTTCTAAGGTGTAAGGATGTCCAGCCAACAGCATTATAGAGAGAGCAGTGATGAGTGTTGAAAGGAAGATCTGTGATGAATCTTAGAGCTCTGTGGTACAAGGTATCCAATTTACTTAAATAGGACATAGTACAGTGGCCATATAGGAAATCTGCATAATCGATGAGAGAAAGAAATGATGCCTGTATTAGTCTCTGTTTAGACTCTCTGGTTAGATAATGTTTGATTCTGAAGAATAGGCCAGCCTCTGTCTGAGTTTTTCAGGAGCTCCTCAACATGTTGAGTGTAATCAAGTCTGTTATCAATCCATACCCCTAAATATTTGAATTTATCCACATAATCAAGATTTTCTCCAAGGATGGTGGATAGTTGGGGAAGAGTGTTTGATGAAGAGTGGTAGAATATATATTGGTGGAGAGAACATAGCCTTTGTCTTCTTGGCATTTAATAGTAGTTTCTTTTCAAGTAGTTGATGTTGCAGCAGGGATAATTCTGATTGTACTAACTCACAGGCCTTTGATGGTGAGGGATTACTGACATACAAGACAGTATCATCAGCAAAAAGGTGAACATTGGCAACAGTGAGGTTGGAGTCAATGTTGTTGATGTAGATAGCAAAAAGGATAGGGCCCAGGATGGATCCTTGCGGTACTCCCCTTAGAAGTGGTTTTGAGGAGGATAGGACACCTTCATTTTTCACCTGCTGTATTCTATCAGTGAGGTAACATCTGAACCACCCAAGAGAGATTGAATCCAGGCCTAAGGAGTGCAGTGAGGAAATTAGCAGCTCATGATCCACTGTATCAAAGGCTTTACTTAGGTCTAGAAATACAGCACAGATGCTGCTTTTTTGTCTAACTCAGTTTGCCAATCATTTGTTACTTTGTTAATGCAGAAATGGTACTGTGTCTGGTCCTAAACCCAGATTGAACAGGGTTAAGGAGATTATTAGCATCGAGATAGTCTCTTAGTTGGATACTCACTAGTTTTTCTAACATTTTAGACAGCACCGGTAGGATAGATATAGGTCTATAATTGTTGAGATCCATGGGGTCCCCTGATTTGAGGAGGGGAAACACTTGTGCTGTCTTCCACAATGTAGGAACAGAACCAGTGGATAAGGACAGATTAAAAAGATAAGTTAGGGGAACTGCAATGGTATGTAGAGCAATTTTAGAAAGTAGGGTCCAGAGAGTCTGCACCTGCACTTTTCTTGGTGTCTAGGTGTAGCAGTAGGTCTTCCACTTGTTTTAATAAAATTGGCTTGAAGGAGAATGAAGAAGCAGCCTTCTGACCATCGGTAGACTGGAATTTAAGTTGTGACTGTAATAGATTTGCTGGGAGGGCCAAAAGCTAGGCCAGCCATAGTGAAATGATTATTGAATGCATCTAAAATTTCACGCTTGTCAGTGATAACAACATTGTTAAGGTGCACTTGGGATGGCAAGGAAGTGCTGGAATCCTGCCCTAGGATCCCCTTGATGGTGCCCCAGAATCTGGCTGGGTTAAGGTAGGAGGCATCAAGCTCGGCTGTATAGAAGGCAGCCTTGGCTTCTCTCACTTTTTTGGTGCAGCTGTTTCTGGCTTTTCTGAACTGAAGCCAGTCAAATGGATCCTTGGTCTTTCTAGCCCTTTTCCAGAGTTTATCTCTAGCAAGCAATGCAGATTTAAGATCGGCAGAAAACCAGCGGCAGGATTTGCTTTTTATTCTAACGCTAGTGAAAGGTGCATGAGTATTGAGGGCGCCTATGATAATGTCATTTAACACCTTGAGTGCTGTTTCCACAGAAGCTGTGTGGTAGAATTCTTGCCAGCGTACAGAATGATATAGATCATGGAGATATCCTTCGATGTTAAGGTTTTTTTTAGACCTTCTTGTGAGGAATTTCGCAGGGTTGGATGGCTTGACTGATGATCTTATCCCTGCAATAAGACAGTGATCACTTATATCACTGAATAGCACTCCAGCATGTGAAAACAGGTGCGGTTTGTTTACCAACATAATGTCAAGTAGGGTGCTGTTACTTTTGTTTTTTGAGTTAATTCTTGTCGATTCATTTATTAATTGAGTGAATCCATATGTGTCACAAAAAGATACTAGGGGTGCAGATGCATTGGAGAGCCAGTTTAAGTTCAGGTCACCTAAAATGATGGTGTCCTCGGGGCCCAGTTTAATTATATTTCCCAAATGGGTTAGGAGTTGAAGGCCGGCAGAGGTGGGCCTGTAGCAGCCAACCAAATGAAAAGCTGTCATATTGGGGAGAGCTATTTTAAGGGATAAACATTCGAATTCTTTGGGCACTGATGTTACACTAAGGCAAGATGCAGAAATATTTGATTTAACATAGATAGCCACTCCACCGCCTTGTCAGGCGGTCCGATCTGACTAGCTGGTAGTTGGTAGATTTATTTCCTGCCATGTGTAGCAGGTTTAAGCCATGTCTCAGAAATTACCAGAAAGTCTGGCAAGGTGTGGGCGACCCAGGCCTGGATTAATGAGATCTTTTTTAGGAGGATGCATGCATTGATGTGAAGGAAGCTTAAACCTTTAATGGAGGCTAGGTCTGATGGGGAGGTAAAGCCTTCTGGGGGTCCTGGATTGATTTCAACATTGCCAGCGCAGATCAGCAAGAAGAATAATAGTTTAATAAGGGCTTCAAGTGATAGCAGGACGGACCAAAAGGATGGTTTTCTCTTCTTACTCGGGGTCCAATCTTTAGAGATGGTCCAGGATGGGTTAAGGCTTAATAACTTTTCACAGAGTACCAGCTTGATGGACAGGTACAAGGGGGCAGTATAGAGCCAAGATATGAGCATGGGGCATAAGGGATACATGAATGGTTGTGACCCTTTTGAGGGCTACCCATGGATTACAATGAAGCAACGGTAGTGCATAGTTGAGGAATTGATAGGCATCCAGTGGGGTGAGACAGGAGGTCACCCTGGCAAGCCGCATTATTCAAAAGGCATGGACTGGAAAGGTATTATCCTCAAGATATATTATAGGTGAGAGAGAAAGTAGCAGTAGGAGAAGCATCAACATGATTACGGTAACTAAGGGTTAATAATAGTGAAGGCAGTGGGGACTGTTTCCAGATTATTGGCTAGAATTTGGCTATGGGCGGAGATAGGAAATTTGGCGGGAAGGTGTGTATAAAGGAAACGCCCAAGAGGGGGGAAGGCAAAAATTTTGCAGTTTGTTCTAACCTGCCTTCTTTGCAGCATGGACAGTCTCGTTTCTCACCACCATCTTGGTCCTGGACTGCTGAAATGGGCCAATCAGTACCTTTGGGGATTTTAAAATGGAGCCTGTCCCCAGGGGTCTTGTGGGAGCAAAATTCTGTAGTAATTATAGTTTAGGGCTTTTGACACCTAAATGAACCTGGAGGGAGCCCTTGCTGGGACCAACAGAGAATCAGCCAACCAAACCTTTTGGATCCTGGGAAAGTCTCAGGTTGCTTGCAGCTTCATTCAGATCTGATTTGGAAAGTGAAGGAGTAACAGCTCGAGATAGTCGAGCAGCCGCCTGCACAGTTTCCAGTGGAAGAACTGTGGAAAGGCTTGAATTTTGGCCTGCATGCCTGCCTACCTTGTCCCTGAGAGGAACCTGTGCCTTTATCGGACTGAATCCGAATTTGGAGAGCGAGTTAAGCCACTGAATGGTGACCAGGCTCCTACCTGAAGGAGACCGAAGATTTGCTGAACGCGATCTGCCTGTCAGGACCTTCAACCACCTCTGAACACCCGGTCTGCACAGAGGCTCTGTAATTGTGACCGGACTGGCATCCACCTGGTACAGCTATATTCTCTTACATGTAAATGTGCTGTGTGCTGTTTGTGGTACTGAACTGTGTTCTGCTTGCTGGAGGCTGTATCCATGTCCAATGGACTGAATCAGTGTTCCCCTCCATTCGGCCTAGGACTTGCCACACTAGCACAGTCAGACTACCTGCTGTACAAAGAAAGTCATCGACGAGAGACCTGCTTGGGTATCAGCCCCCTGCTCAATGCTTTGAACAGGAATGACACATCGGTGATTCGTTTGGGCCCTGCTTCTCCTGGCACTCCAACTCAACAACCTGCCATCTTGATTTCATTCTTCCTATGTCCTGTATTGGGTATCATAAGTAAACATCAGGGTAGCTCCTGCAACATCAGCTAAATCTAAAGTGTTGTCATCTGATTGCCTTGTTGTATTTTCCTTCACAACTGAGACCTCTGGCTCGGATTACAAATAGTGTGTGTTGTGCATGTTGCTTTCTTCCACCATAGGGCACCAACCAGCTGTGACTCAGCCTACCCCAGACAATGTTTCTGGATAGCCACCGTTCTCCTACCTGGGTACCCAGTGTGTGTGACTATGTAGGACTCTGCACTGCATGCATGACTGTCTGATTGATTTAGCCTTTAAGCCATCAACTTGATTACACCTCCTCCTTGTTCAAGTCCCCTGAATAAATCAGAGCTAATTCTTTTTGCATTTAACATGATTGTGGTTCCAGTTTGTATTGAAAGCACTGTACTGTTGTTGTTTGCTGTGCCAAACCTTGTTTTACAGGGGTTCTCTAGGGTCAAACTGGTGGAACCAGACCTGGTGCTAAGTGCAAACAGTGTGGGTACTTGCATGGTGGATAAAGGTCATTGCAAAAGTGATTACTGTATATTGTTCTGGCCACTAGAGGGACAGAGGGGTTACAGTGTCCCAGAGGGCTGTGCCTGGTAGGCTTGACCACTAACAACCCTGAACTCCGGAGGAGGCACTTTTCAGCACCAGACCCTTAACCTGCAACTAGTCAAGCAGATAGGGTAGTAGCTTTTGGGGTAGCACCACGTGAGGAGTTACATCTTGGAGGTACCACTAGGATTAGTGCCCTCTAGTGGCCAGGAGGACCAAAGACTCATCTTACTGGAAAACTTGGCGCCAACTGGTTTTCCGCCTTCGGTGAAAATTGGAGAGTGTGTTCTCTGGCACTGTGTCCACCCCCTGTGGGGAGGAAGATTGGGAGACTGGGAGGATTGCGTGTTGAATGGATGCTAAGCGACTGGCCTGGAGACCAATGATCGAAGCAGCAGGCAATTTTGGCTTTGCTCAAAGGGCCTGCTATGAGTTGTGTGGAAGTTTTTGGAACAGGAGGCCCCTGCATCTGCCCAACAGTATTTGGATGCCTTAGGTGCTGTATTCAATCTCTGACTGGGATATGAGGAATTTGTGACAAAGGTTCACTACTATACATGGGCAACAGCCAGGGTAGTTGTTGTCAGAGTACCTTCCAAGGATGGAAGGGTACTGAAAATGGTAGCCCAAGGAGAGGTGACACCCTTGGGGATGGAATGGATACGGATGAGTCAGCTACTGACTTCGTTCAGGATCCCAAGTCGCTGATGTCTCGCTGCAGATGCAACAGTGCCTGATTATTGCGCCTGACTTCTGTTTATTGATGCAAGCAACTAGAAGAGCTGAATGGTCATTGGAGATGGACCCGGCTATGGCTCCTAAGACCTCTGCTTCAGCTGGCCTTGAGGGGGCCCAGTCTAAAGTTTTGGTACAGAGACTGAAGCTAGTGGTGAGACCACTGAAGATACTGTGGAAGACCGCTCTGAGGTACTAGAGACTGAGTTTGCTCAATTGTGCGGGGTGCTGTTCAGTGTGTTTTGTCACCCAGATTTCCTGTCAAAAGTATTTGATCTGTGGATCTAGCCCCACGCTAAATGTTCTAAAACCATACTGAGAAGGAAGAATAAAGGGTGCCCCTGCCCCATCCAGCCCCAAGTTAGCTGATAGGGAAGGGCCCCTCCAACATTGTTTAATGTGCAAGAAATTATAACAAGAAATTATAACACGAATCAGTATTGGTGATGTTACTAGTATGTTAATCGTAGTGGAATCAGTATCACATGTGTGAAACATTCATAAGTATTGTCAATATGGATATAGTATTGTGAGGTATATTAAAATGTATAGTAACGTGATAAGTTTACGTTAAATGATGCAATCAGATGTTGTTTGCGCAGCATGCTAATAGTATATAATAACTGGTCAGCAATTTCTCTCAATGTACTGACCAGGCTGATATTTTCCACAACAAATGGCTGGTTGTTATGACATTCACGAGCCATGCCAATCAAACTATGCTGCTGCTTCATTGGCCAACATTCTGTGTGTGGGCGGCCAGTCTCACAAACATGGCGGCCTGCCTCGCTTATGGAGCTGCCACCGTAATGACCTCACACTCACATTTTGTTTAATGTATTTTACTTGTTTTACACTACCTGGTTGATCCTGCCATTTGTGTTTCCATTTCAAACTATATCTGGCTGATCCTGCCCTTCGTCCGCTTCAGAATGAACAGTGCGTCATCACACACAGCCAGCCCAATCAGGACAGCTCTTATCAAATGTAAGTGGAAAAAAATAATAAAACAATGGACAAAAAGTTTTAAATAAATAATGAGAGGTACAGTGTGTGTGTGTGTGTGTGTGTGTGTGTGTGTCGCACGCACTGACTCTGAGGGCTACAGAAACTGGGCTGGAGAAAAATTGCTGGCCCATTATTATAAAAAGTAAAAGATGAGGAGGGTTTGCATATGAGAATTTAATGCACATCCTCATTGTGGGATGCTTTGATAAATCCCTCAGGCTTTGCCCTTGGGGTTTATGTAGCATCCCACAAGTCAGGTATGCATTAAATTCTCATATCACACCCTTCCCCATCCATTATTCTCTATATCTGACTCGTTTATATTGCATTTTCAATATTGTGTTGGTATAAGACTTGATGTGGACACCAAGTTTTCTCCAGGCGGGGAAGGGTGTAATCCACCTACAAATGGGATTCCCGAAAAGTCTTCCTTGAGCTTGCATAAATGCTCACTTTAAGAGCTGCCTTATTGCAGTTATTCCTCAATATCCTACAATGAGGTTTTCAGTGAACTCACTGGGGCTGTGAGGGAGCTCACAAACACAGCGAGGGATGTCGGGATGTTTGGGCAATGGCACAACACTGGCAAGTGCCAGCGTTGCCTTGCTGGTGGTGTCCAACAGCTGCCTCCTCAACAGTTCTGAGTGTGAGATCAGGATCAGCTAGCACAACTGCCACAGTATCATCCATGGGCACTCCATGGACCTCTGGGTGGTGAATGCTTCTGCCACACCAAGCCCGTGTCATGGCCATCATTGGGTGTCTATGTCCCTGCACTCTGCCTATCAGCTCTTCAACATGCAGTATGCCCCTATGTGCCACCACTGTGGGCCATCTGTGAGGGTCCGTTGTGGGCTTCTGTGATGATCCCATTTGTTTGTCTCACAATCCTGCTTCAGTCATCCACCTGCATCCCCACTTGAACCTCTCTGTACATAGCCACATTTCATCACTTTCCCTGTGTGTCCTGTGTGCATTATTTCTGTTTTCACATACATGCACCTTTGTGTTACTGTCACCACATTGTAAATACTCATTTGAACACATGTCTGTTGTCCGTGTTTATTTCACTCATCTGCCTATCCATGTCAGAGTTCCTATGATGTTGCTGCTGTACTCCTGGGCCCTCCTGGCCAACCATGGGTCCCACCTATGAGCTGCTCCATCACCCCCTGGACCTCAGGCTCACTGTTACTCTCTGATTGTACCTCAGGTTCAGGCAGGCATATTCCATGGTTTAGCACCATGTTGTGCATCATGCAATAGGCAAGGAACATGTGCCACACTTTCTGAGGATCATACTGTAGGGCACCACCAGACCAGTCCAAGAATCTGAACTGCATTTTCAGTATGCCAAAGACATGCTCAATTATGTACTTTGTCATGATGTGCCTCATTATACCTCTTCTCCACCACATTACATGGCTGTAGGACTAGTTGTAGGTGCCAGGATCTCAGAGAATATGCACTGTTGCCTGTGGGGAAATTGCCAGCTGTTAAACTCTGTATTCTGTGTTGCACACCCTTTCTACTTTCACTCCCCCACCGTCTTGGTCTTCCACTGCACCTGTGCTCAACCCTGCACACAACTCCACCTTTGTGTGTTCTCTTATGGCTCTGTCCCACCTTTGTGTGTCTGTGATTTTGCCTGCTGCAGTTACTCACCTGCAAGGTGTCCACTGGGTATCGTTCTTGCTTAAAGGCTTGGCTCAGTTGTGACTGGTGCCAGAAGTAGGCATTGTGGGCACTGCCAGTGAACTGTGCAAGGACATTGATGATGCACCCAGTTGCAACACACACCACCTGGAAATTTATGGACTGGTAACCCTTCCTGTTGAGGAAGGTGTCACCCACTTCACCGGGTGGTGCGAGGATAGCAATGTGGGTGCAGTCGATGGCACCGAGTACAGCTAGTAGGTACACAACTCAATAGTATTGCTGCATTGTTTCTCTACACTCCACCGACTTGCTGGGAATATGATGAATTCACCAGCATATTACAGCAGAGCATCCATGAACTGGGTCAAGAGTCATGAGGTAACAAACTGCAACATGTCGATGGTATCACCAAGTGGTGTCTGGAAGGACCCAGTGGCTAGAAAGCACACAATAGCTGCCACCTTTTCCTCAATTGACATGTCATGGCTGTGCTGGGTGGTAGACAGCAGCTGCTCATGCAAGGAGCTCACCAAGCCGCCTGGCAGGACCCTGTTCAGTCTGTACTGGCCCACAAGCTGGTCATCGGTGAGTGTCTGCGAGGACACTCTGGGCCAGTACCTTCTTGGTGTGTCTCTCCTTGGCCTATGGTGTGGCCCAAGGTGGGCTCAATCCCACTCTTCCTCCTCCGTACATGTCAGTGGTGTTATCAGCACAGGGTTGTTGCTGACCCCCATCTTGCTTCCTTCTGTGCCCACGCCACCACCCCTGCAGTTTGCACTGAGTTTAGACATCCTATTTATAAGCCGTGGTAATTAGTGCCATGCTATGTGGCTTAGTCACTGTAGCATGACGCTTCTCCTTTGAATATCCTGTTGCACCTGTATTCATGTCCCCCCCCCACCCCGCTTGCACCCTGCATACATTATCTTTTAGGGCCGGTGCTGTCACGCTGCACTGGCGCTATTTGGCCTTTTGAACATTGTAGCTCTGCGCAGTTTCAGTGCAAACATTTTGCACCTGGTGCAAGGCTTTGAATATCTGGCCCCAGGAGTGCAGAAGCTATACATCCTTTATCTTTCCTTGTACTTTTCTTACTTTTCTTTCTTTTTCTGTCCAAGATGACAAGTTTATTTCTGTAATTCCTAAGGGATCAGTACCTTTTTGTTGTGGTTTTCTGGTTTGCGTTCTGTAATGTATAATCTGCATTATTGTTCTGCAAGGTTTATTATCATTTCTTAAATTATTTTAAATAAATAACTGCCCCCTACTCTTCTTCTATAAGTGCATTTGGATCTTTAACTTCCACCTGGACAGTGAACAGAGATGGGCAGAAAGGGATCTCTATTTAACGTTTGTTCTGACCTCAACAGTACAGTACCCCCTCGTACTGCGATACAGTGTCAGTTATGGGTATTATCCCCAGTACCAGGTGTGGGGCTAGAACCCACAACCATTTGATCTTTCGGCCCCAGAAGTGTGTGTGCCAACTACTGAGTCACTGACACTGCCAGTGTTGTCAGCAGAGTCGTTAGGCTTGATGACTTCATTTGGCAAAGCAGTGAGCTGAGACCTTTTCACCTATCACGTTTCCTGTTCCTGCACATATAGCATATCTGATCTGAGACCTGACTGGTCTAACAGTGACCCGGTCCTGACATTTGCAGTAATGTACAGTGGTGCAATAAAGATTTTTTAAGTGAGTGATCATAGTCACATAAAAGCTACATTTTCTGTGTAAAGTACCTTTCCAAAGTAGGATTTTCATCCCACACATTCTTAAAATAGGTTATATGTCCCAATTCTTTACTAAAAGATTATGCTATTGGTTCTGGTGAGACTTCTCACTCCCCCTTCCCCCTTTATCCTTAAAGGAGAAATGTGAACGCATGAATAACCGTCATAACCAGGATCCCATCACAGAGTGCGGTCAGCATCTGTCTGACACTAATCTATGCTAATAGCCTCATGAATATTCAGAAATGCATTATTTCTAGGCTGATGTTCAGACCCCAAGACAACAGTGTAAGGCCCTGAACAGCACCTCAGGGAAGTGAATTACAAAATGATTTATTTGAAACTTAGAAAAAAAAATACTTAACAGAATTAAGCGTAGATCCCAAATCACTGTCCAAAAAGGGCCTGTAATTAATTTTAAACATTTTTTCTTTCCTCTTTCCCTAATTTGTGTAAAAGAGTGTTTGGTTTCCAAAATTTCATAATGAATAAGCTTGGCTATCATACCAAAGTAAATTATTATAAGCCAGGTCCTATTCCCTACATTTGTGCTACGTTGCCACCCCAATCCCATCCCCCAGGATATATCTTTAAACAAGATTTTCCTATGCATCCCTGTGTGTGTGTTTTTCCTGGATTAAACAATTAAATAAAGGGGGTATTTGATATGCCACACCAGGGACTCATGAGGGATTTATGCTTAGAATGATTGGATGATCCATTGATACTGACGGATACCCCAGGATTTCACTGTTCTGAAGCGAGAGTGGTTACAATGGGCAATATCACATGGTAGGGTGTCTGCTCATGGGGTGGTACTGAGGCCCTCCTCTGGTGTCTGCTGAGGCCTGAGGCAAAGGTTGAGTACTTCATGATGCACAGGAGAAGTGTGTACATCTCCCAACCAACCGAGTGCCCTGGTGTGTCATTGGCCTTATAAAAATGGTCTGTTGTTAATGCCTGGTGTGGGCTTTGCTGGCTGCAGGGACAATGCCAGAAACTTAAGGCTGGTAAGATGAGATGATCACCCCAGTCCTTGCTGGAATAGTAAGAGTCTCATTAGAGAGAGGGATTTTTCTGGATCCCTTAAAGGAGGCGGTGGTAAGGCCCCTCCTAGAACAGCCCTGACTTGATCCAGACTATTTAGTAAACTACAGACCAGTCTCAAAGTTGCCTTTTGTAGGTAAAGTTATTGAGAAAGAGGTCACTCTACAGCTGGAGGATCATTTAACAATCCACAATATCTATGATCCTCTCCAGTCGGGTTTCAGGAAAAGACATAGCACTGAGACGGTCCTAGTTCGGGTACTAAATGACCCCCTGATGGCGAGGGATCAGAGGGCTCATACCACCTTGGCCTCCTTGATCTCTCAACAGCAATTGACACTGCTGACCATGGTGTGCTACTTCAGCACCTGTGGTTCTTCTGTGGACTGGGGGGGCAGTCCTAAGTTGGTTTTCATCGTTCCTCAAGGGCAGAACTCAGAGAGTGGTGTTGGGGATTTATTCCTCGGCTCCTCACTGCCTGCCCTTCAGGGTGCCACAGGGCTCAGTGTTATTGCCCATGTTGTCTGCAGTGTACCTGCTGCCATTAGGGGACATTATAAGATGGTGCAGTTTGAGTTTTCATCGTTATGCAGATGACTCCTAGACTGTACTCTAAGCTGCTCCACTGACCCCTCCGCACCACAGGCAAAATCTTCTAGAAGTACCCAGGACCAGATCTGCTACTGGGAGCAAATTGTATGCCTTTGATGCCCCCATAATGTAGAATAAGCATCCTGGTCACTTCCAGGAAGCCACCTCCTTAGTGACTTTCAGGAAAGGATTATACGAGCACCTACCAAACTCCAGTCTCTGCGCCTGTCCCAAAGATTAACCTCGTCCCTTTGTTCCCCACCCCCACTGCTATTTACCTTACTGTCAGCTCAGTGGATCCCTGCTTCAGCTACTCCACTAACTATGTCCCTTCTCCAAGCTTGTGAGTGCTATCTTGTGCTATTGTTTAACTGCAAAACCCTGCTGTAAATAACCTCTCGGTACTATGTGATACCGTGCACTGTACTCGTAAACCTGTATGACATGTTCAGAAATGTACTACTTGAATGTAAATACCTTGCTATATGTAAAAATATAGATTTAGCATTTGCTGTGTATTGGTCCTTGCAAGAACAGATCCAGAAGCAAATGATTTGATACATTTTAATGGACCAACAGGAGGAGGATATTTTAGGCACTGTCCCCATAAACCACTGGCTTATTTCCCTTTACCATTGATGATTTGTTTATTACCTGGACGGAGGGCACAGATGCACTTAAAGATTTTCATCAAGAACTTAATAACCTCCACCCTACCATAAAGCTTACCCTGGAGTACTCTATCACCAAGGTTAACTTTCTGGACACCATAGTCACCATTAAGGATGGAACCTTACATACATGTATTTACAGGAAGCCGACAGATAGACAGAGATACCTACACAAGAAAAGTAACCACCCAAACCATACAAAAAAAATCTGTCATATACAGTCAAGCACTCCAATGTCACCGTATTTGTTCAAATGACGATGATAGAGATACACGTTTAGCTATGTTGAAAAACACCTTTATTGAGCAGGGACACTCTTCCAGAGAAATTGACAGGATAACAGAACATGCAACGCAAGTACCAAGACAACAACTACTTCAATATAAAGAAAAGACAGCTACAGGCAGAATGCCCTTATTAGTCACATATCATCCAGACCTTGAACTTCTGTGTAAGATTATTAAAGCCCTCCACCCAATATTTAGTAAGGATGAAACCCTTAATTGTGTTTTTAAGGAATTACCACTACAATCTTTTAAACAACCACCAAATTTTGCCAACCTGATTATTAGGAGCAAGCGTTCACTAGAACAGAATACCATGTCACACAATGACACCACGACCCAGCAACGAAGCACCTATAAGACTTGTGAGCCATGTCCACCTTGGACTGTGCGGTTGCATCACAAAACAGACAATTCAAGGTGCATGGGAGTTATACATGCACATCGCAACATGTTTATTTATTTCATTCAGTGCAAGAGATGTCCACTAACAGGTTATGTTGGAGAGACAAGTCAACAGCTCTGCACTTGGATGAACTCGCACAGACATACTATTAAAACAAAGAAGATGGAAAAACCAGTGGGGCATCACTTCTAGACTGACCACTCAATTTCGGATATGTCAGTAATGGTCTTAAAGGAAATCTCAAAACACACAACAGAGACGAGCTTTGAGATTAAACTTATTTTACATCTTACTATGGTAGCAGATGGGATGAACATTGATCTAGGTTTCATGGGACATTACAGAAATTGACATCCACGGACCTCTTCTTCTTCAGACTGGCATATTATAGGACTTCAGCATGTGTTGGGTATATGTGTGTGTGTGTGTGTGTGTGTGTATGGGTGTATGTGTTGTGAGGTATGTGAATACAGCAGGTCTGGGGCTTACTGTCACATTGAGGTGGGCTTCTATTTAGATACATGGAGTTACAGTGTGTTACTACTCCTACTTCACACACATAATGAATATTAATTCCTCCTTACTTTTTACCTTCATGCGGCAGTGGGGTTGATTCCATTGTGCCATATTCTGATTACCTAGCCTGTTACTGTACATACAGAAGTGTTATCATAGACTGCCACATGTTTTTTTGTTAACTCTGAACATATGAGTGTGAGATCTCATTTGCATGGGGTCCTGGACAGATCATTTTACATTAGGCTAGTATTGAGTGATTTGTGAAATATAGGTATGTTAGACCTCTGGTCTTACACACATACTTAATATTTACTTCTAGTTACCTTACCCTGGGAGGGTGGCAGTTTTATTTCATTGTGGTTCTATCCAGAATCCTTGGAAATATTACTACACAGATAGGAATCTAGATTTAGTATTAGCCTGTATTGATCCTTACAAGAGCAGATCCAGAAGCAAATGATTTGATACCTTTTAATGCACCAACATAGATGTAACAACCAGAACCAAGTGCTCTAGCGTTCAGACCAACCAGTCCTTCTTCAGAAGCTAATGAAAGTTGTTTAGAAAAACAATACTTTTAACAGCTAGATCATGCAGAAAAAACAGAAAAATACCCACTGGTTTAAAATATTAATTTAGAAAATGCAGATGATGTCAGAGAAGTTTAACAGTACCACATTACCTTCAGCTGGGAGGGTCCAAGGGGTCAAAGGTGCTTTGTGCAAAACACATACAAAGAATCCTACTGCATTTAAATTAAATTGACATAGGATAACACTGCTGGAGCAGATGACTCTTAAATCAAGCTATGAGTGTCACAGTGTGTATCAGAATGTGATTACTGAAAAACAACCCCAACCCAGATTAAATACATACTAAGATCGTTTAGGGCTCCAAGAAGTTTCAATGTATGTATTATAGACAAGAAATTATCAGTCAAGCTGTCTTAAAACCATCAGTGCACACTGTATGATGTGTAAAACTTAGCTGGACCGATCACCCAGCTATACTTTCCACCTAGATATCATGCCCCATAAACTCCAAAAACCTCTAATGTATTGACAGGACTTAATAAATGATAATGAAATATAAATTGACAGTATTGGTGTCAAATAAAAAACTCTTGTCGAGAACCACCGAGAAATTAAGACCATGTGTGGGATGTGGGTGTGTGTGTATGGGTGTATGTGTGTAGGTATGTGTTGCGAGGCATATGAATATAGCAGGTCTGGGGCTTGCTGTCACACTGAGGTAGGTTTTTATTTAGTTACATGGAGTTACAGTATGTTACTACCCTTACTTCATACACATAATGAATATTAATTCCTCCTCACTTGTTACCTTCACCCAGGAGTGGGGTTTATTCCATTGTGCCATATTCAGATTACCTGGCCTGTTACTGCACATGCAGTGTTATCATAGACTGTCACATTTTTTTTTTAATCTGGACATATTGGGGTGTGATATCTCATATGCATGGGGGTCCTGGACAGATCTTTTTACATTAGGCTAATATTGTAGTGAGTTGTGGAAATGTAGGTATGTTAGACCTCTGGTCTTACACACATACTTAATATTTACTTCTAGTTACCTTACCCTGGGGAGGGCAGCAGTTTTTTTTTCATTGTGGTTCTATCCAGAATCCTTGGAAATGTTACTACACAGGTAGGATTAAGCTTAAATAGTGTCACATTTTTGCTCTGTAGGTATTAGGATACATGATCCCTTTTACTTGAGATTTCATAACAAGTTTAATTCCTTTGGGGAAGTATTGCAGGGATTGATGTGAATGAAGCTCCTTAGGGTGTGTGTGTGTGTGGTGTGTGTGTGTGTGTGTGTGTGTGTGTGTGTGTGTGTGTGGAGAGAGTATCTCCTTAAAGTTTATTATCTCCCCCACATTATGGAGGATGTGGGTGGATAGGGTGTACTGATTATGTGAAGAGGTAGAGAAATCTAATTTGTATCACTTTTTCAGATTCCTTAGACACTTCTGGTACATCAAGTTGTTATAGACTGAGAATTTATTGACATCAGTATATATCAGGCTACATGGTCTTATTTCTTGGTGGTCCCGACAAGAGTTTTTATTTGACATCAGTACTGTCAATTTATATTCAATTATCATTTATAAAGTCCTGTCAATACACTAGAGGTTTTGAAGTTTAGGGGCACGATATCTTGGTGGAGAGTATAGCTGGGTGATAGGTCCAGCTAAGTTTACACATCATACAGCGTGCATTGATGGTTTTAAGACAGCTTGACTGATAACTTCTTGTCTACAGTGCATACATTGAAACTTCTTGGAGCCCTATAACAATTTTAGTTTGTCTTTAATCTGGGTGGAGGTTGTTTTTCAGTAATCACATTCTTATACACACTGTGACACTCATAGCTTGATTTAAGAGTCATCTGCTCCAGCAGTGTTATCCTATGTCAATTTAATTTAAATGCAGTAGGACTCTTCGTATGTGTTTTGCAGAAAGCACCTTTGACCCCTGAGACCCCTCCCCAGCTGAAAGTAATATGGTACTGTCTGTCACTAACTCACTCAGCAAGTCAGCCCTCTACTCCCAAAGTGCCAACCTCTGAGCACTAGAATTGTGAACAGAACAAGGTAACCCTCTTGTCTGTTTTGTGGGTTCGAGTCACCTTAGTCTCAAGTTCTGGAAGGATTCAAACTGATAACCCTTTGTTAGTGTACCCAATTATCAGGCTCAGATAATTCTGTCTTCAGGGGCCAGATATCTTTGCCTACAGTCACCTAACCAGGTATTTCAAAATGAACCCTTAGAACTCTATGTAGGACCTAGAGAACTCTTTTCTGTTTCCCAATTTGATATCACAATAAGCACATGCACAGTGTCAACTATAATCACCTGAGTTTCACTTATATAAAAATAAGTTTCAACGCACATCAGGCAGTTTCTGTTTTTAAAATATATATCTTTACTTCAAAATAGATAAAATAGCAACACAGGAAACAGAACAAGATATCCCAACACATACAGCCTTAAAACAAAACAGGTTTAAAAGTGCAAATTCCTACAATCCATTCACTCAGACTGGTCTTAGCTAATTGTATTCTTACTTACTTAATCTTTCAGTGCTTCAATGTTCCTCTCTCAGTCAGAAAATGAATGTCATCTCTGTAAGGTCTGCTTAGTCTATTTACAAGCAGTCTTGAGCGCCTTCTCTGAGGTCACCTAACTCCGACTTGGTGTATTAAAATCTATATTTTATAACACAGGATGTCCTACTAAGATATTTAAAAAAATAATAGGTGACATAATGAATCGCCTCTCTTTATGACTGATCAAAACCAGTCTGTGATCTGCTTCACCCAGACATCAAAAGTCTATTTGATGTAATTCACTGTATACTCCAAGCAAATGCTTATTGGACTTTCCTAATTTAGTCTGGGACCTGCTTTACCCAGACATCAAAGCCTCTTTGATGTAATTCGCTGACTTTCTGGGAAGATACCCAAAACATATGCCTAGGCCCTTTTTCTTATGACACCTAGGGCAAATCAAAGGATTTCCTGAGGGCATTATAAAATTGATATATTGGTTCCTGGCTTCAAAGCAAATTGACAAGAGAATTGCATTTTAGATATCTGCAGTTTAAACTACCTCCTGTCCTTTGAACTTATCCCTGGGGGTTTGATGTGTCAATTTCAGCAAGTCAGTATTTTCTCTGACAGTCCATCAGACATTTTTATATTTACAAAAATGATACATGGATCAGAACCAGCTGTCCAAGTGTGACAATGTTAAACTTCCTGACATCATCATCTGTATATTTTAAATAAGTATTTTAAACCAATGGGGATTTTTATGTTTCTTTCTGCATGATCTAGCTGTTAAAAGTATTGTTTTTTCTAAATAACTATCATTAAGCTTCTGAAGAAGGACTGTTTGGCCTGAAAGCTAGATCATGTGTTTCTGGTTGTTACATCTATGTTGATCCATTAAAAGGTATCATATATTGCTTCTGGATCTACACAGATAGGAGTAAGGTTAAATAGTGTCACATTTTGCTCTGTAGGTATTAGAATACATGATCCCTTTACTTGGGATTTCATGAGTTGAATTCCTTTGGGGAACAAATGTAGTGAGTGTTGTGAATGAAGGTTCATTAGGAGTGTGTGTGTGTGTGTGTGTGTGTATCTCCTTTAAGATAGTTATCTCCCGCATTAGGGGATGTGGTGGTAGGATGTACTGTTTGTGTGAAAAGGAGGAGGAGATAAATTAAATTTTATCTCTTTTCAGATTCCTAGACACTTGGTACATTGTTGTTATACACTGAGAATTTATCAGTACATATCAGGCTACATGGTCTTAATTCCTTGGTGGTCCTTGACAAGAGTTTTTTGTTTGACACCAGCACTGTCAATTTATATTAAATTATCTGTTATAAAGTCCTGTCAATACACTAGAGGTTTTCAAAGTTTATGGGGCATGCTATCTAGCTGGGGAGTATAGCTGGGTAATGGGTCCAGCTAAGTTTTACACATCATACAGTGTGCACTGATGTTTTTAAGACAGCTTTACTGGTAATTTCTTGTCTATAATACATACATTGAAACTTCTTGGAGTCCTAAGACAAACTCAGTATGTCTTTAATCTGGGTGGGAGTTGTTTTTCAGTAATCACATCTTTATACACACTGTGACACTCATAGCTTGATTTAAGAGTCATCTGCTCCAGCAGTGTTTTCCTATGTCAATTAAATTTGGATGCAGTAGGATTCTTTGTATGTGTTTTGCACCAAGGACCTTTGACCCTGGGACCCTCCCTGCTGAATGTACCACAGTACTGTTAAACTTCTCTGATATCATCATCTGTATTTTTTAAATGAGTATTTTAAACTAATGGGGATTTTTTCTGTTTTTTTCTGCATGATTTAGCTGTTAAAAGTATTGGGTTTTTTTTCTAAATAACTGCCATTACGTTCAAGAAGGACTGGTTGATGCGAAGCTAGAGCTCTTGTTCCTGTTGTTACATCTATGTTGGCCCATTAAAAGGTATCAAATCATTTGCTTCTGGATTTGCTATATGTAACTAATTCTGGGTCGCCTCTAAAAAAGGAACCTTCGGGGCTCAGCGAGCCTACCCGGTTAACAACATTTTATAAATACAATAACCATCCCTGAGCAGGAGTTAGATATTTTCTCAGAGTTTAACAACTGTCAGACTGAGATACAGGGGATGAGTGCTAGCTGGCTGAGGTTAAACTTGGAGAAAAAATGGAGGTGTTGGTTGTGGACCCAGGTCGTGGACTTCCTGGGGCATGGGGAGGACAACCCACTGGAATTACTATTGGGGGAACCCCTTTACTTGCTTCAAGCCAGATACAAAACCTTGGCATGATCTTAGATGAAGACTTGAACTTAAAATCTCAGGTCTCTGCAGTGGTGAAAACTGCCTTTTATCATCTGAGGAATAGCACCAGGGTGAAGCACCTGGTCCTGGCCGAAGATCTTTCCACACTGGTCCACACCTTTGTTGCCACCCAGCTTGACTACTGCAATGCCTTCTACCTAGGGCTACCAGGGGTAGATATCTGCCAGATTGCAACAGCCAGGTTGTTAACTGGAACTTCTAGATCCAGCCAAAATATCACCTGTGCTGCGTGAACTACACTGGCTGCCAGTACAGTGGTGGATAAACTTCAAGGTCATGTTGCTGACCTGTAACGCCTTACATGGCCAGGGACCCCATTGCCTGCAAGACATTCTGTGAGGCCACAGCTACAGGGGGTGTAGGGGGGCACTGCCCCCTGTAATTTGTTTCACCCCCCCTGTAAATTTTCAGACCAGTCAAGGTTTTTTAATAGGCTCCCAGCCCCCTGTAATTATTCAGAGTGAGAGAAAAGACTTAAGACTGGTACTGCAGCTAAAAAAAAAATTGATGCTCTCACTGTCACTGCAGTACTTGCTTCCTCCAGTAGAGTGTTCACTCCCTCTTGCTTACTGTACTGCTGCTTCAGTCCAGACTTGTTATGTGACCCAGCAGAGCAGCAAACATGTGATTGGGCTAATAGGTTAGTGTATAACGTAGCAACTAGCGCTCCGAGAGTACTCACAATAAGCACAGGGTGGGGGAGCAATCGAGTAGCTGTGTGGCCATGAGGAGGAAGAGAAGAGACTCAAAGGCACTGGACAGATTGGATCTTGAGTGGCAGGTGCCACATCAAATCAGCAGCCAGGCTTATGGATAAGTGTACTCCATTGGCTGCAGTGGATAAAATTATTGGCACTTCATTGGTTGGGTTGGCTGTGCTAGGTGGACTTGAAGACATGGAAGGGGAGGAGACAACGTGTTCACTTGCAGCCCCATGCATCAGTCACTCTGGCAGAGTCACAGATTTGCTTTCAGAGAACGTATGTGTCTCTGGTTTTTCGACTGGGGTTGGTGTGGTTTAACTTGTCAGGTGGGCCGGGGACCGAGAGAGACGAGAGTTGTATGTGTCTCCAGACAGTGCTGCTGAAGTTAAAGAAAACATTTAAGCACTGGCAGCAGCAAGTTCTTCCTCCACTTCTCCCTCTGATCTGACTCGCGCAGTGCGTGTGTGGCCAGGCAGGTGACGTGCATTAAGTTAGAGGCCTGAGAGGCGGCTGGGTGGCAGACTGGCAGTTGTTGAGCAGTGGACAGTGAACTGCTGGAGCGGCAGAGCAGATAGGCAGCAGTACTTGTTTTAACTTTTGTCAGAATGAGAAATCAAGCCTGTTAATCATGCAGTTCGTGTGGAACTTCCATCCTTTCCTTCCAAATTAAAGTCGCTCTTCTCTCCAGTACCACAAGGTAAACAGGAGTGACATGGACTAGTGAGAGTGAGAGTAAATCATATGATTAATTAATCAGCTTGATAGGATAGGAATCATATAGCCAAGAAAAGTAAGAATTTAACTAGAAAGGACTAAAATAAATAAAGAACTGACAGGCTGTAGGGTGTAACTTCTTCCTGCCAATAAAATAGTCAACATTAGTAAAATCAAAACTGACAGACTAAATCATATAGAAGCCATAAGAATCAGAAGCCAAGAAAATAATTTAACTAGAAAGATTTAAAATAAAAGAACTGACAGGCTGTGTGGAGTAACTTTCTCCCTGCCAAAATAAAACAGTAGAATATTATACAATAAAATAAAAACTGTGACAGTCTACTCATCATATAGAAGCCATTAAGAATTTAACTAGAAAGAAAGAAAAGAACCGACAGGCGGCTGAGTGTGTAGGGTGGGTATAACTTTCTCTCCATTCCCTCAGTCCCTGCCAAAACAGTATATACTTAAAACTGACCGACTAAAATAGTAGAAGCCAAGGAAAGAATTTAACTGAAAAAGAAAAGAACTGACAGGCTGTGGGACGGTGTATGACGTAACTTGGTGTTTGTTGTGACCTCCCTGTCTTATTCCCGAAGGCAGTTAAGGGCATGATATAAACCAGTAGTAGCACTACACTGACTGGCACACATAAAATAAGTAAATTAAAGAGAGGACGAGACCAAGAGGACTAGTACGAGGCTTGTTGCCCAGCCCACATAAGTAAATGTTGCCCAACTGAGCAAGTAAGACTACCTATTTACCTAGGGGGAAAGGCAAATCAATTTAGTGTGCAGTGGGGACCATGGCTGCCCATAAGTAAAGCCAGGCAGGGAGCATAACCGTGGCTGGTGTTAGGAGACAGAACGAGAGAGAGAGAGAGTCTAGAGAGGCTAGGCTTTGGGCATAGTCACAGAGACAAGAAAATTCCAGAAACAGCACTGTACTGTAGAGTTGTGCTAAAAAGGCAGAAAACAATAAAGAGGTAGAGAGGGAGGGCAATGTATAAGAAGAGGAGAGAGAGGGTAGAGAAGAAAATTACTTCTGATAAGGACAGCCTGCTAGTCTCTCTGACTGCTGTACATGAAGAGATTATTAGTATTAGTCTAGAACAAGAACAGTATTAATCTGTACCAGTACCTACCAGTACCTGCCTCTGGCTGCCTCCTGAAAAGTTATTCTGTCAGTCCGTTAGAGACTGTGTCAAAGAGTTTAGTGTGTGGATGTTTGTCTATGAAAAAAAAACTTTCTGTGAAGAAATAAAACAGACACAGATGGCACATTTTGGAGTGTGCAACAAATTTTATTAGAAACATAGCCCCACCCAGGCCCATCTCTTCTGAGTTGTGTTCCAGATAATAAAACCCAGAGCTCATCATTTCTTGGAACCCAGTATTGATTTGCTACCAGTACCTAGTTAGTACCTGCCTCTTTCCACCTCCTGAAAAGTTATTCTCTCAGTCCATCAGAGACAGTGTGCATTGTTTGTACTGTGTGGACGTGTGTCTAAAAATAAATACAAAAAACACTTTTTGTAAAGGAAATAAAACACACAGACAGCATATTTAGAGTGTGCAACAAATTTTGAGAGTGCCAGACAACCCTTATTGCATGCTGTTGTGTGGCAACTGGTGTGGCCTAAGAAACTCAAAAGGGTAACAACACTTATTCTAAAGTTCTACTTGTTGCCGCAGTCAACTTGCTGCTGATCTCACTTGTGTGGCTAGCTGACATGTTTTAGGTGGCTGACACTGGCCCCATTCCTCACTGTCACTTCCAAAGTAGTGTAGGTAGATTTCAAAATGGACAAATTTGTTATTCGTGATCGTGCATCTCATAGAGACTCACCCAAGCTGACAATCCACTTCCACATGTGTTAATGAAAATGAACAACACATTGAGGTTCCAAATAGGAATGATGCATTACCATCAGATCTTGAACTCAAGAACCAGCTCAACCCGAAATGAATTTTCCTAAAACAAATATTGAAGGAGTGCTGCGTGGTGTTAGTGAAAAATAGTATGTGAACCGACCACAGTTGGAATACTCAGTTGTGGCTGATAAGGCCTTCTGTTTTCCTTGTTGGATGTATGCACATCCTGGCAATACTGGTAGAATGGGAACTGATATGATTTTTATATCCTCTGGATTTTTTAACTGTAAAAAAGCTCTTTGTCAAGGGAAAGGTCTCAACAAACAAGAGCACCACTTAGTCCAATGGAATGCAATGGCACATTGGACTGTGGCAAGGAAAAGGGAGGCCACAGGTGCCACAATTGCTGCTTTGGTGTCATCTGCACAGATTGAAAGGAATAGGTACTATGTAAAAACCTTGAGTAAAATCATTCCGTTTGCTGTCCTAAATGAGCTGCCTCTGAGAGGAGATACAGATATCATCAAGTTTGATGAGTTAGCTCCAGCACTGAACAACTCATCAGGAGTTTTCATTAACCTAATGAAGTTCACTGCAGGGCAAGATCCAATATGCATGGATAGTCTGAAAACCATTCCGAAAAATGCAAAGTACACTTCTGCTGAAATTCAGAATGAAATAACTGAGACTATGAAAAAAATGGTTCTTTGTTGCAGATAGTAAAAACAATGCTGATGTCAAGTTCTTCTGCCTCAGATCTGACACCACAAGTGATGTGCATACATTCGACAAGGAAAACAAAAGGCCTTATCAGCTACAACTGAGTATTCCAACCATGGTCGGTTCACATACCATTTTTCACTAAAACCATACAGACATGAGGTTAGTGTGCTGTACAGCATTGCTCTAGATAGCTTCTGCCAGAGAACAGGCAGAGAACACCAGGAGGAAGGAGCTGCTGTTATAGCTAAACATCTCTACTGGGACTTTCAATTTAGGGTAAAAACAAAACAAAAGAAAAAGTTAGTGTGTTTGCCTGAGTTGGCTGAAGTGAATTATGTGTGCAGTTATCTAGGTGTTTGTCTCAGGTGACTAAAGAGAACTGTTATCTGTGCCATTAACTAAGTGTAGAAAGATTTGTAAAGTAGAGGGAGTGGCTTAGCAGAAAAAAGCCAGGTTAAAGCCAGATTTAAACACTGCCCTAGATAGCTTCTGCCAGAGAACAGGCAGAGAACACCAGGAGGAAGGAGCTGCTGTTATAACTAAACTTCTCTACTGGGACTATATTGCTCTCCTTCCCTCACCTCCACCCCAACTGTAAACCAGTTCTACTTTTGTAGGCACAGGATTTCACTGACAAAAGGAACTTCCTGTTTGGGAGCAGGAAGTGAGTGATTACAGATGCACTCACCATCCTAAAAGGAAAAGAGTAGCCTCTGCTCCCCCAGTTGCTGGAGGTCTGACTCTGAGCAAGTAAGGAGACTACTGAGAAATATAGGAACTTCTTGTCTCAGAACAGGAAGATCAGGAGCCCAAAGAGTACAGAGGTAGTAAGCGGGAGAAAAATAAATAAACAAACAGGAAAGAGTAAGTATTCCAAACAACAGTTAAGGGGCCAGAAATAAGACATGATGGGAGTGGTACAGTGCAGTGGCTGTTTTTATTTATTTATTTATATCTAGGATTACAAGTACCTTTGAGCCGAGGCTCTTTTACCAAGGTTCCACATCAATTACTGGACATCACAGTAGAACACAATAGAGCAAATGCAGTATTAGGCAGGATAAACAAATTAACACACAGTTGCAATCAAATCCAATGTATACTTATGGGTAATACAGACAGGAGTACTAGGGGTTACAGGGGAGGAACACTGGGGGGAGAGCTTGCCAGAGGCATTTGTTGCAACACAAAGAGAAGTACAGGTGGTGGGGCTTGGTGGATCAGGGGGGGAGAGAGGGGAGGGATAGGGGAAGAGAGAAGATAAGGAGAAGGAGGTAAAAAGTGCTGTGTGGAGGTATAGAGCAAGGACTGCGGGATAGCTAAGAGGGCCAGTTAGGTAAGGCAGTCACAGGTGCTGGAGGCAGAGAGGTAGAGACGGAGCCTTGTTTTGAATGGACCTAGCTTGGGAGTAGAGGAGATCTCAACGTTGAGGCTATTCCACCAGCTAGGGGCTCTGTAGGCAAATGAACATTGACCCAGAGAGATTCTGAGAGCAGGACCATCAGGCATTGTGATTCAGAGCCCCTAGTGTGGCGGGGGTTACTACTTGGGCAGAGGAGTGATAGAACCCCCGGGGGGGGGCAAGGCCCATAGTTATCTTCTTAGCTATAATGCAGGTTTGGTATTTTAGGCAATTGGATAGTTGTAGTCAGCCCATTTGGGCATAGAGGTTGCACATATGGGTTAGTCGATGGGATAGAAACATGGAAGTTGATGGCAGATAAGGACCGCAAAGCCCATCCAGTCTGCCCATTTCTTTTTCTACCTTATAAATGTGCCATCATCCTTTGCTGTCAGTGGCCTATCTATTCATACTCATCTGTATTGTTCCCTTATGCCTATCCCATGCCTATTTGAAGCCTGCACTGTATTCATAGCCACCACTTCCTGAGGTAGGCCGTTCCATGCATCCACCACCCATTCTGTGAAAAAGAACTTCCTCACATTACCCCTTAATCAGCCTCTCTCTAATCTCAAGCTGTGTCCTCTTGTCCTGCTATTTTTCTTATATTGAAACATGTTAGACTCTTACCTTGTTAATGCCCTTAAGGTGTTTGAATGTTTCGATCATATCACCTGTCTCCCTCCTTTGCTCTAGTGTATACATATTGAGCTCTGTTAATCTGTTCTCATATGTCTTCTGATGCAGTCCCTGCACCATTTTGGTTGCCCTTCTCTGGACTGCCTCAATTTGGTTAATGTCCTTGTGAAGGTGTGGCCTCCGTACTGCACACAGTACCCAGATAGGGCCTAACAGTGTCTTGTAAAGAGGGATTATTACCTCCTTACGACTTGTGATACCCCTACTAATACACCACAACATCCCCTAGCCTTACCTACTGCTTTAGAGGTCAGCTTGATGATTTCTGGTCATCAGTGATGATGATGCCCAAGTCTCTTTCTTCCTTTGTAACTGCCAGCAACTCCCCTCCCAGCCTATAGGTGGCTTCAGGTTTTCTCTTCCCTATGTGCATGATCTTGCACTTCTTTGCATTAAATCCCAGTTGCCACTCTTCCGACCATTTTGCTAGTTTATCCAGATCTCTTCTCATTCTTCCCACCCCATCTGGATCATCTACTCTGTTGCAGATCTTGGTGTCATCTGCAAACAGCCAAGCCTTATCCTCTAGTCCATCTGCAATGTCACTGATGAAGATATTGAAGAGGATTGGCCCCAGGACTGATGCTTGAGGTACCCCACTTGTGACTTGCATCTCTTCAGTCTGCATACATTTACCACCTTTCTGTGTTCTGCCCATCAACCAGTTTGCCACCCAGTTGACCAACTTCTGACCCACCCAAGCCTACCCAGCTTGTTTATCAATCTCTATGTGGAACAGTGTCAAAAGCTTTGCTGAAGTCAAGGTAGTCAACATCAACTGCTTCCCTTGTCCACCACTCTGGCTACCCAGTCAAAGAAATCTATGAGATTAGTTTGACAGGACCTTCCTTTGTAAACCCATGCTGTCTTGGATCCTGTGCCCTATGGATTCCAGGTGTTGCACTATCCTTTCCTTAAGTAGTGCCTCCATAATCTTGCCCACTACTGAGGTAAGACTGACTGGTCTGTAGTTCCCTGCCTCCTCCCTGCTACCAGTCTTGTGGAGCGGGATCATATGAGCCCTTCTCCAGTTTTCTGGGACCTCTCCTGTGCTCAGAGACTCACTAAACAGCTCTGCTAATGGCTCTGCTAGTTCCACCCTTAGCTCCTTTAGTTCCCCTGGGATGTATGCCATCTGGTCCCATTGCCTTGTCCACCCTGAGCTTAGCGAGCTCTTGTAGGCCCATTTATTTTGTGAAGGGAGTAGTGCTCACCTCCCTCCCCCCTGTGTCCATGGTGCTGAGCAGTGGGCCCTGCCCTACCTTCTCTTCAGTAAATACTGAGCAAAAGTATCTATTTAAGATAGATGCTTTTACATGGTCCTCCTCCTCCTCACATGCCCCCTTTTCTCCTTTGAGCTTAGCAATACCCCCTCTGGACTTTCTCCTTTCACTAATGTATCTATAGAAAGTCTTGTCACTTTCTTTTACTGTTTGTGCTAGTGTTTCCTCAGTTTGGGACTTTGCCTGCCTTACTGCCTTCTCTGCTTCTCTTGGGGCAGTTTGGTATGCCTCCCTATCTTCATCATTGTGTTCCCTTATATTTCCTGAAGGCCAGTCTTTTGGCTCTGACCTTTTCTGCTACTGTATTTGAGAACCAAAGTGGTTTCCTTCTTCTTTTGCACTTTCTGTTCTGTCTAACACAATGGGATGTTGCTTCAAGTATTGCATCCTTAATGTTTGCCCACTTTGCCTGTACCCCCTCACACATGGTTCTTTTTGCCAGGGCTAGCTTAACTCTGTTGGCCATCTTATAAAAGTCAGCTCCTCTGAAGTCCCATATTTTTGCCTTGGAATGGGATGATTTAGTTCTAGTGGCCAAATTGAACCATGCCATGTGATGGTCACTGACCCCCAGGTGACCTTCTACCTGGAGATCTGTGATCCCTTCCTTGTTAGTCAGTACTAGATCTAGGATAGCCCTGTCTCTTGTGGGTTGCTGTACCAGTTATTTGAGGCCCTCCCCCTGCAGGGAATCCACTATGTGTCTAGTTCTGGCAGATGTTCCTGCTGGTATTGACCAATCTGTATCTGGCATGTTGAAGTCTCCCATTATCAGAACTTCCCCTTTAGCTGTCATGTTTTGTATATCTTCTAACAGTAATGTGTCTATGTCCTCCCCCTGGTCTGGGGCCTGTAGACAACCCCAGTTCTTATGGATGTCCCATTTCCTGTTTCCAGGGTGACCCACAGTTCTTCTGGCTCCTAATGTATATTCCGAATTTCTGTAGCTTTGATATTTTCATTGACATACAGGGCCCCTCCACTCCACCCTTTTGCACTTTGGTCTCTTCTGAATAGTACATAGCCAGGTACTGAAGTCTTCCAAGCGTGGTTACTGGTAAACCACATCTCACTAATTGCTACTATGTCCAGTTTAGCCTGACATTATTGTCTGCAGGTCTGGGATCTTATTTCCCAGGCTGTGAGCATTTGTGTACATGATTTCCCATTGACCAGATTTCGGTGTGTTAGTTGTTGGGTGAGGTCTGGCATTTCCCCTGTGTGTTGTATGGGGAGACGGACCTTTTTTCTTACCTGGTGATGCAAATGAACTGCAAACATGCTGAATCCCTGTTTGCCCACTAGCTGAGGGGGGAGGGGTGTTCTTCCCATTTGATGTATGGGGTGCTGCACCCCTCTCCCCATTTGCTAGTTTAAATATTCTGCAAAGACATCAAACTTCTGCCCCAAAGCACTGACTCCTCCTTAGTCAGATGCAGTCCATCAAATTTAAAGAACTTTGCTCCAAAACTGTTGCCAGTTCCTACAAATCTGTGTCCTTTTCCCTGACCTGCTATGAGTCATATGTTTAGCTCTTCTATCTCCCTCTCTGACCTTCTGTCCATCTGTCCCCTCTCCCAGACTGGCAGGATCTCAGAAAGGAGATGCCGGATGAAATGGATGATAGTTTGTCACCCAGCCTGGTCAGGTTTTCCTTGGTCTCCACAACTGACCGGCTGGCGAGATCATTAGTCCCTATGTGTACCAGGACATCAATGTTTTCTCCTGTTTCCTGAACAATTTTAGCAATGTAGTCAGTGTCTCTCCACACTGATGTGCCTGGGAGACATCTGACCATTACCCCTGGCTGGAGATCGTGCTCGACTCCCAAATCATGGAGTCTCCTATGATCAGAAGTGTTTTAGATTTCCTTTTTGCCTTTTTTGTTTTGGTTCCTGATTTGGGTGAGTTTTGTTGTGCTAGCTTCTGCTCCGCAGTGTCCTCTGCCCCTTTGTTTGATTTCGGAGATAGAGGTAGGTGCCTGTTTGTAGTGTTTATATGGTTTTGGAGGTACTATGTTGGAGAGCACCGAGTGATGGGGCACCCGATTTGCCCCTCCTAACCACCTGCCAACCTCCCAGACCAACTACCCTCTGTGGTTGAGGTTCTTCTGTTAGGGAAATAGTGGGTGGTTCTTATAATGTATTTCCTCTTGAATATGAAATTTGAGGAGCGCAGTCTCTGCCCATGCTGGCTGGAGCTGAGCTCTAAGATCTCCAGTAGCCCAGCATGTAGGACAGTGTCCTAAATCCTGTACGACTGTCCTTCTGAAAAGTGTTCCACAGTACCTGCAGTTAATGATATCCATTTCAGATAAGTTGCTGGGTTTATAACCTGGTCAGAGTAATTAGAAGGAAGAAAATGCAAGTAATGGATTGATTTTGTGTTTTGTTTTCATATAACTTATTATAACAAGTTAAATTACTAGTGCCCCTGTAAATGAGCTCACCTTGTGGATGCCCCACTATTCCACCCCTTCCTACTTTGCCACAGGAAATGTCACGACTGTGGTGCCCTATAAAAGGAGTGTAGTGTGGGGTGGTTGGGGATGGGGGTGGGTGGCTGGGCCCTTCCCCTGCTGAAAAAGATGAAACATGGATGAAAGAACAAGGAGGTAAGAGCAGAAACAATCAGTCAACAACAAATGCTGTAACCCTGAAAGCTTATCCTAATGTTAGACAAAACTGTAAAACCTGTAAAGCACCACCTGTAATAATTTCAGAGAAGATATACCCTGTAAGAAACACTTTGCTACAGAGAAAAATAAAGCAGTAACAGAGGATATACCTTAAAAGACAATTTGAATCAGAAGATTACAGCAGTAATCTGTTAGCACACACCTGTAGGCACACCTTGTAATAACGCAGAAGAAGGGTAGTGGATGCATGGAACAGCCTTCCTGAGGAAGTTGTGGGGTCTAAAACTGTGGGAGAATTCAAGAATGCATGGGACAGACATAAGGCAATTCTTGTGGGGGGCAGGAAGATATAGGCTGTTGGTTAACTAGGATCTGTGGCCTATCCTGTAGGTAGGGAAATGGGCAGACTAGATGGGCCTAGCGGTCCTTATCTGCTGTCAAAGTCTATGTTTCTAAGGTATACCAGCAACAACAATTTGAATCAGAGAAAAATAAAGCAATGAAATGTTAACAACAAACAGTAGCAAACCCTGTGAGTACAAAATAAAATAACAACACAGTAAATCTGCTTAGCCAAAAGTAGTCAGTCCTTTCCCTTGCTCTGGTAGGTTATCTGCTCTGACCTTTCAAGCAATCTAGAAGGAAAGAGCTGAGGTGAAGCTAGGTGCTTTGGCCAGCAAACCAAGTCTTCTACCTCAAGAGTGATCCCCAAATATTTAAAGGATTGAACCTGTTCAAGGGTTTATCCAGTGGTAAGTCAATAGGCTTTGTTGAGTGATGTTGAAATGCATCTGAGGGCAGCTGAAGTGGTCGATCCGTAAATGATGAGTCCATAGTTGATAATGGAGACAATAGAGCTTTGAACTGTGACACTTAAGGCTCTGGCTAAGAAGCTAGTCCTGTGCCTATAGCGAAGACCAAGTCGTGTGTTGGCAGCCTTAGTGACATTGTCAATGTGGGCCCTGTAAGATAGGTTACTGTCAAGAGTGATCTCCAAATATTTAAAGGACTGAACCTGTTTGAGGGTTTATCATAGTCAGTTTGTGATGATCGTGGGGCAATCTGTGTTTGCTGTGGGAGTTACTGAAAAGTATGGTCTTTGTTTTTTTATAGTTGAGGATGAGTCTCTGTTCACTCAACCAGTTCTCCACTGAAGCAAAACCAAGCTGGAGATTATTTTGCAGGGATTGTGGGTCCTTATGTGTGGAGAGAATTACGGCACCATCGGCATAGTGTAGCATTTGTTCTGGGCAGGATTGAGGGAGTTTATTCAGGAAGAGAGAAAATAGGAGGGAGCCCAGTATAGAGCCCTGAGGAACCCAGAGTGGACTGACATAGCGTAGAGAGAACACCAGCAATTTTACCTGTTGCACCTATTTTCCAGGTAGCTTTTAAACCAGGCTGTGGAGTGCGGGGAGAGCCTAGCAATTGAAAGCTGGTTCAGTAGCAGTTTCTGGTGGACAGTATCGAAAGCCTTGGTTAAATCAATGAAGACTGACCCAGCTAGGTGACCATTATCCAGGGAACTGTGGATGGATCTGATGAATTCCAAGAGGGCAGATGTGGTGCTGTGCCCTTTTCTGAAACCATGTTGTTATGTACGTAAGATATTGTGGTTGTCCAGGTGGCTGAGGAACAGCAGTCTTCCGGGAGACATTCTGGAGAATGCAGTGTTGTCCCATCTGCAGGCATCTCTCTGGGCTGAGGGAGGAGTTTGCTCATCTCCAAGCTGTGTTGGTCAGGATTTGTGGGACCTCCTCTCCCACCCAGGAACCAGCAGGGCCACTGCCATTGCCTCAGAGGTTGCCAAGAAAGAGGAGCGGTTGGACCACAGTGGGCTCAGGGAGGGTGAGGATGTTGGAACAGAGGCACATCCCTCCAGTTGTACCTCTCCACAATTCGTATGCTGTTCTGGCAAAGTGTGGTTCCTGTATGGAGGCACCCACAGTGGAGACCAAGGAGGATGCTGGGAACCTCCACAAAGGAGACCCGCAGAAGGGTGGCATGGGACCCCACAGTGGAAGGAAACAACTCCTGGTGGGAGACTCCATTGTTAGGAAGGTAGAACTGGGGGAGGAAGGGGAGAGGGAGGTAAGGTGCCTGCCTGGTGCCATGGCTTGAGGGACAGGGATGAATCCTCAGGGCCTGAAGCTGGAGCAGCTGCACAGGGAGGGAGCTGGATGTCATTGTCCACCTAGGGACAAATGACCTGGCTAAGAAAGGACTCAGAGTAGGCAGGTAAGAGTTTGTGGAGTTGAGGAGGGCCTTAGACAAGTAGCCAGCATGGTAACCTCCTCGGAGGTGCTGCCTGTCTATGGCATGGGTGAGGCTAGGGTGCTCCACACCATGGGATTCAATCAGTGGTTGAAAAGCTGATGCAGAGCTCAGGGATTTGGCTTCATACTAAGGTTCATAGTAAAGGTTAGAAGAAAGAGCTAGTAGGCCAAAGCCCATAATGCTCCTGTGCTAGGCCATAGAGTAGAATGTTAAATCATACCCAGACATAATTAGTGTGTCGAGACGATGTTTAAAAATCTCTTTAGTATTACTTGTTACTACATCAGATGGAGGTCTATTCCAAGGCCCAATAGTTCTTACAGAAAAGAAAAACTTACGATTATTGTGTTTAAAAGATTTACCAGTTAACTGGAGGACATGACCTCTAGTATTATGTATTGATGACTTAAAAGAAAATCCTAACTCAGTCATGATATAGGGGTCATGAATAATGTCATAGGAGGAGAAGGTCACCTCTAATGCATCTGATAGTAAGAGGCATTAGTTTCAATGTACCCAACCTAAACGCATAAGATGAGGATTCGAGACCAGATATTTTTTTAGTGTATTTTCGCTGAACCCTTTCAAGAGAGTAACTATCTGATTTTTTAAAAGGACACCACAACTGTGAAGCATGTTCAAGATGGGGACGGACATAGGACCTGAATAGGGGTAACAACACCTCCTGATCTCGAGATCTAATATTACACAAAATAGACCAAATAATTTTATTAGATGTACTAATAACCAAATGCATATGCTTGGAATATGTTAAGTCATCTGAAATGTTTATACCCAAATCCTTCTCATCATTAGTGGCACACAATGGTAAATCATCCACAATATACTGGAATTTAAATTATTAGAACTCAAATGCATTACTTTGCATTTTGTAGAGTTTAACTTCATGCCCCATTTATTAACCCAGGTACTAATAATATCAAGATCATGCTGAATACAAGATATTTGGTCTAAATTAGAACATGGTCCTCCGATCTTCACATCATCTGCATATTTAATTGTAAATGAAAGGCAGGAATTCATTAAATCAGATATAGAAGCCTGGCTTCATGTGGACTGGGGGTCCATCCTGAGTGGAGAAATACTTGTGTGATGGTCTGCATCTGTCCAGGAGGGGAACAAGGATCCTAGGTAATAGGTTTAAATGCTTCATTGGCAAGCATTTAATCTAGGCAAGGGGGGAGGCACTGGAAAGGAGCAGGGAAATCCTAGCCCCCCCCAAAAAAAATCAGGGTAGTAAGTGAGGTGAAACCAAGACAGAGATGTCGATAAGGAGAAGGGCAGGGGTAAACGGGGAAAATAAAATGCAAAAGACAGGGATGGGGCACAAAGGGGTAAGGCCATCAAGAAATGGAGGATAATGAGTACCAATGCCTGTAGTCTGGGCAACAAGCTCCCTGAATTGGTGGCCATGATGGAAGAGGGATGTCTGGGCATTGTAGCAGTCAAAGAAACATGGTACACAGAGAACCATGACAGGGATGTTAACACACCAGGTTACACAACCTACAGGAGAGACAGGGAGGGGGAGGAGTAGCTCTCTATGTAAGGAAGGGATAAAAGCAACTGAACAAAAGAATAAACAGGGAGGAGAGGAGGCACTGTGGGTCACCTTAGAGACTGGAAATGGCACCACAATCCGCACTGGGGTTGTATACAGACCCCCATGTCTGGGGGAGGGAATGGACAAGGATATGACAGACGGCATCCTTAGGATGGCAGAGAAAGGGGAGATGCTGTTGATAGGGGACATAAATATGCCAGATGTTAACTGGAGCACCTTTGCTGCAGCCACATCCAAAAGCAGGGCCATTCTCGATGCCCCTTCAGGTAGCATTCCTCAGACTGCTAGTTTTGGATCCCACACATGAGGGAGCAATCTTAGACCTCATACTCTCAAATGGGGACAGAGAGGATCTCAGATCTAGAAGTGGGTAGCCATCTCAGGCCTGCTGCCAGGATTTTCACAGGGGTTCTTTTATGCAGTCTACAACCTTTAAAAAAGCTGTGGGTCTTACTGCCGCCAGAACCCCAGAAGCCATGTGGTGAATTTAGGGCTCATTTTGAAGCATTTGAAGAAGTCATATCTGAGACCTCCTACACCCCTTGCTCTAGCAAAATTATCTGGTTGGCTGCAGGTGAATACATATATGTATTCAGTACCAGAGGGCAGCAAGAGGCTGCTACTGTAATATACCTAAGGCATTGTCTCAGATGTAGTATGTCCCCAAGAAACCATGGGCTACGGTATGCTGTGATGCACCTTATGGCTTATTTTAAGCCTATATAACTCATATCTGAGCCCTCTACCCCTTGCTGTAACCTCTACCCTCCCCAACTCAATATACCATTTAAGCAATAGAGTCAGTGCAACACGGCCTATAGCAAGGCTAGCAGGATGCTGGGATGTATCGGTAAGGGTACTGATAGCAGAAGAAAGGAGATAACACTTCCCTTCTATAGATCCCCGGTGAGGCCTCACCTAGAGTACTGTGCCCAGTTCTGGAGTCCTCACCTCAGAAAGGCTAAGGATAGGTTGGAGACAGTGCAGTGCAGAGTAACTAAAGTGATTCGAGGACAGCAGGTCAGATCCTATGAGGAGCACCACAAGGCACTAAATATGTACTCATTGGAGATCAGAAGGAGAGAGAGGGTGATGGGGACCTTCAAGTTTCTTAAAGGAATTAACAAAGTAAACTGGGGTACTATTTAGCCTGAGTACCAATTCATGGTCACATGGATATGAATGGAAATTAACAGGAGGTAGGTTCTGGATAGATGTGAGGAAGTACTGCTTTACAGAAAGGGTGGTGGAAGTAAGGAACAGTCTGTTGGCTGAACTGGTGGATGCAAAAACAGTCAGAGGATTCAAGCAGGACTGGGACATAATGAAGGGAAAAGTGGTTACTGGGGACAACAGGACCAGGGAGGAGAATAGAGAGAGGATTGGGGGAGGGTTAGTACCCTGGAGAAATGGTAGGTTCCGGGGATTATAGGGAACTTGGGCAGACTGGATGGACTTCTGTCTTTTTCTGCCGTCACTGTCTGTTTCTATACCAAGCACCCTGCTTGAAAAAAATCTGTAACTGAAACTGTAAAATCTGTAACTTATGAAAAGTTAAAACAGGCATGTGAAACATGACAACTTTGCATTTTGTATAGAGGAGGATTTAAGTAATTTATTTCTAAATCTTCAGCCCACCCACCTGAAAAGCTCCTTTGCCCAGTTCTGCACAGCCTATCCCTTGATATATGGTTATTAAGGGACATATGTTTGGCAAGTGTGGCCAGCAAAATGTATCTGCCGGTGACTGATAATATTATAAGTCAAGGTCCTCTACTTTTTTTTTGCTCTCCTGGAGCTGTCGTATCTGAGCCTGCCGCCATGCTCCATCTTCCTCGAGTGCCAGCTGACAGTGTGAATTGTGGGCAGCGGCCGTGCTGTATTCCGGTCACACGATGCTGACATGAGCTGCAATTGGCCAGCCAGCCATAGGGGGACAGTGCTGAGAGAGACTCACAAAGCAACTCCAGTTATCTTATTGGCACTGAGGAAGCTGATTAACAGCAGATGGAGGGGGGGGAGGGCATGCAGAGAGAAAGTACTGGGGTTCATCAAGTGTGCAGAAGCACTCTGTGACAGTCACAAAATAAGTCAAAAAATAAACAGAAATGATGAAAAAATGTTACAAATAATGAAAAAGGGGGAATGACAAAAGGGGGGTCTTTTTGAACCATAGAACCCCCGGCAACGGCTATGCATCTGGGAACAAGTGACCACCAAACAGTGTGGTTCATGATAAACTCAGCAACAGAGTCAAGCCGTACAAAAGTGAGGACTCTGGACTTCAGGAGTGCTGACTTTGGCAAGATGAGAGAGTGCTTTAGAACAGCACTAGCAAACAGGCTAGAAGGAGGGGTGGAGCAACAATGGGGAATCATCAAAATTGCCATTACAGAGGCAACAAGCCTTTGTGTGAAGCAAATAAATAAATCAAAATGAAAGCAAAAGCCACTATGGTTCTCAAAAGAGGTAGCGTTGAAAGTTAGTGAGAAAAAGGTAGCATTTAGGAAGTATAAGGAAACACAGAAGGAGCAGAATACAGAACTGCACCAGTTAAGGCAGAAGGAAGCAGGGAGGGTAGTCAGAATAGCAAAGGCCAAAACTGAGGAAAATATAGTCAACTCGGTTAAGAAAGGGGATAAAACCTTTTATAAGTATATCAGGGAATGTAGAAAGACAAAGGGATGGATAGTGAGGCTAAATAGAATGGACGGTGGGCGGGCAGAGAGGGACAGCGAAAAAGCAAGAATATTGAATGAAAACATCTGTTCAGTATTCACAAAAGAGGAGGAGGAGCAGGTGCCCAATCCAATTAACTGAAGCACTCTGGATAGAGGGGTCAATCCCAGTCCTTTCACAGAAGAAAGGGTTCTGAGTGAACTCCTAAAACTGAAGGTAGACAAAGCAATGGGGCTTGACAGAATTCACCCCAGAATTCTAAAATAATTAAGGAGAGAACTAGTGGCACCACTGACTACCCTTTTCAACAAATCATGGGAGGATGGTGTGGTACCTGAGGATTGGAGGAAGGCGGATGTGATACCCCTTCACAAAAATGGGAGCAAGACAGGGGAAGGAAACTACAGACCTATCAGTTTGACCTCTGTGGTAGGGAAAGTGATGAAAGGGAGGTGGACACATGGAACAGCCTTCCTGAGGAGGTTGTGGGGACTAAAACTGTGGGAGAATTCAAGAATGCATGGGACAGGCATAAGGCAATTCTTGTGGGGGGTAGGAAGAAATAGGCTGTTGGTTAAATAGGATCTGCAGCTTATCCTGTAGGTAGGGAAATGGGCAGACTAGGTGGGCCAAGCAGTTCATATCTGCCATCAAAGTCTATGTTTCTATGTTTTTAAAATGTGTCTGTTATTTTACGATATGTTGTTGATGGCAAAGCAAAGGGGAGACTTATTGGAGTATCCCAATTGTATGGCCTCACTGCTGAAACTATTACACAACAGATCTTGAAAGACATTCAAGAACTGGGTGTAAACCCCCCAAATATTTTTTGTTCTTGCTTTGATAGTACCTCCGTTATGTCAGGGTGCAAAGGAGGTGTGCAAAAGCTTTTGCAAGAGAAACTAAACAAGGAAACTCCTTACACACACTGCTTGAATCATCAGTTACATCTGGTGGTTATTCATGTGTGTGAGAAGAGCAGAGCAGTGACAGGTATGTTCTCAAACTGCAACTCTCTGTATAAATGTTTTCACAGACATGAAGTTAGTGTGCTGTACAAAGCTCAGCACCTGCAAATACTCATCGAAACAAGATGGACTGGTCACCTGAAAACCTTGAAAGTAATCTTCAATAATTTGGAAGACATCCAGAGTGTTCTGTCACAGTTTTCAAATGGTTACGGTGATTTGTCAGTTGAAGCAAGAGGGCTATTGGAAGTTACAGAATCATCCCCATTCCTGTTCTTGGCCTAGGTTTTGAGAATGATTTTGAATTTGTTTGAGCTGGTGAAAAATTACCTTCGAAAGGAATTGATGCACCTTGCTAAGTGACTTGAATTGATTACCGTTTCCTGTGAAACACTTCAACAGAAGAGAGAGAGAGAACTGTTTGAACACTGTGTAGCAGATATTTCATCCAAGCACCCAATTTTGAAAGGTGCCTGGGATGAAACGCTGGCATTACATCATGTTGGTCAGGGTGCTGCCAAACGAGCCAGGGTGCTACCCAGAAAGTTTCAAGATTCAGTCATCACTGAACATTTACCAGGGTTCCAAACTCTGAATGAGCACCAGTGGTCCCAGATTTATCTTTGAAGTCATTGATGAAACCATTAGTGAACTGCAAAGGAGATTTTCAGAGGAACTGAGTTATACAAAAGTTTGTCTGCACTGTATTCTACTAGCTCTCCGACTTTTGAAAGTGGAATCTCTACATGCTTTGATTGATTTGCTTGGCTTAGATATTGAGAACGTGAAAGCTGAAATGGTTGTATTCAATGCACTGATGAATAAGAAACAGTGCAAACAGTTTGAAGACATTCTCAGTGCTGTCAAGGAATTAAAGGAAGCTTTCACGTATTTTGAAAAGTGTACTGTCTTGCTATTTAGAGCATCAGCTGCTGCTTGTGAGAATTCCTTTTCTTGTTTGAAAAGAATTTTATCACATCAGAGGATGAGCATGACTTATTAATGAAAGAGAAACCTCATTCTCCTGTCATATGAAAATGATGTGACTTCAAGTCTCAACCTGGGAGTCTTTGGGGAGGAATTCAAATGCTACTATCCAAGAAGACTTCAACTTTAGTTTCATGAATACTGTTCACTTTCCACAGCACTTGCATGTTTCAAGATATCTGTTAAATGATTTATAAGTAGATTAAAGTAGGTAAAACAAGGCATAATTCTAACATCTGACTGACACTGCGTTTTTGACTAATCACATGACGGGAAGCGTGACTGGTAGCTGCCCCCCCCTCATTCTTTCTGCCCCCCCCCCAGCTTGATCTCCTAGCTACAGGCCTGCATTCTGCATCCCTGCTGCCCCTCCCGAGCACTCCGATGCTGCAACGAGGGATTGCTAGAGATTCCCAGGGTACGCATAAAAACATCTGGTGCACAATCTTTTGCCTTTATGGCTCCTTCCTGTTGGAATTCTTTACTTCGCCAGACACGAGATAGCCTGACTATCGAGGGTTTTAAAGCTAACTGTAAAATACATCTTTTCTTCAGGCTTTTAATGGTGCTTGTTGACGGAAAGCTGATTTTGCACAGTGACTATGCCATTTGGCACCACTGGTGCGAAAACACATTTCAGAAAGGGTGTGAAAAATGACAGCTGTGCTGTTCATAAGAAGGTGTGGGAAAATGACAGTGTTGAAAATCTGCTGTTCGTGTATCTATATTAATGTATAAATGGGATGTACCCGTCTGTAAAGTTTTTGGATTGTTTTATTATATAGGATTGTACAGGCGCCCTGAGCTCAGGAAGGATGTCTTGTTATAAATAAAAAATGATGATGATGATGAAATTCAGGGGTAATTTTGATAACCAAGCAAAGGCCAGGTGGAATGTGTTTAGAGTCTGGAAGCTTTGTGGTACTTATTTTAGCATTCTCCCTTTAATCACCTGTGACTTACCTACATGAACGCAATTTACTTTAAAGGGGCCATTTTAGGCAACGCACTCTCTGTAAGAGTAGCCACTTCAGGCAGTTCATAGTTTGGACCAAGCTACAGGGTTCCACCATGGCATCTGGAGGGTTGGATGGTTCACACTGGAATTTCGGTCTGAAGACTTACGAGAAGTCTTTTTCCATGCAGATAAAAGTACAAAGATAGCCAACTGAGGCAGAAAAGCATTTAACTTCTCAGATGTAACATTGGGGGCTGGTTGTGCACTGGACTCTGTTTGTTTGTTAATGCCACAAAACCAGTAGCACTGCACTCCTGATCAGAGATGTGATTTTAGCTTTGTAGATAATGTAAGGGTAGAACGTGCTAGTCTTAAAATGTGCCAAAAGACAAGTAGCGCCTCAGAACAACAGGTGCAAAGTCAAAAAAAAACATTACAAGCCAAACAGAGGGACTGCCCCCAGTACACCAATGCTTCCAGGACCCCACAAGCACATAAACTAACACTGTTGCTTACAAGTGCTTTTTATGTTTGCTTGCATGCATGTGCAAGAAACATGGTACCACCATACAAGTTTTTGTAGGTGCCTCCACCACTTCCAATGCCCTGCTCCTTTTCAGGCATGGTTGTACTGTGCCAATGGTGTCTGAGCTGTCTATGACAGCCGTTCAGATACAGTGGCGTACAGGTCTAAAGGAACATACACCACTGCGGAGCAATTTGCATACTGCCATTGGTATGCGCAAATTGCCTGTGTCGGCATCTGCATCTGAACCGTCATAGAAGTTCGCCTCCACGAATACATATGTGCACACTGGGAGCCCACCCCAGCATGCTCATGCACTCCCCTACACACAGTATGACCAATGTGGGTGCCTAACCCCGTCAGCTCCACTGCCCCCAAACATACTTCCAGGTGCCACACTGGGAGCCCACCTCAGCGTGGCAAACGTCCATATGGCTGAAGGGTGCCTGATCCCCTCCCCACTCGTCCCCGCCTCCCACAAAAAAAAAAACATGTGCTCAGTTGCCACACTAGGAGCCCACCCCAGGTGGCAATGTCCGTATGGCCAATGGGGTGCCCAATCCCCATTGGTTACACTGACCCCAAAAATAGTCTTCAGCTGCCACCCTGGGAGCCCACCCAGCATGGCAAAAGTCCCATGCTTGTCCTCTCTAAAGAAAAACACCTATAAACAAAAAGCAGTCCCTCATTGACTATCTTGCCCCTCCCCAACCCGCACTCCACCCTCGTGCACCCACCTCCCCCACCCCACCTCAATTTACATTAGCTCCAGAGCCCAGTGCGATGATCTTCGTGAACTGGGGAACACGCCTGTACTCTTCAAAGCTGACCGTGAATTGAAGAAATGCCTGTAAGCTGTATAATGGCATAAATGGATTTGTTTCAACTTTGGTGCATATCTCGCTATTTTGGAATTGTTTCACCAAATTTTCAACATGGGGTTTTTGGGGCCCCACCTCATGAATCAGTCACTGTCATTTTGTTATTTGGTCTCGAAAGGTGATTTCGTGGTCACTGTGCAAAATCACCTTCCGGGACTGAGTAACGAAATGACAGAGTCACAGTTCATGAGGTATGCTCCCAAAACCCTATGTTGAAAATTTGGTGAAAAAATTCCCCAAAATGATTGTTTTAAGAGCGTGCATTGTGAAGTTCCTATGCACACTTGTAACTTCCAGTATTTTTGCTATTTTCACTCCAGATTTTCAACATTGCCATTTTACCACACCTCCTTATGAAAAGTACAGCTGTCATTTTTCACATCTCACCCAAAATGTGTTTACGCCCATGTAGCACCCAATGGTGCAGTGGGTGTGCGAAATCAATGTTTGAGACAGATTAAGAAAATCACAGTGACACTGTTCATGAGCAGAGGTGTTAAAACGGCTATGTTGAAAATTGGTGACAAAAGTCTATAAAATGACTGTGTTATGAGTGTGCATTGAGCAGTTTCCATGCACCCTCGTAAGTTCATGAATTTGTAATATTTTCAATCCAGATTTTCAACACTGTCATTTTCCCACACCTTCTTATGAACAGCACAGCTGTCATTTTTCACACCCTTTCTGAAATGTGTTTTCGCACCAGTGGTGCCAAATGGCATAGTCGCTGTGCAAAATCAGCTTTCCGCCAACAAGCTGATATTGCCACTGTTCATGAGGTGGGGGTCACAAAAACATGTTTAAAATTTGGAGTGAAAATACCAAGGAACACCTGGGACATTAAGGTTTCACCATAACGCCTCACCCTGTAGAGACTGACAGGCATCAGTGGTGTGACTTGGGATTGTCGCCTGTAATTCTCCAGCTATTCCACCCCAGCCCACCCTGCAGCCACTGACAGACATCAAGGTGTGCCTTGGACTCTTTGGCCCTGAAGTTCACCCATTCTCCTATACTGCACCCATCTCACTGTATTTCTTATGGAATGGGGTGAGCATAAGGCCCCAAAACTCCAAGGCACACCATGACACTTGTCAGTGTCTGCAGGGTAGGGTGTGGTGAAATGGCGTGGCCGTTATGCCTGATGACCCAAAGGCATACCCCAATGCCTGTCACTCTCTGCAGGGTGGTGGTGGGGTTGGCTTCAGTTCAATACTTCACCGCCATTCCTATTATGCATCTCTCCAACTACTACACTACAAATGCCAATGCCAGCTAGCAAACATTCGGCATTGACAAATGCTTATTTATTGTGTGCCAGGTCATTCAGATCACAGCAGAAGAGAAGGTTTTCTGGGAAAATATAATGCATCTCAAGACAAACTCCCTGATGTGTTCAGTACCTTAACAGCCTTGAGAAAGTACCCGTTTAGGTACAAAACAAGTTGTGGAGTTTGTCCTGGAAAGCACTGAAACTTTTGAGAAAACTCTTTTCTGTTGTGACCTGCATGACCTAATACACAATAAAATAACACTTTTACGCACTTGTGCTGGTATGTGTGTTTGTGCAGTCTTGAAGCCTTAGTTTACTGGGGGCAGACCCCACTGCTTGGCTCATAATGTGTGTTTGTGGATTCCTGAAGCCTTAGTTTCCCGATGGCAGACCCCTCTGCTTGGCTTGTAATGGGAGGGCTTTAAGCCCAAGGTTCAATGGGCGGCGCAATAATGTCACTCCCACATTGACCTTAAAAAGTCACACATCCTGGGCTTCGCCAGGATTAATTTTTCATTGTGGCCGGTGGTGCTGCTCTTCTCCACCTATCTGGCATGCTGCTGTTTTTCCCTCATCTCTGCAGCTGCCTCCAGCTGCCCACTTGTTCATCTCCACATTCTTACACTCCTTTTCTGTGCCACCTATCTCTTCCACAGCTGCTGTGGCTTCCTTTATGTTGGCTCCTTCTCCGTCGGCGCCTTCGGTCACTCCTCTCCCTCTGCTAGCATACTTCCCACCGACTCCCCTCCCCACTGTTTTCTTCTCCCTGTCGGTCACTTCCCTTTATTCCCCTCCCCATTTTCCCCCCATCCTATCTTTCACTTTTACCATCATCTGCCCTGTGGCTGGTGGCTTTCGCTACTGCCCGGTGCTCACCTCCACATATTCCAGGGCACAGCTCATTTCTGGTGTCCCTTCTCGGTCTCCTTTGTGTTGCTCCATCCTCTCCCTGAGCCCTCTCCTCTTGACCTCTGGTCACTTGTTCTTGCTGTGTCTCCTGCTCCAATTCTGGGAGTACAGACTGCCACCCGCCATCGCCTGCTGTTGCCGCCGCCCAGTTTCTGCCCTGCTCACCTGAGCTGGAGTCCATTGTTCTGTCCATCGGAAGAGCACTCAAATTGTTCCTGCCACTTGTTCAGTCATCCCCTTTCCTCATTACTTTTAGACCGCGTTTACCTAATTCTATCATATTTCTGGGGTGATTTAGCTGGGCTGCACCTGCTTACTCTTACTGCCTTGCTGTGAGTCCGCTGTTTAGTGCTCCTCCTTTGTTCCACTCCTCCACCTACTCCAGAGTGCTACACCTCCCATCTTAGTTTCTCATCAGTGGCTTTCTGTGCCTGTTTCTGGTGAGGGCTGCCTCCTCGTTCTGCTGTGAGGTTGATTCTTTGATGCAGTTTTCACATACGGTAGCCATGCTGTGGATCCCTAATTCTCCTTTTTAGCTTGGTTCTACCATGGTCAGGTAGCTTTGGCTCCTGTGCATTCCTATACTTCCATTCTGATTTGCTGGATCTCTACAGTGGATGATGACTAAAATCATAACCAAAAAAATAAATAAATAAAAAAATACAAATAAAAACTATCTCTGTGCTCTCCTGATTCTCCTGTGCACCTTGGTGCCTTTTCACCTTGGTTTGGGCCCTCTGGTCTGCCTTCTCACCTGGTCACGTCCTGTGCATTTCTTTAGGGGTTTCCCTGTCCTACCACCTTCTGCGGTTTGCTCACTCTGTCTGCCCCTCGACTGACCAATCTGTATACCTCAGCAGCCCATCTGGCCTGCACTTGATATTCTCCAGTTCCCATCACTCATCCTGTATGCCTTGGCTGACTAATCAGCTCACGCCAGCCGACTCAGTCTGGCTACCGTACTCTTGTGCCACCTCATCCAGCTCACCCTACTGCAGTTCTCATCCCGCATCAGCTGGGTCCTATGCTACCCCATTGTGCTCCCTACCGTCCTTTGTTCTTTCATACCTCGCTTTCCTGTACCAGCCTCCATGGCTTCTATTCATCATCGTACCTCCTCCATTTCCTACAATTGTACTTTGCTTGTCCTAGCACCTTTTCTAGTACCAGCTTCACTCCACTCTTAGTGTCACTCCTCACCATTATAAATTGTCCACTTTGCTCGTCGATTGCTCAACCTGAGTTGCCTCTGGTTCCAGACATGCCTTCTTGGCCTCAGAGTCTACCTCCTTTTGAGAAGCTTACTTACTTCACACAAGTTCATTTCATGATCTGCCACCTGTCCTTGCTACTTTTACTGGTCTTAGTTCCTTGGGTCCTATGCCACCCCTCGACCTCCCTCTGTTCGCGTCACCCTCTGGTTCTGGACTTGCCTTTTGTCTTCATAGTATGCCTCCTTTCGAAGAGCTGCATTGCTTGCATCCTCTATTGAATCCTGTGCTACCTCATTGACTTCAACATCAGGGTCTAATTCCCATTGTGGCCTGCATTCAATATTTCTTTTTGGGCATACCTATCATGACTCCTATTCCGCCTCATCTCCATGCTACCTCAAATCGATCTGATATCCAGTCAGGGACATGCTGGTCCCTGATACCTTACCTCGAACTGCTCATCTATTTCAACTGCTCAATCAGAATCCCCAGCTGTCTCCATCTGGCCTGCAATCGATATTTCTTTGGGCTACCTCCCATTCGGTCTCATGCTACCTAATCTACTTACTGTGCTCCTGCAGTGATCATCTTTGTCCGTATTCATATTCCTTAGTCACCTTGAGTCAGCTCTATCTCCGCTCCTGGCCATGCCTTCTTGTCTATCGCCCTTTGCTATAGGCCAGCTGGCTGCTCTCCACTATCGTTCAAGTTCAATTTCAAGTTCATTTACAGTCTCCTTTTCCCCAATCTGCTTTTGTTGAACTGCTGCACTCATGCGGCAATCATCATTATCATTGAGTCATTCCTGTCTCCTCCTCTTCCAATTCCATACCGGCCATCCAGAATTCACTCCGCTGGTGGCCTGCTATCGATATTTCTTTTTGGGCATTCCTATCATGACACCTTATCAACCCGCGGCCATTCACTGCATGTATTGGGATCATACCTCCAGTCATTGACTCAGCCTTACCTCAAGGTTTATCTATTTACATCATTTACTTGAATATTCCTATCATTGAATCCTATGCTACCTCATCGGCTACAACCTCAGAGTCTAATCGTTCAGGGTCTAATCGTTCACATCACATAATCAAGCATGCCTCTTCAACCTCAGTGTCTGCTCACCACATTGCTCAATTCAGCCAGTCTGCATTATCCTTGGTCTCCTCATCAGCATGTCTGAATCTCCTTATGAGCATATGTGGATACCCTTCCTTTGACTTCTATATGGATTTACTCCATCCAATCAACTACTCAAGCATACCCTTCTTGGGTCTCTGCTGCCTCATGTTCCTTCTTTAATCTGTGCTTCTTTGGAGTTTTTCCCTATCTTGTCATTATCTCCTTACTCATATCTCTTATTAATGAACCTTTCTTTTTACCGACATACGTCCTCAAATCAAACGTCATCAGCCTGGAGGGAAGGTGACCTAGGCCTTGGATCCCCAGAGGTTTCCTCCTCAAAGGGGGTTTTTCCTCTCCTCCCTGCCAATGGTCATAATATTAGTTAGAGTTGCTGCTTTCTTTGGACAGTTAGTTAGGTTCCACTGTTGGATGGAGGCAGATGGTGGCCCCGGCTTTCCCCTTGCTCCTTAGGAAGTTAGCTCTTCTCTTCAAAGAATTCATTCATCATCCTCGCTTCTTCGAAGCTCAGCATCTTTGGGTATTCTGTTTTGGCTTCTTCCTAACCTATCTTTAACTGACACATTCATTCCTATGGCACCTGTAAGGGGAAATCCTCCTCTAGGGTTCCTTGTGTCATACCCCTGCAGGGTGGTATATCTCATGGATAGAGAGAGAGAAAGCCACAAAGCAAATTAGGTTACATAAGCATCATCTCATGTTATCTCATCCAGTTGCAGAAGCACATTAAATGTGTGTTTGTGGGGTTCTGAAGCCTTGGTATACCGGGGGCAGACCCCTCTGCTTGGCTCTCAATGTGTGATTGTGCAGTTCTGAAGCCTTAGTTTACTGGGGGCAGACCCCACTGCTTGGCTCATAATGTGTGTTTGTGCAGTCCTGAAGCCTTGGTGTACTGGGGGCAGACCCCTCTGCTTGGCTCTCAGTGTGTGATTGTGCAGTCCTGAAGCCTTAGTTTACTGGGGGCAGACCCCACTGCTTGGCTCATAATGTGTGTTTGTGCAGTCCTGAAGCCTTGGTGTACTGGGGGCAGACCCCTCTGCTTGGCTTGTAGTGCATGTTTTGTGCAGTCCTGAAGCCTTGGTGTACTGGGGGCAGACACCTCTGCTTGGCTCTCAATGTATGATTGTGCAGTCCTGAAGCCTTAGTGTATTGGGGCAGACCCTACTGCTTGGCTCATAATGTGTGTTTGTGCAGTCCTGAAGCCTTGGTGTACTGAGGGCAGACCCCTCTGCGTGGCTTCTCAATGTGTGATTGTGCAGTCCTGAAGCCTAGGTGTACTAGGGGGCAGATTCCGCTGCTTGGCTTGTAATGCATGTTTTGTGCAGTCCTGAAGCTTTGGTATACTGGGGGCAGACCCCACTGCTTGACTCATAATGTCTGTTTGTGCAGTCCTGAAGCCTAGGTGTACTAGGGGCAGATCCCTGTGCTTGGCTCATAATGTGTGTGCTAGGAGTTGTGAAGCCTTGGTGCACTGGCGGCAGACCCCTCTACTTGGTTCATAACATGTGTTTGTGTAGTCTTGAAGCCTTAGTGTACTGGGGGCAGACCCCTGTGCTTGGCTCATGATGTGTGTTTGTGCAGTCCTGAAGCCTTGGTGCAGTGGGGGTAGACCCCTCTGCTTGGTTCATAATGTGTGTTTGTGCAGTCCTGAAGCCTTGAGTGTACTGGGGGCAGACCCCTCTGCTTGGCTCATAATGTGTGTTTGTGGATTTCTGAAGCCTTGGTTTACTGGGGGCAGACACCTTTGCTTGGCTTGTAATGTGTGTTTTGTGCAGTCCTGAAGACTTGGTGTACTGGGGGCAGACCCCTCTGCTTGGCTTGTAATGTGCGTTTGTGGATTCCTGAAGCCTTGGCTTACTGGGGGCAGACCTCTCTGCTTGGCTCCCCCACAGCTTGGCTCGTAATGTGTGTTTGTGGATTCCTGAAGCCTTGGCTTAGTAGGGGCAGACCACTCTGCTTGGCTTATAATGTGTGTTTGTTGATTCCTGAAGCCTTGGTTTACTGGGGCAGACCCTCTGCTTGTCTTGTAATGTGTGTTTTGTGCAGTCTTGAAGTCTTGGTGTACTTGGGGCAGACCCCACAGCTTGGTCTGTAATGTGTGTTTTGGATTCCTGAAACCTTGGTTTACTGGGGAAGACCCTGTGCTTGGCTTATAATGAGTGTTTGTGGATTCCTGAAGCCTTGGCTCACTTGTGGCAGACCACTCTCCTTGGCTCGTAATGTGTGTTTGTGGATTGCTGAAGCCTTGGCTTACTAGGGGCAGACTCCTCTGCTTGGCTCGTAATGTGTGTTTGTGGATTCCTGAAGCATTGGTCTCCCAGAGACAAGTGAGCCAGAGACAACAAGCAAGACTCCCAGATACAAGTGAGCCACCCAGAGACAAAAAGTGAGCTTCACAGAGACAAGCGAGTCTCCTAGAGACAAGTGAGCCTCCCAGATACAACCAGTGAGCCTCCCAGAGACAACCAGTGGGCCTCCCAGAGCATTCTGAGGAATCTATCATCACTTTTGTGCAAAAAGTGACAGGGCCATCTCTTATTTCAGGACCTGAATCCCCAGATATAAGAGAAACAGGCAGCTTACAAGGACTTGAAGAACAAACTATATGCAGCTCACATTGTTCTGGATCCAGTAGCCTGCAAAATTACTGATGTCCATGAGTGAGGGCCAAAAATCTATCTCTTGGCCGAGCAAGTTAAACATGACAGAGAATCATGGCAGAGTGGCAAGAAAGTCATACCCTCCCTGTCCTCTGGAATAATGCACAAAAAACATTTCAGCTTGCTTCTCCAGTATCGTTGCCCTTTTTTAAACCCCTCTTTTTGCAGTCTCACCATGAGTCTAGCAAATGCTTTAGTCAATGATAACACATTCCACCCCTGTCTACCTCCATCATTATTCATATGCATCTGCACCATCTCCCAAACCTTGCATTACATTTTACCCTGCCTGTCCTGTTACACGTGTCCCTGAATGTAGCTGTTCTTCCCCTTCCCCTGCCCTCCCTCCTGAGTCCCACGTCTACATTTCTAACTTTATTTTCCTCCTTTCTATGCTTCTGAACCACCTTTCCAGTATTAACCTGTGTCCCTGAATGTACCTGTTCTTCATCTGCCTGCCCTCCCTCCTGAGAAACACGTCTACATTAATAACTTAATTTTCTCTTGTATATACTGACACACTCTGTGTATACTCTGTGCTTACTCTATGTAATTGTTATCTATTCCATTAGACTCTGCTACTTAGCCTGCCAACACTGTGTATATATCACTGCTATATGTTGAACTGCTATGTTATTTTTAGTTGTAGATAGTTGTACTCGTTCGCCAATGTACTAGTGTCTGTATCATATGCCTGCCACTATGCTGTCTTTATTATCACCTTATGTGAATCTGCCTTATTATTTTAATTGTAAATATTGTATTCTGTCATCAATGTACTTGTGGCTATATCAAACTGTTGATGTATCCCCTCCAGGTCCATCTTGTAAATGGGTTTATCCTCAATGGTGTTCTGCCTGGCAAAATAAAGAGTTTGATTGATTGAGTGATTGAAATAGAAGCTCCTCAAGTTTTCCCAGACCTGTGCAGACAAACCTAAGGAGTAGGATGCCGTGTGGAGGTGCACCATTCAATAACTACATGTGGGACAAATGGCAATCTTAAGTAAGAGAATACTACAGCTGATAAAAAAATTGAGTTGAAATAACTTACAGTGTGATCCAGAGCTACATGTTGAAATGGCACAGGATCTTTTTCAAAGTTCAAGTTTCTTGGTTCTATGTTCAAGTTTCTCTGTTCTTCAGTTAAAATACATTTTTCTTGTGGACTGGCCAGAGATGAACAATCTGGAGTGGGGAGACTATGGTACTCCCTGGGAACACCAAGTATACATCCCTTTCTTGAAGTCCCAGTTTGGACCCTGCCTCAGACATGTTATTACCCAGCACAGTAGAACCAGAAGAATAGGTTCCAGTGTAAACTGGATTAGACCAAGGAGTATGGATTTTATCAAACACCGAAGGAGGTGTACAGCTCAGTGACTAGAGCAGAGCATCGTGGAGACAATATGGTGGGCTGTGCTTTTGTGAGGCTTCTGAGGTGAGATTGAATGGATGAGTAGCAGGAGATGAGGGACTGTAAGACTTTGCAGGGATGCTACCCATTAGGTCCAATTCTGGCCAGACTCTTGGATTTTATGCAAGCCCAGATACATCCAGCTGCTATGACACAGAGGAGTTAAGGGCAGGAAGGGGGTCTTAGACTGCGATGACTGATTTTTATCCTGTCAGCATCTTTACAGTCTGGAACAGGCTAGTCATGGACCAACACTGAACAAACAGATGTTAATCCTACATCTCAAGCTAGCTCTGAGCAGCTCCCCACCCTGGAATGATCTTTTCCAGCAATGTACATGAAAGTGCATTGAAGGCAGGCTATCTGAGGGACTTTAGCCTTCCATGCATGATCGTGGGGACAGGAACTGGAACTTGTTAGAAGTACTGTTCCTATATTTGAGTTTTTTTCTATAGGGCAGTGCACACATTTGACTTTTGGGCACAGAGTTTTAATGTTTCAAACTGTTTATTCTGAAATGGGACTGTGAAATTGGATCTAGAGGGGAGAATTCTGATGAGGGGTCTCGGACCTTCACCAATGCTTAGAAAGCATCCTTAGGATGGCAGAAAAGGGAGATACTGTTGATGGGAGACCTGAATATGCTAGACATTAATTGAGCACCTTTGCTGCAGCCACATCAAAGAGCAGGGCCATTCTTGATGCCGCACAGTAGGCATGCCTCAGACAGCTAGTGATGGAACCCACTGGGAGGAGCAATCTTAGACCTCATACCTCAAATGGGGACAGTGAGAGGATCTCAGATCTAGAAGTGGGTAGCCATCTGGGAACCAGTGACCACCAAACAGTGAGGTTCACGATAAACTCAGCTACAGAGTCAAACCATACAAAACGAAGGTACTGTACTTCAGGAAGCCTGATCTTGGCAAATGGGAACATGCCTTAGAAAAGCACTAGCAAACAGATAAGAAGGAGGGGTGGAGCAACAATGGGGAAACATAAAAACTGCCATCACAAAGGCAACAAGCTCTTGTGTGAAGCAAATAAACAAATCAAAATGAAAAAAAAAGCCACTATGGTTCTCAAAAGAGGTGGCGGGGAAGGTTAGGGAGAAAAAGATAGCATTTAGGAAGTATCAATCAATCAATCAATCAATCAATCAAAATCTTTATTTAGTCAGGCGAACATCATTGAGCATAGCTCATTTACAAGATGGACCTGAGTGGTCATACAAAGAAGGATACACATTTTTTACAAGACATGAGAATAGCATAACATTAGTACAATCAAATAAATAAGAGATATATACAAAATTTACAGATATACAAGGCACAGTAAAATAACTTAACCTGTAAAAATGAAGAGGATAATAGATATAGAAGGAGAATAATCAAATAATAGGCTTTTGTAGGCTTTTATATGAAATGTGATAACTGACTGGGTACAAGAAAGGAAACTAAACATAGTGGATTACAGAAGGGAGGATGTAGGTTGGATGGGAGACTAGGCCTTATGGAAGCAGTTGCACAACTCTGGAAATAGGGTAGTGTATAATTTTGAAGGATGATAAGGGTAAGAGGGTATTCAGATTCAAAGATTTTGGAGTGAGTTCCAGACAAATGCTAGGGAATAGCTGATAGCAGCCTCCCAAACCGGTGCAGGTATTGGAAATCTTTAGCATAATGAGCTTATTGATCCTTAAGTGTATGGCCTAGATGTGATTCGGGTGAAACAGTCTGAGATATAGGAGGGAGTTTGCCTGATAAAGCTTTGAAGATCCAGATTGCAGCATTCCTTTTTCTTCTGTGCTGTAGGGATGTCCAATTGACTGCCATGTAAAGAGAGCAATGATGGGTGCTGGAGGGAAGGTCTGTAATAAATCTGATGGCTCTATGATACAGGGTGTCCAGCTTATTTAAGAGGAGAGTGAGTAATGGCCGTAGAGAAAGTCAGCATAGTCAATAAGGGATAGGAATGATGCCTGGATTAATCTTTGTTTGGAATCTCTGGTAAGGTAGTGTTTTATTCTGTAAAATAGGCCAAGCCTTTGTCTCAACTTTTTAATAGCTCTTCAATGTGGACAGAATAGTCAAGCTTATTGTCAATCCAGACTCCAAGATATTTGAATTTATCCACAAATTCCAGCTTTTCTCCAAATAAGGTGGATAATTGTGAGTGATGAATGATGGGTAGTGGCAGAGCAATTCTTTGTGGCAAAGAACATAGCTTTTGTTTTTTTGGCATTTAGAAGTAATTTTTTTTCCAATAGGTTGTGTTGTAGGATGGAGAATTCTGACTGTAACAGTTCACAGGCTTTTGATGGTGAGGGATTGCTGACATATAATACAGTATCATCAGCAAACAGGTGAATGTTAGATTGAGAGAGGTTGGCATCAATGTTATTAATATAAATGGCAAAGAGGATGGGGCCTAGGATAGAGCCTCTCATGTACACCTCTTAGCAGTGGTTTAGAGGTAGATAGGTAATTTTCATTTTTACCAATTGTGACCTTCCAGAGAGATAGCACCTAAACCAATTGAGAGAGAGTGAATCAAGGCCTACAGAGCTAAGAGAGGAGATTAATGATTCATGATCCACTGTATCAAATGCTTTACTCAAATCCAGGAACACAGCACAGATACTATTCTTTTATCCAAGGCAGTCTGCCAATCGTTAGTGACTTTGGCTAGGGCAGATGGTGTTATGTATTGATTAAATCCAGATTGTGCTGGATTTAGGAGTTTGTTGGTGTCCAGATAGGCCTTAACTGTGAATTTACTAATTTTCAAGCATCTTGGATAGTACCGATAGGATGGAAATGGGCCTGTAATTGTTAAGGTCCATGGGATCACCTGATTTAAGTAGTGGAACTACTTGAGCTGTTTTCCATATGGAGGGGATGGAACCAGTAGCTAGGGAAAGATTGAGGAGGTGAGTGAGGGGGGCAGATAAGGCGTGCAGTGCTACTTTAAGAAAGTAGGGATCCAAGGAGTCTGCACCTGCACTCTTAGATGTATCTAAATTGGATAGGAGGTCTTCTACTTCTCTTAGGATATTGGTTCAAGGAGAATGTTGAAGCAGCCTTTTGTCCCACAGTGGATTGAAGGTTTAATGATGATCTCAAGAGATTTGCAGGTGAAGAGTCAATGCTAGGCCAGCTGTGGTGAAATGGTCATTGAAGGTATTTAAGATTTCTTGCTTGTCAGTGATTTCTATGTCACTTAGGAGCAGTTTGGAGGGTAAGGCAGGGGTAGAATTTTGGCCTAGAATTCCCTTTATAGTACCCCAGAATCTGGATGGGTTAGTATAGGATGCATCCAATTCAGCTCTATAGAAGGCAGCTTTGGCATTTCTTATTTGTTTTGTGCATGAGTTTCTTGCTTTTCTGAATTGAAGCCAGTCTCTAGTATCCTTTGTTTTTCTTGCCTTTTTCCAGAGTTTGTCTCTGGCTAACAAAGCTGATTTAAGGTCAGCAGTGAACCAACGACAAGATTTTACTTTGGTTCTGACACTGGTGATTGGTGCATGTATATTGAGGGCATTAGTGATAATATCCTTTAAGATCTGAAGAGCTGTCTCAACTGAGGTTGTAAGGTAGAAATCTTGCCAATATGTTGTATTGCACAAATCATGGAGATATCCTGAGATGTTGAAATTCTTTTTTGACCTTTTATGGAGAAATTTTGCAGGATTGGATGGTTTGAATGTAGATCTTATGCCAGCTATAGGACAATGATCACTTACGTCACTGGGTAGCACTCCAGCATGAGAATATAAGTGAGGCTTGTTTACCATCATGATATCCAGGAGTGAACTGTTGGTAGTATTTTTTAGGTTAATCCTTGTTGGATCTTTGATTAATTGAGTGAATCCATAGGTGTCACAGAAGTATAAGGAAACACAGAAGGAGCAGGACAGAGAACTGAACCAGTTAAGGCAGAAGGAAGCAGGAAAGGCAGTCAGAATAGCAAAGGCCCAAACTGAGGAAAAGATAGCCAACTCAGTTAAGAAGGGGGATACAACTTTATAGGTACATTAGGGAGTGTAGAAAGATAAAGGGAGGGATAGTGAGGCTGAATTGGATGGACAGTGGGTGGGCAGACAGGGACAATGAAAAAGCAGGGATACTTGAATACTTCTGCTCAGTATTCACAAAAGTGGAGGAGGGGGAGGAACCTAATCCAATTAACAGAAGCACTCTGGATAGGGGGTTGATCCCAGTCCTTCCACAGAAGAAAGGGTTCTGAAAGAACTCCTAAAACTGAATTTGGACAAAGCAATTGGGTTTGATGGGATTTACCCAAGAATTTAAAAGAATTAAGGGGAGAGCTAGTGACACCACTGACTACCCTTTTTAACAGATCATGGAAAGATGGTGTAATGCCCCAAAGTTGGGGCATTCCAGAAAGTTTAAAATAAATAAATAAATTACAGGTTCATAGGTGCTCAGGGCACCTACCGTAGGTGTAGGCAGCATGATACTGTGTTAAGGGGCCCCTGAGAATAAAAGATACACCTCCTTATAAAGAGAAACTGTAAAATAATGCAGAAAAGTGCCCTGTGCACTTACAGTATGGTCAAAAGGCATATTTAAAAGCAATAGATGTCACAATGGCCTGGATGGAATGCTGTGCTGAGTGGCTCATGCACAGCATTCCACTCCAGCCAATCTAGAACCCTAGGGGGGTTCAAGTTTAAAAAATAATTCTTCTGTTGGTCAGTTGATCCTGGGCAGTGGTAGAGGAGACAGGACACAGAAGTCAAGGGACAGTTTGGGGCTTACCTTGAGTTGAAGCCATCCCTCTGGGATTGCTGTGGTCCCGTGCTGCCTCCCCTGCCTGAAGACTCCCTGTCCTGTGGTCCGCGGTGCCATCGGGGCACCTGAAGAAAGCGACCGGATGTTTACCATGGTTTTGGGCTTGTAGGCCCCTTCGTTTATTTGTTCCGGCCCCTGAGTATTTTAAAAGTTTAATTTTCTGTCCCATGCCGGCGGCAGAGAAGCACTACATCGCTGAGTCCCTGTCGGCCGTCTGAGGCCCCCCTTGCCATCCTCCCAGCTGCCTGCCCATTTTCTCTCCCTCTGCCAGCATCCATCCCACCTCCCTACTGCACAGCAGCCCTAGAAGATGGCAGAGTGGTGAGTCGGCAGCACAAGAAGAGTGCTGACCGCCTGTTGAAAAGGAGACTGCATTTTGATTTAAAAGTGCAGTAGGCTTAGAGAAAGGTGGCCAAGCACTGCAGGGCATCGGTAGCTAAAAACCCTTCATTTAATATTCAGGAGGGGAGGCGGGGTTAGCGACGCCCATAGGAGGGGCTAAAAGCAAGGCCAGCATAGCAGCCTATGAATAATATTTATGGAAGCGGGATTTGGAGGAGATTTGTGACTGAATGACAGTAGCTCTCAAGAGCTACACATTTAAAGGGGCCACGTAGTTTAAAAGGTCAAGTCTGGCCCAAAAGTACAAGGTAGGGCACCAGGCCCATTATAAAGAGGGGGACCAGGCCCAGTACAAGGTAGGGCACCAGGCCCATTATAAAGAGGGGCACCAGGCCCAGTATTAAGTGGGGCACCAGGCTCAGTATTGCGAGGGGGCACCAGGCTCAGTACAAGGTAGGGCACCAGGCCCAATGTGAAGTGGGGTACCAGGCCTAATTTAAAGAGGGCACCAGGCCCAAGTTTTGTAGGAGCATCAGGCCGAGGTAAACTGTAGGGCATTAGGCACGAGGTAAAGCTTGGTACAAAAGGGAGGCCTTGGACTCATGGAATAGGGCAAGCCAGCCTAGTGGTACTACAGGGAGGCCCAGCCTCACGGAATAGGGCAAGCCAGCCTAGTGGTACTAAAGATAGGAGGCCACGGCCTAGTGGAATAGAGCAAGCCAGCCTAGTGGTACTATAGGGAGGCCATGGCCTAGCAGAATAGAGCAAGACAGCCTAGTGGTACTATAGGGAGGCCCAGCCTCACGGAATAGGGCAAGCCAGCCGCATGGTACTAAAGATAGGAGGCCTAAGCCACGAAGTACTGAAAGAGATCCTATTCCAGAAGACCCTACATTTAGAAACAGGGTTCATTTTAGAGTGTTGGATTTCTATACTGTGAAACTACTGTAATTACTGTACTGCATTTGCTGAACTATTGTCCCAAGTACCTGAACTATTTCCCTAAGTACCTGAACTATTGTCCTAAGTACCTGAATTATTGCCCTAAGTACCTGAACTATTGCTCTAAGTTCCTGAACTATTGCCCTAAGTACCTGAACTATTGCCCTAAGTACCCAAACTATTGTCCTAAGTACCTGAACTATTGCTCTAAGCACCTGGACATTGGCCCTTATCAGTAATAATTACCCCTGAAGTTATAATTTGCCCTCTTCAGCAAATTATCATATCATTCCACAGTTCTTTGGGCATTTTTGTTATTTGGTTACTACTGTATGAAGACAGTCTCAATCTTCTACCACACTGCAGTCCCATAGTGTGGTCCGTAACACCACATACTCTGAATCAGTCTCTACTCAGAAGAAGACATCTTCTCAGCATTCTTCACTCCTGGGAGATCATCCATCAGCTCATCATGTCCTTCTGTGTCATCCGCTGAAGTCAAGTCTGTCGCCAGTCGTACAAGTCGTACCCGCCGTTTCTTGTTTTCCACAGTTTGAAGGTACGTCCACCGAAACTCATCATGACAGCTGTGCCAGTGTCGTTCCACATGGTTCCTGTTCCAGATGCCCCAAAGTTGGTTGCCCTCTACAGAATAGTGAGCTCATCCTGGAGTACCTAGTCTGCGCCCCTCCTGGTCGTTCACCGAAAGTCGAGTCTGACGACGCCCATTTCGGGACTCATCCGCTGTTTCTTTGTTTTGTGTTAGTTCATGATCCTAGGATTGCAGAGTCAACCATCATCTCTTCAGATTCTTATGGTTCCTGGTCCTGTCAAAGTTTCTTCTGAGTTTAGCTGCCCCTTGGAGTGCCGCAGCATCAGTCAAGTCGTGGTAGTCCTCCTTCGGGTTCATCGCCACGCAGATCTTGATCTATCTTCATCCTTGGCAACCCTGGAAGTGGGTTTTGGCTGAGGAACCCTTTGTTTTCAGTGTGTTATTTCAGGAACCAGTTGCTCTGGTTCTACACTCCAGCAGCCTTGGAGAGAGAAGGCTTTTGCCAAAGAAATATATGGTCTGTTTACCAAACCTCTCACCACCCCAGTGGCCTTATCTAGGTCCTTGCTGGGAATTGTGATTAGGGTTCTACAGTTCTGTTTTACTTCCCTTGTAGCTACCAACAAAGATTGATGGTGTACACAAAGACACTGGATCTCTGGACTCTTGTAACATCTGGACTGTTATGGAAATGTGCAATGATAATTACCCTAGTACAGTTCTGAGTAGCTTATGTTACCTGATCCTCATCTAAGAGTATAGACGTGTAGAATAATTTCAAAATAAGCCTGGCAGTAGGCCTAAAGTTTATTCTTGTAGTAATAACCTTAGTAGTGGTAGATAAAGGTATTTCCCTGTTTATTGCCCTATTGTTCTCGGGCAACCCCTGTTTCTTCTTGTGGCTGTGTCTCTCTACCCTTGGTATAAAATAACCGAACTGCGGGCATTGAAGCACTAAGTTGACTCTTGCCTCTCCTTGTCTGGGTAACGGTTATCCTATCCACATAATTTGGACCTTGGTGCCTCGCTCATCTCTTTTCACCACCTTTAGAGTAGAGCACTTCACAGAGCACCCCCCCAGCTCCTTCTCATTAAGCATCACAAACAAAAAATTCTTGGCGTAGTCGTCAGGATAGAAATAATTATTTATCCGAGGAGTCCAAAGTTGGAGTGGCTTAGTAAGAAGCACAAATGGAGCCAGGGTGTAGTAGTGAATTGTCTGTGGGAGATAGAGAGTCAGCTGGAGGAGACTGAGATGGACTTAGAGGAAATATCCCACCATCTCCAGTAACCATGCCATATTACTTTGGAGCACCATGTCTTCCACAGTTTTCCGGAGAAAAAGATGGGAACGGAACCTGAAACCTGAGGGAATTCCGTTCAAAGATGCAGGCCATGTTTCAGCTGTATCAGGTCCCCAAGCAACAGGAAGTTGAAATTTTAATCGGGCAACTAAAGGGAGCTGCCCACCGAGAGGTCCGATCATGGCCGAGTGGAGCAAAAGCCACAGTGGACCAGATACTCCAGAGGCTACAGCAGATCTTCGATGCTAGGACCGTGTCTGACCTCAAAATGAAGTTCTTTCCGCATACCTAGAAGTCTCAAGAGACCCTGAGAGAGTTTGCAGTGAGTCTGCAAGAGCTGTTACGAGCGATAGAGAGAGTAGACGCAGCAGAGGTCCAAGATGCAGATCGAGTACTAGTTGAAAAATTTGTTGAAGGAGTGCAAAGTGAGGCCCTGAAAAAAGAACTACGCATGCTGCATTTACAAAACCCTGAAGTAGACTTTCTGGATTTTAAGGAGAAAGCCATTCGAATATTTGGTTCAGGACATTCCAGAGAGGAGGCTCCGGCATATCCCCAAATGGCAACCTCTATGGAAACTTAATGGCCGACCTACACTACAAAAGGATGGAAAGAGGACCATTCTTGGCAATCAAGACTCCAGCCAGAGGAAATGTCCTTACAAAGATGAGAACCGGGAAGAGAAGCTGTTACCTACCCGAGCTAGCGTACAGAACATAACTGGATGCTTGAACCAAGGATACAGACATCGATATGTTCTGTGCAGACTGATGCTTGACAACACTCGGAGCTGACTGAGCAGATTGTTACACTGACCAACCAGATGGCAGAGATGTATAAGGAAATGCAGAGTTGGAAAGCTGATTGGAAGAATGAGAAAAGCTTTGTTCCATCAGGGAAAGAAAGGAAGCATGACCAAATGAACCACTCGAGAAGGAGTTTAGGGAGATGCTCCACAGATCAGTTTGATAGCCAAGGAAGGCCCATATATCGCCGGTGTGGTGTTAGTGGCCATATAGAAAGGAGATGTGGTCAGCCAGTAAATAACACCCTAAATTTAAACTGGAATTCTTCAAGGATGACGACCGACCCTCGAAGAGCAGCCAATCAGCTCCAGCAGTCCCATTAGAGCAGTCATGTTTTGTTGGTAGAAGCCCAATGATACCAGTCAAGGTCGACGGCATCAAGCTTATGGCATTGCTATACACCGGATCCAGGTTACTACATTGCAAGGACGAGAGTTCGAAGATGTTGGACACCTAATGATCTGAAGCCACCTCTAGATCATGGGTAAAGTTAATAGTGAGGAACTGTGATGAAGTACCATATTTAGGCTATCTAGAAGCCAATGTACAGTTAGGAAAGAACGTTCAGTGCAACACAGGCATCATTATGAGTGACATTGAGAGTGATCAACTGCCACCACTAATTCTAGGGATGAACGTTCTATAAAATTGCTTTGGTGAATTAGTGAGCATCCTCCTTCAGCAACCCAAACATGTAACTCGAGTAGAGAAACATGCCCTACAGCAAACTATCTACAACTTGCAATGCCAGCAACGATTCGCTAATGCTGAGGGTGAAATCGGTAAAGTAAGAGTGACAGATGCTAGACCAGAAACCTTGAATCCAGGCACCAAAACCACTCTGTGGTGTAAAGCAAAGGTGGGCCCGAGGGGTCAAGATTATGATGCCCTAGTGGAACCTTACCCAATGAACAAGGAAGAGCCAATAAAAGTAGCTCAGAGTGTAGCTACGGTGATCAGAGGTAGGATACCAGTCTGAGTGCTAAATTATGGGACTCATGATGTACAGCTGTACCAGAACCAGCTGGTCACACAGATCCACACGGTGTGTTTACAGGACATTGTCGAAGCTGGGGAAGAAATAAAGAAAGTGCCTGAAGATGGGATGGAAAGTGATCAGAGACCATAATGGACCAAGGAGATTAAAGTAGGCAATCTGAAGACCAGCATGAAGCAAAGAGACAATGTTTTGAAAGTGGTTTTACAATGGAAGGAAGCTTTTAGCCTACAACCCTTATATTTTGGGTTAGCCCGTGGGGTACAACATCACACCAGTACCAATGGACATCCGCCTATCCAAGAGCGTTTTAGGCCTATTCCACCAGCCATGTACCAGCAAGTCAAAGAAATGATTAAAGAAATGAAAGAGGCTAATGTGATAAAAGAAAGTCACTGCCCTTGGGCAGCGCCAATTGATCTGGTACAAAAAAAGGATGGCACGATCCGATTCTGTGTAGATTCCCACAAGTTAAATGCCATCACCCATAAGGATGCATATCCTATGCCTAGGATAGAAGATTCCCTCATGGCTCTTCAATCAGCAGCTGTATTCTCCACTCTAGATTTGACCAGCGGATACTGGCAAGTTCCTATGGCATCAAAGGATCAAGAGAAACAGCCTTTATTACCCCATGAGTCTCTTTGAATTCACCAGGATGTCTTTTGGATTGTGAAATGCACCAGGAACTTTTCAAAGACTGGTGGAACATTGTCTTGGAAGCTGGAATTTCGATATCCTGTTGTTATACTTAGATGATATTATTGTATATTCGAAGACTCATGAAGATCATTTGCTGCCACCTGGACAAAGTGTTCTGAAAGTTGATCCAATACAGTCTGAAAATAAAACCTCTAAATGTCATCTGTTACAGACTAAAGTGAGTTATCTGGGACATTTAGTCTCCGAGATGGAGGCCAGACCCAGAGAAGATCAAGCAGTAAAGAAGTGGCCTGTTCCTACTACCATTAGAGAGGTCCGGAAATTCTTGGGATTTGTTGGATATTATCGTAGATTTATTAAGAACTTCTCCAAAATTGCATGCCTTTACATGAACTTTTGAGAGGATCAGCAGAGAGTAGAGTTCCAAAGGATCGCCTGGTTACATGGGGTACTGAGCAACAAGAGGCATTTGATCAATTAAAAAAGATCCTAACTGAGGCTCCTATATTGGCATATCCAGATTATGCGAAACCTTTTCTGTTGTATACCGACACCAGCAACAAAGGGTTGGGTGCGGTACTCGCACAAGAGCAGAATGGTGTGGAAAGAGTAATAGCCTATGCAAAAAGAGGATTAAGAGGCTCTGAGCGGAACGACGCCCGCTATAGCTCTTTCAAACTGGAATTTTTAGCGCTAATCTGGGCTATCACCGAGAAATTCCAGCAATATTTAGCGGCCACCCCTTTCACAGATTTCACAGACAATAATCCTTTAGCACACTTGAATACTGCAAAGCTAGAAGCCCTTGAGCAAAGGTGGGCCTCTTGACTCGCAAATGATCAATTTTCCTTAAAGTATCACTCTCGTAAAGTTAATGCGAATGCTGATGCCTTGTCCTGGATGCCTGAACAAGGAGAATCAGAAATAGATGATACCCTGCTGGAAAATATAGAAATGCCACCTTTCCTGCAAGTATCAGCTGAGATTGTACAGGCCTGTTGTCAAATTGCTCCAGAGTTTAAAGTAGAAGATCAACCAGAAGTGGACGACATGATTGTGAATCAAAAGAATCTATGGGTAAAACTACAAAGCCAAGACCCTATAGTTCACCAAGTAAAAGCTCTAGTTACTCAACAGAAGTGCATGACCCAAAGAGAAAGAAAGAAGTTGAACACAGAAGTGATGAAACTTTGGAGACACAGAACTCATTTGACCATAGAAGAGTATCATCTGGTTAAGAAAAGTAGAGATCCTACCACACACATAGAAGTGACTCAGATCATGGTTCCAAAGACCAGTGCTTCTGTAGCGTTAGAGGCGTACCATGATAATTCAGGACATTTTGGTCACAAGAAAACTGAAGCTATCATCAGAAGGAGATTTTATTAGATAGGAATGCGAAACGATATAATAAAATGGTGTGAGGAATGTCCAGCATGTAACTTAAAGTGCGAGGAGAAGGTGAATCAGAGAGTCTTCTCCATCCAATAGTCAGTAACACACCATTGGAACTAGTTGCTCTTGATCATTTGAAGTTAGACCCTAGCACAAATGGACACATTTATATCCTCACTTTGGTGGATCACTTTTCCAAGTTTGTGGTTGCAAGCGCAGTAAAAGACCTATCTGCTCGAACTACTGCAGAAACCTTTATGAGATGTTTTGTACGACCTTACGGATATCCTACAAAAATCCTAACAGATCAAGGAACGTCTTTCAAATCTCAACTCTTTCATGAACTTTGCACCCTGTATGGAAGCCATAAGTTAAAAACCACTGTTTACCATCCCCAAGGTAATGGACTTTGTGAAAGAACAAATCAGATTCTCCTAGAAATGTTACAAGCTCTGCTGGAATATAAATGTCCCTTCTGGCCAGTTTACCTCGAACTCTCATATGTTTATAATAATACTATTCATTGCTCCACAGGATATACACCTCATTATTTAATGTTTGATGACACGAAGACTTCCGATGGACTTAGTGCTGGAAGTGCCACTAGAAGAAACTAAAAATAAAGAAACCAGTGACAAATTGGGTCCAAGAACATAATCAACGTTTGCAGGAAGCTGGAAAAATTGTTGGTAGACACATGGAGCAAGCAAGACAAAAGCAGAAAGTAAGCTATGATATCAAAGCCAAGGCTACACCTCTACTTGTTGGAGAAAGAGTAATGTTGAGGAAGATCCAAAAATGCAGAAAACTGTCTTCAAAGTGGGAACCAGAACCTTATTATATTATCGAGATACCTTATCCTGAACTACCGGTATACAAGATCCAACAGGAATTTGGACATGGTACCAAGATTGTCCATCTCAATCCCCCTAAAAGCTTGCACTTTCAGAGACACTGTGATAGTTAAAGAACAAGACAGTCCTACGCCAAAAGAGAGGCAGGAGTCCACAAAAGACAAAATGTGGGATCTAAAATCACCAACCAATTGGTGTATAGAACCTTGGACACGTACTTCGTATATGCATTCCCTTGACCATTCGAATTGTGTACCAGTGATAGCTCCAGAAATACCGGATTTCCTGGGAAAGAGAACGTATTGTTCAAGAACCAGTTGATTTCCAACCCGCAGATCTCAAAGATCGAATGCAGGTATCCCTCCTAGAAGGTATATCACAGAAGCTACTCAACTCGTACCTTGGTACAACAGGTAGATCTAATCCAAGTAATTTCCCAGACAGTCACTTTAGGGTAAAACTTCAAAACTTTACAGTATAGTAGATGTTTTAAGAATATTTTAGAGATATTAAGAGTGTTTTATTAACGTAAGACTTCATAGAGTGTTAAGTAAGATTTTAGAGCTTGTTAAGATGATACATTTTATAAAAGTGTTAAGGGAATACATGGGGACATGTATTTTTAGGCAGGCCCAAATCTGTAACGCCCAAAAGTTGGGGCATCCCAGAAAGTTTAAAATAAATGAATGAATTAGGGGTTCACAGGTGCTCAGGGTACCTGCCGTAGGTGTAGGCAGCATGATAATGTGTTAAGGGGCCCCTGAGAATAAAATATACACCTCCTTATAAAGAGAAACTGTAAAACAATGCAGAAAAGTGCCCTGTGCACTTACAGTATGGTCAAAAGGCATATTTAAAAGCAATAGATGTCACAATGGCCTGGATGGAATGCTGTGCTGAGTGGATAATGCACAGCATTCCACTCCAGCCAATTTAGAATCCTAGGGGGTTCAAGTTTAAAAGAATAATTCTTCTGTTGGTCAGTTGACCCTGGGCAGTGGTAGAGGAGACAGGACACAGAAGTCAAGGGACAGTTTGGGGCTTACCTTCAGTTGAAGTCGTCCTTCTGGGCTTGCTGTGGTCCTGTGCTGCCTCCCCTGCCTGAAGAGTCCCTGTCCTGTGGTCTGTGGTGCCATTGGGGCACCTGAAAAAAGTGACCGGATGTTTACCACAGTTTTGGGCTTGTAAGCCCCTCGTTTATTTGTTCTGGCCCCTGAGTATTTTAAAAGTTTAATTTTCTGTCCCACGCCGTGGCAGAGAAGCACCGTGATCGCTGAGTCCCTGTCGGCCGCCTGAGGCCCTTGCCATCCTCCCAGCTGCCTGCCCATTTTTCTCCCTCTGCCAGCATCCATCCCGCCTCCCTACTGCACAGCTGTCCCAGAAGACGACAGAGTGGTGAGTTGGCGGCAGCACAAAAAGAGTGCTGACCGCCTGTTGAACAGGAGACTGCATTTTGATTTAAAAAACGCAGTAGGCGCATAGAAAGGTGGCCGAGTGCTGCAGGGGCATCGGGTCGCTAGGACCCTTCATTTAATACTCAGGAGGGGAGGTGGGGTTAGCGACGCCCATAGAAGGGGCCAAAAAGCAAGGCCAGCATAGCAGCTTATGAATATTTATGTGGAGGCAGGATTTGGGGGGGAGATTTGTGACTGAATGACAGTACCTCTCAAGAGCTACACATTTAAAGGGGCCATAGTTTAAAAAGGTCAAATCTGGCCCAAAGTACAAGGTAGGGGCACCAGGCCCATTATAAAGAGGGGCACCAGGCCAGTACAAGGTAGGGCACCAGGCCCATTATAAAGAGGGCACCAGGCCCGGTATTAAGTGGGGCACCAGGCCTGAGTATTACGAGGGGCACCAGGCCCAGTACAGGGTAGGGCACCAGGCTCAATGTGAAGTGGGGCACCAGGCCCAATTTATAGTGGGGCACCAGGCCCAAGTTTTGGTAGGGCGTCTGGCCCGAGGTAAACGTAGGGAATTAGGCCCGAGGTAAAGCTTGGTACAAAAGGGAGGCCCTGGCTTCGCGGAATAGGGCAAGCCAGCCTAGTGGTACTACAGGGAGGCCCAGCCTCATGGAATAGGGCAAGCCAGCCTAGTGGTACTAAAGATAGGAGGCCTAAGCCACAAAGTACTGAAAGAGATCCTATTCCAGAAGACCCTACATTTAGAAACAGGGGTTCATTTTAGAGTGTTGGATTTGCCTATACTGTGAAACTACTGTAATTACTGTACTGCTTATGCTGAACTATTGCCCTAAGTACCTGAACTATTATCCTAAGTACTAGAACTATTGTCCTAAGCACCTGAACTATTGCCCTAAGTACCTGAACTATTGCTCTAAGTTCCTGAACTATTGCCCTAAGTACCTGAACTATTGTCCTTAGTACCTGAACTATTGCCCTAAGTTCCTGAACTATTGCCCTAAGTACCTGAACTATTGCTCTAAGCACCTGGACATTGGCCCTTATCAGTAATAATTACCCCTGAAGTTATAATTTTCCCTCCTCCAGCAAATTATTGTATCATTCCACAGTTCTTTGGGCATTTTTCAGTTATTTGGTTACTACTGTATGAAGACAGTCTCATTCTTCTACCACACTGCAGTCCCATAGTGTAGTCCGTAACACCACATACTCTGAATCAGTCTCTACTCAGAAGAAGACATCTTCTTAGCATTCTTCACTCCTGGGAGATTATCCATCAGCTCATCATGTCCGTCTGTGTCATCCACCGAAGTCGAGTCTGTCGCCAGTCGTACAAGTTGTACCCATCGTTTCTTGTTTTCCACAGTTTGAAGGTACGTCCACCAAAACTCATCACGACAGCTGTACCAGTGTCATTCCCCATGGTTCCTGTTTCAGATGTCCTGAGTTGGTCACCCTCTACAGAATAGTGAGCTCATCCTGGAGAACCTAGTCTGCGCCTTTCCTGGTCGTTCGCCGAAAGCCGAGTCCGGCTGGCTTTCATTACGGAATGCATCCGCCTGCTTTCTTTGTTTTGTGTTAGTTCCTGATCCTAGGATTGCAGAGTCAATCATCATCTCTTCAGATTCTTATGGTTCCTGGTCCTGTCAAAGTTTCTTCTGAGTTTAGCTGCCCCTAGGAGTGCCGCAGCATCAGTCAGGTCATGGTAGTCCTCCTTCGGATTCATCGCCACGCAGATCTTGACCTATCTTCATCCTTGGCAACCCTGGAAGCAGGTTTTGGCTGAGGAACCCTTTGTTTTTAGTGTGTTATTTCAGGAACCAGTTGCTCTGGTTCTACATTCCGGCAGCCTTGGAGAGAGTAGGCTTTTGCCGAAGAAATATAGGGTCTGTTTACCAAACCTTTCACCACCCCAGTGGCCTTATCTAGGTCCTTGCTGGGAATTGTGATTAGGGTTCTACAGTTCTGTTTTACTTCCCTTGTAGCTACCAACAAAGAATGACGGTGTACACAAAGATGCAGGATCTCTGGACTCTTGTAATATCTGGACTCTTATGGAAATGTGCAATGATAATTACCTTAATACAGTGCTGAGTAGCTTATGTTACCTGATCCTCATCTAAGAGTATAGACATGTAGAATAATTTAAAATAAGCGTGGCAGTAGGCCTAAAGTTTATTCATGTGGTAATAACCTTAGTAGTGGTAGATAAGGTATTTCCCCTGTTTATTGCCCTATTGTTCTAGGGCAACGCCTGTTTCTTCTTGTGGCTGTGTCTCTTTACCTTGGTATAAAATAAATGCCCCTGCAGGCATTGAAGCACTCAAGTTGACTCCTGCCTCTCCTTGTCTGGGTAACGTTACCTACCCACGCATTCAGACCTTGGTGCCTTGCTCATCTCTTTCACTACCTTTAGAGTAGAGCACTTACAGAGCACCTCCAGCTCATCACATCACGAGCATCACAATGGTGTAGTACCTGAGGACTGGAGGAGGGTGGATGTGATTCCCTTCACAAAAGTAGGAGCAAGAAGGAGGCAGGAAACTACAGACCTGTCAGTTTGACCTCTGTGGTAAGAAAAATGATGGAATCACTTCTGAAAGAAAGAATTGTTGAATACCTAGAGGCCAGTGGAGCACAGGACACAAGGCAGCATGGATTCATAGTGGAAAGGCCATGTCAGACAAATCTAATTGATTTCTTTGACTGGGTGACCAAAGTAGTAGACCAGGGAGGTGCTGTGGAGATGGCCTACCTAGACTTCAGCAAGGCATTTTACACAGTCCCACACAAAAGATTATTTAACAAATTAGCCAGCCTGGGAGTGGGTCCTTTGGCGGTAGCCTGTGTAAACAATGGTTGGACAACAGGACACAGAAGGTAATAGTAAACGGAGTCCACTCTGAAGAAAGGGGGTTACTTGTGGGTACTGCAGTGTTCAGTACTGGGTCCAGTCCTTTTTAATGTCTTTATAAGTGACATTGCAGTGGGAATGGAAGGAAAAGTATGCCTCTTTGCAGATGACACAAAGATCTGCAACAGGGTTGATACACAAGGGGGCGTGGAAAGGATGAGAAGGGACTTGGCAAGGTTGGAGGAATGGATAGAAGTATGGCAGCTTGGATTCAATGCAAAGAAGTGCAAAATAATGCACCTGGGAAACAAAAACCCAGGGGAAGAGTACACAATGGAGGGAGGTAGTAACATCAAGAAAAATGGAAAAGACCTGGGGTAATCATATCTGATGACCTTAAGGTTGGCAAGCAATGTGAGAAGACAGTAGGGGGGTTGGGGGAAATACTGGGATGTATAGGGAGAGACAACACTAGCAGAAAACAGGAAGTTGTTATCCCTCTGTACAGACAGCTGGTGAGACCTCGTCTGAGTACTATGTTCTGTTCTGGAGACCCTGCTTCCTCAAGGACATAGATAGGGATGGAGGCAGTCCAGAGAAGGGCAACTAAAATGGTGCAGGGTCTGCAAGAGAAGCCATATGAGGATAAACTAAAGAGCTTTATATGTGTACCCTTGAGGAAAGGAGGGAGAAGGAGGACATGATAGAAACTTTTAAGTACCTCAGTGGAATCAACAAAGTCCAAGAGGGTAGCATCTTTCAGAAAAAGAGATGTGCAAGAACAAGGGGACACAATTTGAAGATAGAGGGGAGGCAGTTCAGGGGCAATGTGAGGAAGTATTTTTTCACAGAGAGGGTAGTGGATGCACGGAACAGCCTTCCTGAGGAGGTTGTGGGATCTAAAACTGTGGAAGAATTCAAGAATGCATGGGACAGACAGGCAATTCTTGTGGGGGGGTAGGAAGAAATAGGCTGAATGGATCCATTCACATATCTGGAATGTGTAGTACGGTATGGGCTGCATGCACATTGGCTCACGCTGTGGACCAATGGGCGTACAGCCCTACCGATGGTGTTAGTTAGCAGGCGGTGGGGTGGCAAGCGGTTGGGGTGCTGCTGCCTGCCGCTGACCGGGGGGGAGTGGGGTGGTGGGGATCAGTGGGCAGGTGGGGAGGTGCGTCCACTGGACCACCAGGGATAGAGGATATCTCTATGTATTCATACTTAAGCCCACGATTGGGCAAACAGCGGTCCACTGGACCACCAGGGATAGAGGATATCTCTATGTATTCATACTTAAGCCCACGATCGGGCAAACAGCGGTCCACTGAACCACCAGGGATAGAGGATATCTCTATGTATTCATACTTAAGCCCACAATCGGGCAAACAGCGGTCCACTGGACCACCAGGGATAGAGGCTATCTCTATGTATTCATACTTAATCCTGTGATCGGGTAGGCAGCGGTCCACTGGACCACCAAAGATAGAGAATATCTCTATGTATTCATACTTAAGCCTGCAATCGGGTGGGCAGTGGTCCACTGGACCACCAAGGATAGAGGATTTCATTTTTAATATACCTAAGCCCGTGATCAGGTGGGCAGCGGTCCACTGGACCACCAAGGAGAGAAGATTTCATTTTTAATATACCTAAGCCCATGATTGGGTGGGCAGCATCCACTGGACCACCAGAGATAGAGGATTTCATTTTTAATGTAATTAAGCCCACGATCAGGTGGGCAGCAGTCCACTGGACCACCAGGGATATAGATTACTGTTTCATTTTACTGAAGCTCTCGATTGGGTAGACAGCGGTCCACTGGACCACCAGGGATAGAAGAGAGTTTATTTCTTTCACTAATGCCTGTGATTGGGCTGTGGGGCACATTGCCATGCTGCAGGGGGCATTGTTCCCCAACGGCTGCTGTCTGGCAGGCCGCCAGGCGCAAGTCATCAGGGATCAGCACACCTGCATGCAAATTGGGCCATAATGACATGCAAATGGCCCCATTTGCACCTTGCATACATTATGGCTCCATTTGCATGTCAACTTTTGAATATCACGATAGTTGCACCTAGCGCATTGGAACTTGCGCTAGTGCATCCCCATGCTCCACTCTGGCCACTGGCGCTGGTGTGCTGCTTCTGCCATGTGCACTCTTGGGATGGCCAGGAAGTGCGATATTCAATGATGCTGAGCCATGGCGCAGCTCCGTTGAATATCGCCCAGTCCACGCCCCTGCGCAGCCGAGTTGAGCTACACCCAGGCTTGCACCACAGCCTGGCACAGTTTGAATATCTGGGCCAGAGTCTTCTAGATTCTTTACTAACTTGGCAACAGAGCTGGCCCCCTATGCCACTCTACCTATAGTACTGTGCAGAGGTTTGAGCATAGTGTATCAGCCATCTACAGACAAGTATGGGAGTCACCACTGGGGACTGACCCTAGAGCAAAGAGGTTTAAGGGACCTGAAGGACACAGTGGGGCTCACAGATCCATGGCAAGTGTTGCACCCACACAATAGGACTATTTGTTTTATTAAAAACACCACCATACTTTCTGTCATAAAGACTTCTTTGTCATAAATCAGGAAAGAGGGCAAGAAAAAACTTTAATGTGAAACGGACATGTTAGTGCTGTCAGATCATGCCCCAGTCAACCTCAAAATTAATGTCAGAGGAAGAGTGGAGCTCAACAAGATTTGGTGGGTTAGCATGAAATTCAAAGAACCTCAGTGCAAAAGCACTGAGGCAATAGTTACCCCAAAGGGCTTTGGCCATAAAGCCAGATAAGGCACACTGATGAGTCCTGGGAAGGATGAAAGATTTGTCTGCGTCTTCTGTTTGTACCCTTTGCAGATTGTGTGAGAGGCCTCTTAGCACCATGCATTCCTGCTTAAAGCTGAACCAGCCTAACATTTCCTGATGATTTACATATGGCAAGGCAAAGCAAGGCAAAAAGACAAGACAAGGCAAGGCAAATTTTATTTGAAAGATGCCCATCCTGGAGGCTCTGGGCACTGTACATATTAAAAGAAATTCTGTATACATACAAGTATAAAAAATAAACAATACACTTATAAACATCACTACACATCATTAAATGTAATACATTTAAAATATGTATCCCATGATGCTTTGCATTATGGGGTTATGTGTGATTTCATATTTCTTTGAAACTTGGCTTTATGGCTAATGTCCTTTGGGGGTAACCCTTGCCTCAATGCTTTTGCACTGAGTTTTTGTCATTTAGCATTTTTTTTTTGGTTGGGGGCTCACCATGACCCAAACCCATAAGACCAACATAAGGGCTGGTTCATTTTATGTCATATAGACGAGGCACACTGATGATTCCTGGGTCGGATGAAACGCATGTCTGTGTCTTCTGTTTGCACCCTTTGCTGATTGTGTAAGAAGCGCTTTGGCATCATGCATTGCTGCTTAAAGCTAAATCAGCCTAACATTTCATGGTGATTTGCATATACATCCCATGATGCTTTGCATTATGGGGTATGTGTGATTTTGTAGTTCTTCTTAACATAAAATTGTTTAGAGACAAGGTTATCATAGACAAACTGAAAACCTTTATCAAGAACTTTTATCACTAAAAATGTGGGGACCACGGACAGGTTGGACATGTTATAGGAGCAGCTAAATGTACATTTAGGGGTGAGTGTATTAGGTTGGCATTGTAATGGAGTACTGTCTGAGAAAGTCAAATTATAATGTGGAACTAGACAGGGTGCCCCCTCTCACTCTTCTGTTCAACTTGTATCTGGACTTGCAAATCTGGTGACATCCAGCAGACCAGACCTGGGATTGAATCCCACAGCTTCCACTTGCATACTGTGTGACCCTGAGCAAGTCACTTAACCTCCTTGTGCTCCCAGGTCGCTCCTGTAAAAAAGCTTTCAGCTTAGTGTGCTATACCTGGTTAAACAACTAAATAAAAAAAAAAAGAACCATTGACCGGACAATTGTAAAACAGGACCTGTTTAGCAAGATTCTGGTGTTTTTTTTTATTTTTTTTTAATTGTCAAAAATACATTTTCTGTGCACTAAACAATCAAGGGTGCTCAGCTTAGTGAGAGGAGCAGACAGACATAGCTGCAGAAGGAGATGTGGTACTGGCTTGTGTGCCAGCTGTAAGCTAGAATAAATCCCTATCTCTTTCTCTCTGTCTATCTGCCTGCCTGCCTGCCTGTCTGTCTGTCTATCTATTTCTATCTACCTACAGACAGTATATATGTATGTATGTATGTATGTATGTATCTATCTGTCTGTCTATCTTTCTGTCTAGCCACAGACAGCATCTATCTGTCTATCTATCTACAGACAGTATATATGTATGTATCTATTTGTCTGTCTGTCTATCTATCTATCTAAGGACAGTATCTATCTGTCTATCTATCTATCTATTTACAGACAGTATCTATCTATCTATCTATCTATCTATCTATCTATCTATCTATCTATCTATCTATCTATCTATCTATCCATCCATCCATCTATCTGTCTATCTATCTACAGACAGTACCTATCTATCTATCTATCTATCTATCTATCTATCTATCTATCTATCTATCTATCTATCTATCTATCTACAGACAGTGCCTATCTATCTATCTATCTCTCTATCTCTCTATCTATCTCTCTATCTATCTACCTACCTAAGGACAGTATCTATCTATCTATCTATCTATCTATCTATCTATCTATCTATCTATCTATCTATCTATCTATCTACCTACCTAAAGACAGTATCTATCTGCCTATCTATCTATCTGTCTGTCTATCTATCTATTTATCTATCCAGCCATCTATCTATCTATCTATTCAACCATTGGCAGGTCTGTCAGTTTGTCCCTTGGCTCCATTGTAATTATAATTAATTATAGTTTGCGAGATGCCTTGAAAAAAATCATTGCAAAATGCCAGTTGGGTCTGGGACCTACTTGTTAAAACAAGTTATTGAAAAGAATGTGTGCAGTCTTAGAACTAAGGAAAAACTGTTAGGTTATACAGAATGCACCCTAAAAATGGTTTACAGGAGGGGAGTCAACCTTTGGGACAAATTAGTTGACAGCCTACATGTGACACTACAGGAGCCAAGCAATTGACCCCCCCCCCCCAACTGGAACATTTCTATGTGATAACTGCAGATTTTGCCAGCATCTGGATATGGAAGACAGTTTGTGCAACCAACAAAACAAAAATAATAGCAGAGCTTGGACACCTGTGGACTGGAGACTGAGTAGGTCTGAGGAGGACTGAGGATAGTGCAGTGAACATTTTTTTCTTTATCTCTTTATGCTCTCCTCTCTCCTGGTGACCCCCACTCCTTGCGGGCTCCGACAAGTCCTTCTCAATCCCCAGCTAGCCCTACCCAAGCTCTCTGATCCTCAAATTGCAGTCATCCCCAGGGATATCCTGGACGTAACCCTTCGCTGGGTAGGTCCCCCTCCTCTGAGGGAAGGGCACCAGGAGGGTGTTCCAGCGCACTGCTCGATGAGGACCCAGAAGATGCTGTTGAGCAAGGAGGCTCATTGAAGGCACTGGAGGCACGAGAGATGGAGAGCCATCATCTGGTGGCCACCAGGTGGCATTTCACTTTTCTGGGTCCCCTTCACTGTATCACTTTCGCACTAGTGCCTCCAGTCTCACAGGGGCCGTTGCCGAGTGCATTCCCAAACCCACCCCAGGATGGGAGAGCTGTCCCTCCAGACACTCGATCCTATCCTCCCCCTGCTGGTCCACAGCATCCCGGGTCTGTTCCCGAACATGGGTCACTGGCATGGTTAGTGGTAAGGTACCAGGGTGTCAACCTTCTATGCCACCGGGCCGGTGTGAACATTTTCAGTGTGGATGCTGGAAAGCAGAGTGGAGATAGGAGTGCTAAAGCCTGGAAGGAGTAGAATGGACAAAGGAGCTGGAGAAGAAAGGCTGGAAAGAGAAGGGAAGAACTAAGCCCAGCACGTGGCATTGTATAGCAAAGGATTTGTGTAGTGTGGCTGAACAGTAAGCTAGGTCCCTGAGCAAAGACTGGGTGCCCACCCTCCCATGACGTTGGCTCATTCCTGTTTTTGATCAGTTAAAAATGACTTTATAACTTGATCATCCTGTGATGTCTAGCTGGTCTGCTTTATCCTGCATTCCCTGCTGTGACTTGATTCGTGACTTTTGCTTGCCCATGGGACATTGTGGTATGCTACCTGAGCCCGTCATTTTCTTCCCCCCTGCCAATTTAACCTTTGTGGTGGTTGTCTGATGCATTCTTTGTTAACTGCATCATGTCACAGCAGCTCCTTTATCATGGAGATGGTTGTGGAAGGGTGTTTAACCTGTTGTGCCACATATGGAGTGGATCATATGGGCACAGAGAGACTGCAGAGACTGGCGAGTTTGAGAGATCCCAGGAGAGTCCGTGAAAGCATGACTGGGACAGAGTTGGGAGCCAGGATTCAGTCTCAGACTGGTGCATCAAGTGACTCGATGCACTGCATTTCATTGAAGAGTTGATGTGGATTGCCAACTGAGTACTCAGAATGTTTCAAGCTTCAAGTGTTTGTAGAATGGCAGTAAAACTAATTGACATGGTAAGGAGCAGGGCCATTACTTTCCCCAGTTTTAGAACACTAGCAGACTAGCTGACAGATGGCAATGACTGTTTCCAGTGGGAGCCATGACAAAATGTTCACTGTAACAAGGTTTCTATTATAGCAAGGTTTGTTATAGCGAGGGAGCACTAAAATTACAAACATGGAAAAAAACTGTTGTGTTCTGCAGTGGAGGTCTGGCAGCGTCTGTCTCAACTGGGCACACTGCCAAGCCTTGTAAGGTTTCTGGGCACCCAAATACCCTGGGTGCCCTGCTTAGTAAGAGGAGCCATTTACCCATCTTCTCTGCATGAAAACAGTGGGACTTTCTTGATTTATGTAGCTGCAATTGGAGTTGTGCTGCTGGCTTGAGTTGGAGCAGTGAGTTGGTGCTCGCTCAGTCTCTATCTTGCCCCATCCATTCATCCATCCATCCATCCATCCATCCATCTATCTATCTATCTAGCTATCTATCTATCTATCTACAGACCATATCTATCTATCTATCTATTAATCTATCTATCTATCATCTATCCATCTATCTACCTACCTACCGACAGTATCTATCTAGAGACAGTATCTATCTATTTGTCTCTCTCTAGCCATCTCTCTATCTAATTATAGTTATCTAGCTAGTATTTTTATGTTTTTCCATAAGTATCTATCTATCTATCTATCTATCTATCTATCTATCTATCTATCTATCTATCTATCTATCTATCATCTATCTATAGACAGTCTCTATCTATCTACAGACAGTATCTATCTATCTATATAGCTATCTATCTATATCTATATATCGATCTATCTATCTAGCTACAGACAGTATCTATCTATCTAGAGACAGTATCTATCTATCTACAGACGGTATCTATCTATCTATCTAGAGACAGTATCTATCTGTATCTCTCTCTCTTTCTCTAGCTATCTCTCTATCTAGCTATCTCTCTATCTAATTATATTTATCTATCTAGTATTGTTATGTTTTGCCATAAGTAACATGCAGTGCAAGACAAATGAATTGCCATCTAGTTCATCAGTAAGACTCTCGGTGAAATGAATTACAAAATATGGTTATTTTGTTTTTCTTATTAAATAGAGGAACATGTATGGGCAGCCATATGCAACAAGCCTGTGTCTGCATCAAGAGATTTTTATGGCACCCAGGAACCTCGAGAGCAAAGCTCGAGAGGTTCCCTGGTTGTCATAGAACACTCGAGATGAACACACAGGTTTGTCTGTCTATGGACGCCCAAACATGTTCTTTTATAGTGTATGGCCATTCATGCCTGTCTATTTCAGGGAATTGGGAGTTAGGAAGGAGGCACTTGAGGGTTGGCGGCTGACTCAGATTACTGATTCAATGCGCTGCATCTTTTTATGTAACTTCTAGTTAAAAAAAAACAAGCTTCCTGCTCGACTGGATAGAGAGAGCAGGTGTGTGGCAGCATTCTATGGTGGTCTGCACTAGTGACATCACTGCTGCCGCAGAACAACACAATGATGTCACTACAGCAGCACAAGCATATTCCAGGCATGGAATTTCAGGCATAACAGGGCTCCACCACACTAGAAACTTGTAAGGGTTTATCTTGAATGAAATTGTTAACACTGTTTTACAGGACCTTAAATTCCTTCCAACACATAACAATACACCACCATAACCCCAAACAATGCATGCTACATCTCACTTTCAAAGGAATGCCTGATTCAGAAAGTATTGCAAACATTCAAATCAAATTGAAACAACAGATGCTGCAACCTCAACTCCAAGCTGAAGACAGGTAATCTCAGCACAGCAGGGTATCACCAAAATAAGCTTCCCCTCAAACCCCGCATACCACCCCTCCCCACAGAACAAGTGACAGGCAAACCCATACTGTGCACACCAAATAACTAATGCCGGGGCTCAAACCTCTAGCTCTGTGGTCTGTACATATTTTAAAAAAGTGTGTGTGTGTTGGTGGATCAGATATATAAATTCTGCGATGGAGACTGTTTTATGAAGGGTTTGGGTCTTCTCTGAGTCGCCAGATGCAGCACAAGCCATGTGTGGCTGCTGAAATACTGCACTACAGTATGTAACAAAAAACATTAGTAGAATGAGACTTTTGAGCTCAGGCTAAGAAATTTCAATAGTATCATTACATAAAGGAAAAACAGGGACTTTTCACATTTTCTGTTATCCAGTTGTACTTCCTTTTTCCCTGACTGGGTACAGCTATCCTAGTTATCCCCACCCACAACTAGTGACAGGACAGGACCAAGCTAATGGCACACAATCAAATATATTAAACATGTGCCACACCGACAACCTGGGTTTGGGAATGAGCTCAGGTGTCAGGGGTCGGCAGGGAGGGAGATGGATCGAGCACCACAGGGCTGCTCTCCTTCCCAGAGGGAGGGTACAGGATCACTCAGTGCTCTGGCAGCCCTTGGTGGAGACCGGGGGCACTGCAGAGTACCAGAGCTGCACGTAAGGGAGTGTGGCTGATGCAGGCAGGGTTGCCGCGTGCCAGCGTCAGATGTGCAACACGCATGGGGGGGGGCTCCGAGCACCACAGGAGGAGAAGAAGAAAATTACCCCTCCAGATTGGATAGACAGCAGTCCTGCCAGTGCCACCATCACATGCCCAATGATGGTTCGCCGTCACTGCCCCCTGCAGTCTCCGCAGGTTGACCTCCCCCGATCTGGGGAACCGCAATGAACTTGAAGATGGCGGGAGAACACAGAAGGCAGTAGAGTGAGTCAGCAAGAGCAGTGACCCAAGAAAGAGTTACGATCTGGAGGGCCTGAACAGATAGTCAAAACAAAAAGATATGTATGTTAAATATATTAATGAATATCCATCCCAAATATGCTCACACATTGAGAGATCTCAAAGGAGACAGTGATACTAAGTTGTGGTCTGTGGTATAACAGAATAGTAATAAGATCAGAAGGTGGTGGTTCAGGTTGCTGGTTCGTGAGTCTTGGGTATCCCGATTGTATCTTACACAATAGATAAGGACACAGGTGGCTGCGGGTGATCCATTCTGATACTGATGTACATCCCTGTTCGTTGAAGGCTAGAGGATGCAGTGTGGGTTACTTGGGAGGTGGACTGCAGTGCGTACTGTGAATCCTCGTGCCTTCTCAGAGAAAAGTTTTCTGATGAACAGGATACTGCAGTGAACTGTTTGCTGAAGACCAGGAGCAGAAATCCGGGCACTTGGAGGCTTAAACAGCCTCTTCCTTAAGGGGTGGTGCTGCTTCATTGCTAAGTATCCATATTTATAGTAGTAATGTTTAATAGAGTAATTAATTAAAAAATACTGGTTTCATCAGACTCCAGGGAACTTGACTTGTTTGTGCCTCCTGTGATGATTGCTATTATGTCAATAGAAACCAGAAAATTAGGAAATGGAACCTTTGCTTGATGATGGGGCTACCAAACTTCAGCACGATTTCAACCAAGTTCAGCTCTGGTTTAGCTCCCAATAACTTTCCCTAAATGCCAAGAAAACAGTTTCAATGACCTTTGGCACAAGGCAGACACTCTCTAGGCTCCCCTCACTTCCCTCCTTCCACATCCTTGATGGGATGATCCTCGAGGACACCTGTTTTAGGGTACCTTGGGGTGTGGCTTGACCAACACCTCCGCTTCTCTGGCCGTGTTGATGCCATCCTGAAAAAGCTGCGCCCCAAGCTCGGCGCACTATACAGGAACTGTAAGTGCCTCCCACTACCAGCAAGGCACAAATGGGTCCAGATGATTTTACCTATTTTTGACTCCTGCAATGTAGTCTACAGTGCTGCTCCCAAGTCCTGCCTAACTAGACTGGACACTCTTTTTAACTCCTTCTGTCATTTTGCCCTGGAGGCCTCTCCACTCACTGATCACTGCAGTCTCTACCACTCCCTCACTTTTTCGTCTTTTGAAAACCACCACCTCCTTCGTTGGGTGAAATTCACATCAAAATTTTGCTTTGGCACACTCCTCTCACCCCATCTCCCGTCCTCACTATCCCCCCCCCCTGCCTCCCCACTCCCGTAGATCCTATGACGCATTTAATAGTAATCCCTTGTTGGTTGACTATCATTGGCCAGACTGCTTTCTCCCATCACCTCCCTAAATTATGGAGTGCACTTCTACACCAGATCCACCACTCTTCTTCTCCCTCTCAATCTCCATGGCGCTTCACAATTTTCTCACTGTAAATTGTACCTGTAATTACCTGTTGACACCTCTAAAGCTATACAGCCTACTGGCTTTCAGTTCTTTGCCCCAGTCAAGTCTTTTCCTCTGTCATATAGCTGAATTTTATGCTGTAATACCTCACCTTGGGTATTTGCTTGTAAGCAATCAATTTACGCTTCCTTGACTATCTTGGTTACTGATCCTAATGCTGATGTTTAATGTTATACAGGTTTATTCATGATAGTACTCTGTAATTGTTCCTGATACTGACCAACTGATTGTAATGTATATTGTCTCTTATGTACGTTTGTGATTGTGTATTCAGTTACTTCCCTCACCCCTTCCCCCCAGGACGCACTGTTAGATGAGCAACCAATTGCTCAGTGTGCCTTTCCTAGTGAAGCATTTCAGTAAATAAATAAATAATGCTAAGGGGGGCAGTCAAGGAAGCAATAAAGCAGCAACTCCTATTCTTTTGTATTTCACCTGTTCCACATAATTTGTAATGCCTGAATGGTAGATGCTGTGAAAGTCTAGCTACAGAAAATATTTTATAATAGCGCTTACCATACTTTTGCTGCTGTTCTGAGAAGGCTGCATTTTTAACAAAACATGCACAAATTTATTCAGCGGTGATCAAATATTTGTCACCAATCACCAAATTGCAGTAAGCAATGAAAAGGTGTGAAATATTAGCTATTGATAACACAATAAAGAAAGCTCTTTTCATACACTTGTTGCTCATAACAAATATGATGCCTAACCTGAACATGCTCTTAATTTAATTTAATTTCAATTTTTGGTGAACAGAGCATAGTGCTTGTGCACACTTCAGCTTTGGCCTTTCGTTATTCTCACCATCAGTAGAGGAGCCAGGCAGCATTTAGGGAACAGAAGGTCCAGCACAAAGGGTGACAGAGTGCCAAGGAGGAGGACAGTGCTGGTGGCGAATAAAACACTCTGAGCATGTATTTCTGTGAGAGGCTGTCTTATATTTGAATGGAGGCACTATTCCCCACACTGAATCTCATGCTTCAGCCCTCCTATTTCAGTGTTTGGTGAATAGAGTATAGTGCTTGTGTATACTTTAACTTTGACCTTTCTCTATTCTCACCCTCAGTACAGAGTCAAGCAGTATTTAGGAATAGATGGCCCAAAAGATTACCTCCTCCAGCTCACTGAGAGTGTGGGCAGTAGCATGAAGGAAAGGTAGAAAAACATGTGGAGGAAACCACTGAAGACCCATGTTACTGATCTACCTGTCTTCTAGGCATACTAAGAGGAGATGATCCTAATGCCCAATTATTTCTCTTGTTCTGACAGGAGAAAATACTCCATGCTGGATCTTCCATCTTGGTGAAGGAGAAGAATGTTGTTTTGGATGCTGATTCATTTGGAGAAAATGTTGAGAAAGCATATGAGCATGGGAGCGAGTTACAGGAGAGTTATCAGATACCTGAAATAATATGACAGTCATTGCTGGATGATAGCTAGAATTCCAAAGATTTTGAGAAGATTCCAGCAAGTTGATGAGTAAGATGTTGAAGGAGATGATGAGGCACGTTTCTTCATTATCAGAAATGGAATCTGAACTCATCTGGAACGTCTTGATGGTGATTGAATTAAAGATGTAAGGATGCTTAATGAGTGAGAGTATCAAAGCAGAAAATGCTAATGAGAGACCATTTAATGAGGTGCAGGAAGGTAGATGAGATGGCTCATGAGATTGTAAGCACAATAGTGGCCATAAGCACGCCAGATCCTGCCAAAGTGTAAAAAGAATACCCACCTTAATCTCAGCTGCCATTAAGGTACATTAAAGAACTTGTCATAAAAACATTTTTAAGTCTCTAGTCAAGCAGACCTGCAAGTTCTTAGCCCATATATGTGGACTCACCTCAGCACCAAGAAATCATTGAACAACCCGCAGCAGATTATAATCTCCAAGTTTTCCAGCCTCAACAACATTTAGAATGTTAAAAGGACATATTCTTTTGAATTCAGACATTGTGCAAAAAGCTGACAGTGTCCTAGAAGTATTTTAAAATCAAAACTCAACATTCTATTAGGTCATCAGATCAGGCTACCAAAAGCTTGCAACATACAGTATCTGAAAACCCAGACAGCTAACTCAGAGATACGTTCCTCAAATGGAAGACCATCTGCTACCAACGGCCGCAGCCCTATAACCACAAATGACATAAACCTCCATCACCTCATTTTTGAACATGCACAGTGTAAGATCTTGCAGTCATAATTTTTTTTATTTTTATTTATTTATTTCAATCTAGGATAACACTACCTTTGAGCCGAGGCTCTTTTACAAAGGTTCCATGTCAGCATGTGCAACAGTCATCATTTTTAGTTACAAACATATACTCATTGACTTACAGACATGTAATAACCAGTACAAAGACTTGAGCTATGAGCAAGACAAGGAAGGAGGGTGGATGGGTGGAGAGGGTGAAGGTAGGAGATCAAGGGGGTGAAGGAGGTGCAGGGGTAAGGGAGTACAGGAGGTGGTTGGGGTGGGGCAGTAGTGGAGATATGGGGGAGGTGGCAAGGGCACAAGACAGTGCTGCCAGGGGGCATTGTCAAGGAATATGACAGGTAAGGTGCTAGGGTTCAAAGACTGATTGTAAGTGCTGGGTGCTGGCATGTAGCTGGAACCATGGAAATGCTAAGATGGGCAATTGCAGGATACAAGCAGTAAGAGGCACAGCTTGGAATTGAAGAGACCGAGTATTGGAGTGGTCGCTGTCAAGAGAGTTGAGCCAGTTGGATGCTCGATGAGCAAATGATCTTTATCCTTGGGTGATGTGACATTGTGGGATGCTTAATAGATAGAATTGGATCTCCTTGTAGTGACGTTCCTATGTCTAGGCTTAAGGAGGCACAGACACCAGGTGGGACAAGCCCCATTATAATTTTCTTGGCTGTGATGCAGATTTAGGATTTTATGCATTTGTCCAGTTGAAGCCATCCAGATTGGGAATAAAGGTCACATGTGTGGGTACAGTGAAGTAAGCCAGTGATGAGATGACAGGCCTTATTCAGGGAGGTTGCAATACATTTGAGAGCAGTGGTAGTTGCAGAACCATATATAATAAGACCTAGTCTATCGGTAAGTCTGATAATTGTCTCCTCATGGACAAGTTCAAGTGGACAATTGACAGGTTGCTGACAGAGTGTCTGACAAAATAAAAATGCTTCAGCACATGCACTCTAGACATCCAACTAAGATAAGCCGTTGTCCAAATATGACTATATCATTTCACAATTTCAGGTCATTTGTAAGGAAGTATTAGCTATATAATGCATTTCTAAAGACCAACATGTAATTGCCATCTTGCTTCCTATGAATCTGTGTTTCATTGCTAAAAGAGATCTCACATCTACACAACCTTTACTGTGCTTTAAAAACTAATATTCTGATAAACTTTAAAGATTTTTGGCCTTGGCCAAAAGCTAGAAATTTTTGAAATTACAATAATAACTATCATTTATCTAAGCCTCAAGGAGAAAAAAAGAGAATTCACAGGAACCAGGAAAAGACCTTCTTCAATCCAACCTCTCCAAGGACACTCCACATCTTCAGAAGAAAGGGAGATGAGATACCATGAAAGACATTGGCTGAGTATACCCTAGAGACTTCAAGGTGCTTGCTTAAATATGCCTTTAAGAATCCTGGTTCCATATGAAATGCATAAAGCTAAACTGCAAAGAAATATTGTTTAAATGATAGCAAAGATTATTAGTAGCAAGGAATTGTGTACATGTGTTAGTTATGGTTATTCTTGAGAGAATGCTACTTTAAATGCCTCCTGATAGGAGTTACAGGGTCTCATGTCTACGTGTAAAGATTGTGTAAGGAGATAAAGTGCCTGAACAGACAAAGTCTAAATGATATTTTCTAGAAATGTCTTGTACTTTTTAAACGTCAACAATGTTTTAAATGTTAACTTTGTACTGAAATAAACAGCTCCTGATTGCACTGCACGTCCAAGTTAAAATCTGTCATCTCAGAAAGTAACTATGATAGAAACAAGTAGACACAATTTACTGCACTCTTCCTTAAACAGCCAACAGAAATAATAATAAATAATTGTGTTTACAAGTTCATGTTCAAGCTTGGTGACTGGCTGCACACGGATCTTTGATGAATTTTGGTATCTGCTTCACTTATCAGTAAAGTGCTTTGTGTGAAGTTCTATTGATTCCAAAATGGGAAATATGATTAAGGTGTGATGGGAGAGGGTACATCTGATGAAGATAGGGCAATTTAGAGACTAAATGATTTGCACTCTCCTGCATAATAATGTGCTGTGGTGGCAGCAGGTTATGAGTGTCAGTAGAGAATGAACTAAGGAGGATCTTCTCTGGATGGTATTTTGTTTTGTAATTGGTGAGCATAGAAGATGTCATGGTGCCAATACACAACTATGTATTGCACTGTACAGTAAGAGGAGGGTCAGGTGTGGAAGATGCCAGAACTCCTAGGGTATGACTGAATGGCACAAACGTGAGAAAGATATCTTCTAGGCAAGATGTGAGTTGTTTTGGAAGGGTATTGCTACAGTCCTTGAGAAGCTTGTCCTGCTAAAGTTTGAATGATGAGACTGAAAGTCAATGAGGAGAAGTCATGATTGTGGTTGATGAGGGATAAGTGACCAAGTCCCAGATTTAGCATCGAGGTTTGAAATCATCCATTTTGCCATGGGGAATAAGAAGCCAGTCAGAGACCTAGGTTGAAGATGATGACATCAGTCTCACATAGCTATGGTGGAAGGCAACAAAGCCCTGCCCAATGGATGTTGTACACAGCTAGTTGATTGATAGAATGATTGACAGTCACAGGCTAAAGATGTCCCCAAAAGCAGTGGCATCCAAAAGGAGGACTAGAAGGAGAGAAATTGATGATGTGAGGTCCAAATAGCAGATACTAAGTAGCACCAGAGAGCAGGGAGTGGAATGCTCAACGGGAGGGTGTCCAGAAGACTGAGGTGCGTTGGATTGAAATCTTGAGAAAAGGTCAATATATGGTTCTTGGAAACACTGGATGGCTGGTACAGTGAGCAAAAGCAAAGGTAGAGTGATTAACCTTGTAGAAGATGGGACCCTGATAAATGGTGGCAGTTGCATGACAGGCAGGGAAATACTGGCAGCTCAGAGTGAGGACAACCCACTCTCTCTCAGATGGCTCTTCTTATGAACTGTTTCCATGTCGAATGAATCTCAACAGTGGAAGAAAATGGATGATAACTTGCGGAAAAATGACTGAAGAAAATAAAGGTGAGGTCTGTCACTTTTGCTGGCCCATCACTGATGGAGTACTATGAATGGCAGGCAACATGGAACAGAAGCCAGTGAAGGCAGACAGCAGGTAATGATGCTCTAATGCCAGAGTAGAATGCCAAGGCAAACTGCAATAGGAGACCCTAGCATGTCTCTGTTATGAATGTCACTGGGTGACTCTGTTGCTAGAATTTGCAGAGATATAAACATGAGTTAGGTGAAACAAGCTGGTTTGGTGCAGGATCCTTGGTATGCTGAGAAACATTAGTCGCTAACTAAGTCATGTGATTTCCTACACTGGAGATGGAAGCAAAATACTGAGGCATGTGGTCAGACAGAAACTTTGAGATAGAGATGGCTGGAATGGCATGGAGTACGAAGGATGTTGTGTTTGAAGATTTCCATGAGGATCCTGAGGACCATCTTAATCCATAGAAGTAGACCAGAAGGAGCAGCAGTAGTTTGAAGGAGTAAGGTTATGCAGATTTTTGCTAGGCTGGCATGTATCAGATGAAGTCCAAGGGGGGACTTTACGGCTACTTCAATTTGAACTGAGAAAAAAACAGGGGAAGTGGAGAAACTTAAATAAGCAAGGATGTAGAAACATCATTCTGCTGTTATCACTGAGTACATAAAGAGAGACTGCATGAGTGGGAGTACAATTGTTAGCACTGAGGTATAGAGAGACTGCATGAGTGGAGACTCCTGAAGACCTTCTTTGAGTTGAAGTGAGAAGGAAGACATTCAAGGGGACTCTGAATACAGTCTTCAAGTTGGAGCATGTAGGAAAAGTCAGAGAAATCCCTGAAGATCTTCTTTGAGTCAAAATATGAGAATGCGTGAAGTGGAGGTGCCTGAGTGCCAAAATGCAACTACATTGCACTTCAGAGGGGATGAAACCCAGGGAAGAAGAAGGGGCTATTATATACATTTATTTATTTATTTATATGAGTTTTGGTAACTGGGTAAGTCCACCGAGACAACTGGAATCCCTTTTCAGGGCGCACCCAGAAGTACAGTATGTATACAGTACAGTGCTTTAACAAAGCAATGACAGTTGCAATGGAAAAATTGATATACAGCATTCAGTGATCTGCAAGGTTATGATATAGGCAGATACAACCACAGGTTTATGAAATATCAAGCAGGCAGGTTATACAGTAGTGCGACAAATACATGACGCATTCAAGAGAGTGCACTACAATATATAATTGTTAGCTAATGATATCGGATACAAGAGGGCTAACAAATAGCGGGTATGTTTAAAGGTGAGGCACAGAGGGCAAGGTAAGAAGCCAGGGTTAAGGGAAGAGCAAGGACAAGAAATAGACAGCTGTTGGGGTTGGAGTTTAATATCACCGGTAGGAAGAGCAAGGTATAGAGGCAGAGAAAAAAGAAAGCAATTTGGATTGGAACTCAGGGAGGGTGGAGCATAACAGAATGGAGGGTAGAAGTGAGTTCCAGTCAGATATAGCTGTGCAGGAGAATGATTTATGGGCCACAGCTAATTGCAGTTTGAGCATTATGAAAAGGGGGAGGGAGGCAGATCTCAGGGTTTGTTGAGGTTGTCTTAGACAAATAGACTCAAAGAGATAAGGAGTAGTATGTTTGGGGACCAGCTTGTGCATAAAACTCAGAGTGGCATACCTTAGTTTAGATTCATATGATAACCAACCCAGGGAAGAGAGGACATCACAGTGGTGGTGACAGGCATTAACCCCAAGGCAAACCTACCCACCCTATGGTAAGCCTGTATGAGGAGTGATAAGGTAGCAGTGTTAGTTGTGAGCAGAAGCAGAGCACCATAAGATAGAAGTGGGGAAGAGAGGAAGATGCAATCTTATGACAAGAGGCTGAGGTGAGGAAGGGGCAGATACATTAGAGAAGGCCTAACTTTTGGTTCAGAGATTTTATTAGGATGGAGACATGAGCATTAAGGGATAGTGAGGTATCCAAGGTGATGCCCAAGTATTTAAAGGTATGAACAAGTTCAAGGGCATCACCACTGAGGGCAGTAATCCTGAGAGGGAGGAGGTAAGAGGAGGAAGAGTTGGATGGACACCATCATGCTTTTCATTTTCTTGGTGTTAAGAACAAGATGGTTTTGTATAAACCATCCTTCGAGAACAGCGAGGTCAGATGCTGGTGTACTGTTGATCCACTCACCATCAGAAGAGGAAAGTTAGATGATTGCATCATCTGCACAGAGGTGCATGGAGGCCCATTCACAGTTATTTGGCACATCATTAATAAATAGAGATAACAGAAGTGGGCCCAGTATAGAACCCTATGGAATGCCATGAGTTATTGGTCTAAGTCCCAAAGGAGAACCAGTCCACTTGACCCTTTGTGAGTGGCAGGTGAGATAACTTTAAACCCATGCTAAGGCACTGGCATCAAGGCTGAGAACTTGTACCTGCTGAAGCAGGAGGCTGTGGCTGACCAGGTCAAATGCCTTTGTGAGGTCAACGAAGATTGCGCCAGTGGCAAAGCCCTGGTCCATAGCCTGGAGCAGATCAGAAGTGACTTTGATTAAGACAGTGAGGGTACTATGGTTCTTTCTGAACACATGCTGGTTGAATAGAGAACCTTGTAAGAATAGAGAACTATATATTCTCTTGCATATTGGTGGAAAATCATCTAACTCTGGTGGAAGAGAAGGAGAATGAGCCCCAGAATTGTCATAGAAGAAACAGCTCCTGCATGATGTATGCCTTCTGGCTTGTAGATTGTGAGGTTATGATTGATGTGAAACTGGAAAATGAGACCCAGGACTGTCGTAGAAGAAACAGCTCCTGTGATGTGTATATCAGTTTGGTTTGTAGATTGGGAGGTTACAACTGATGTGAAACTGGAGACTCCCATCCTGGAGAACAAAGGACCTCTACTTACACTCCTAGATGTCCAGAAAGAATGAGGAGAGGGGCCCTGGAGTCATGTTGGTGAGGACTGTGAGAAGAAAAGAAAACTGCTATGACATTACTGAACATGGTCTGTTAGGGTCCAGGCTACTGATATTGTGACAATAAGGAGTAGAAATGAACGACTTGGTTCACACATAGAGGGCCTTCTGAATACTATCACTGATGTATATTAAGGCTAGAATTCTTGACCAGGATCTTAAGAAGACATGGGTGATGTGATTAAGAAACTAGTTAAACTCAGTGGTGTCATGGCAACACTGCATCAGCTTTAACTAGCTTATTTTGGTGTGACGATGTGGAGGCGTGATGGTTAGCAGATTAGGAAAATGATTTGCCTCACGTGGCTGTAGTTGATGACAGTTTAATTAGCATTGCAGACTAAGCAAGGGCACTGTCATAAACCCAGGAAATAAAACCAATGAAGAGTTTATCGAATCCAGTACAATGATGGATGATTTAATTTGTAAACATAGTTAAAATGGTTTAGTTAAGGAGTAGACTTTAACGATATTTGCAATACCATGGAGTAGGGGACTGTTGCCACTAGGATAGCAAATGAAGGAAAATAGTTGGTGCTACAGTATCAGAGACACATGGGTACTTTTTAGCTCTGAGGAAACAATGAGAGAAAATACTGGAGACACACAAGAGTAGTGAGATTTGTCTGGGTGTTGGCATGCCTCCCAACTGACCCGGATGTTCCGGGACATCCTGGATCGTGCCTCCAAATTTTCATGAGTCCCATGGAAAAGTTAAGTGTTTGTGACTGAAAAATGGGGGGTTAAAACATGAAAAAGGCATATTTTAGAATTACAGACGTGTTCTCTTCTGCAAATTCACTTTGCACTACTCCCTTTATTCTAACAGTCGGCTTAGTAACAGTAACAATTTTAAAGATGTGTCACGGATTGTCGGTCTTTGTCCCTGGTGAAGGAGGCAATATATGGAAAGGTATGGGAATCAGAGGAATAAGGAACTGTAAAACATACAAATGAAAGGTAACATCATCCTGAATCAATTGCATCCCACGAATCCTGGATAACTACTGGGCTATGTCCGTGCCCTGGTGCGTAGATGAACATTCAGTACTGCCATAACTCTCAGCTCCTCTGCAGTAAAATCATAGCCCTGGTCTTCAAGATCCATGGAGGCGAAATCACGTGATGGCGGTCTGAAAGGCAGCAGCAACCTTCCACAGCTCCGCTCATCACTCATAGATAATAGCACCAAAACTAACATTTCAGGCTTATTTCACTTCGTTTAAGTGATTGACTATAATATCAGAGACTCTAACCACCAACTTGAAAGGACAGAATGGAAGTATACATGAGAAAAGCTCCTCCGTGGCATATGCCACCTCCCTCACCAGAAAAAGACATGGCCACAAAGTGACCGAAACAGTAGGCCGCCAGTCTACCAAAATCTTCCACCGATCAGACTGCTCTTTCAGAAGAAAAGTTTTTGGAGATAATGCACCCATTGTAAGTCACGGTCTCTGCCATATCCAAAGATATGCAGCAAATCAAATCCTCAGTGGCAACATTAAACACCAGAATGGGGGATTTGGAGGTGAGAACCATATCACTGGAGAAAAACCATAACAAAACTGATCAAGGGGCCATACATCTGAACAGGCAACTAAAGAAGCTGGAGGAAAAACTAGAAGATCTAGAAGGCTGTAGTAGATGGAATAACCTGATCATAATTGGTATATCAGAGAAAGAAGAAGGGGAATCCCCGATCATGTTTCTGCAAAAATTATGTGAAATAATTGCAGGGTCTTCACCTAATGGAGGGGCTTATTTTATTGAAAAAGCTCACCGTGTCCTCTGCCCCCCACCACCAGTAGGCTCCCCCCGTGCCCTCTAATTTTCAAACTACTGAAATTCCAAGATAAACAATACATCTTAAGTAAAATTAAAAAGATTCAGGAGGTCCAGTGGGAAGGTTGGAAGATTCGTATCACACAAGATCTGCCACATACTGTGCATGTCAGAAGGCAAGAGCTACACCCGATAGTTTCCAAGCTTTTTGCGGCGGCTAAAGTTTTTCAAGTCAAATACCCAGCTATCTTACAAGTCAAATACCCAGCTATCTTACAAGTCAAACATGGGGATCAGTGGATGTCCTTTGACACTCCTGAACAAGCACTGCAAGAGCTGAAAATGCTGCTTCCCGAATTGTTCAAGTGAACAGAAGAGAACTAGGTTTGGCCCTTTTCTTGTGTAACTGAGGAATCAGAAAGTGATGGGAAAGGCCTGAATGGGTCTGATTTTTGCTTCTCTCCAGGCGGACATTTACATTGAACTGTTGGGCTTCTCACAAATGTACCGACCTTCTGGGTTTCCGACTAAAAAGGGAAACGAGAGAGAGGATACTTATTGTTTGCCTTTTATTTCATTTGCTGACTGGTACACGGAAACACAGGAAAGAGATCTTACCTTGTGCATCACCCGTGATGGCATGGGTCAGCTAAAAAACTGAGGGTAATCCTTTTAATTAGTGCTTTCCAACTGAGACAATGCAGGCCTGGTCTAGACCGAAAACTGAACTGATAACCTTGTGAACTCCCTTTTTGTGACTGTTTGGCCGGTGAACAACCAAGGAGTGGTTGTATCTCTCTGCTGAATTGATGCAAGACTGTTTGTGACCCATAAGGGAAATATTCTTTGACTTTTACTTTTAATTGCATTGTGCTGGCCTCCTGGGGTTTACTGCTTAAGACCAGGGCTCAAGACCAGGCTTCTTATTTCTCTCGACTTCCAGAGATAGCATATTATTTCGTGGTATGAGAGTAACATAACTGGAAACATACCATCCGTTACTATGATAGGACAATTAACACCTATAGAACAATTGTCCAAGTTAAGATATACGGTTTTGGTGCAATTTGTTTGCGGGGCGGGCGGGAGTAAGAGGGATTGTTTGTTGTTATCAGATTAGAGCTACAATATCACCTGGCAGTATTAGATTAGTAGTGCGGTTGTTTAGAACAGGGGTAGTTGTTGAAAAATGAGGGGTTTAAGTTTTACCGGTTTTTTTTCACCCTGAAAGGTTCGGGGAAAGTAACTTTTCCTTTTAATAATTTGCACATACTGAACCAATTTATTTCTACTGGGGGATACCAAGCATGATCTTTATTTACTCTTAGTGTTATGTAAGAGTGTTTTGGAACCGACAAGTCTTCCTGCAGATCCAGATTTCTCCGTTATATGGGGGACCATGTGTGTTTATAAGCTGAAATGTGAAAGGGATGCAGGATAGATGTAAAAGGCAAATGATACTGAGACATCTTTTACACCTCCAGGCTGGGATTGTGTGAATGCAAGAAACATACCCGCAGAGAGAGGATACCCTCCTACTGCAAAAAACATGGGTGGGACATGTTTATGGTGCAGGGGAATCCACAAATCGGGAGGGTTGCAATTCAGGTGGCGAAAACTGTACCTTTTAAACTAATACAAGAAATGTGGGACCCTAACGGATGTTACATCCTCCTTCATGGAATGATTGAGTCCTATCCAGTACTGTTGGGATCTATTTATGGCCTAAACACAGATCCCCCTTTTTACACATTTAATGAACCTGCTTATCACTAACCCCCCCAAATTAACAATATTCGGTGGTGATTGGAATATTACCCCCCAATTGGATCTAGATAGATCAGCTAGGAGAAGGTGTGGTCTCTCCCCAGTCCAAAGGGCTCTGAAGGATCTTCTCAGTGGTATTGGCCACTTAGATGTCTGGAGAATCTTGAACCCGACAGAAAAACAATTTATTTTCTATTCCCCTCCCCATGGTTTATATTCCCATATAGATTATTTTTTACTCAGTTCTTTTGCCCTGCCAGGTGTACTGGATACGTCCATACATCCCAGGGTCTTATCTGATCATTCCCCCATCAGCCTTACTTACCTTCTAGGCCCCGGGATTAAGCATGACTCTCTTTGGTGCCTAAACAATCAATTGCTTCAAAAACCAGACTCCTTAGCACATATTAAAGAGTTTATATCCCACTTCCTAGAAGTAAACAAGGGGTCAGTCAGCAAAGTAGATAGTAGTTTTGGCTGCCTTAAAGTGTGCCTTAAGGGGTGAATGTATTTGAATGGCTACAAATAATACACGACAAGCCAAAGCATTCCTGACGAATGTGCTTGATTCCATCCATTCCCTAGAAAGGAGCCTTACACTGCGTTCGCGGGACACCGAATGGGCTCAACTACATCAACTCCAGGCGCAGTACACTGACCTAATGGCTCAAAAAGTTCAGTTATCACTGCATCGCACCAAACTTAAATATTTAGATTCAGGTGACACAGCAGGCAAATTGCTTGCACTTAGACTCAAAGAAGCTGAAGCCACATTATTCATACCCGGTATTTTAATTACAAAGGAAACCCCAGTATGTACCAACCCCCGAGAAACAGCCGAAGCTTTCAGAGAGTATTGCCAAAAACTTTACAGCATGGACCCCTCTATGCAACCACCCAGTGAAGATATAGAATGCTGTCTTGAATCAGTCACCCTCCCTAAACTCTCCTCAGAGGAAGCAGCTTCTTTAGGCACTTGTATTACAATAGCAGAAATATGACAGGCCATAGAGTAACTACCATCAGACAAATCTCTGAGCCCTGATGGCCTATCTAATAACCTGTAGAAAAAATGCCAGACCATTCTCGCCCCTATGCTTGAGGAGGTTTTTAATTATTGGTATTCAAATGGGTACTCTGATCCAGGTTTCCAGGAAGCCCTCATAACCCTAATACCAAAATCTGGGAAGGACCCGTTATTTCTAGAAAATTACCATCCCATCTCCTTATTAAATTCAGATATAAAATTTTAGCTAAGATTTTGGCTAATAGGATTACACCTACCATGGGAAGTCTTATAAGCTCAGAACATGTAGGATTCATGGTAGGTAGGTCCTCTGGAGATCATATGAGGAAATTGTTGGACCTTATCTCGGCATCCAGGGACTCAACTACACTAACTGCACTTGTGTCCCTGGACGCCGAGAAGGCATTCGACCATGTCTCCTGGGACTTCCTTTTTGCCACCCTGGCTCGATTTGGGTTACCTGATAAATTTATTCAATGGGTATGGCTGCTGTATGCTTCCCCGTCAGCTCGTGTTTGGTGTAATGGGATATTATCTAATCCAATACTATTGTTTCATGGCACCAGACAAGGGTGCCCGTTATCCCCCCCTACTTTTTAATTTTTATCTGGAGCCACTTATCCCTAAAATGCTATCTTCCCAGGAGATAACAGGTGTGAAAGTTGGACTCCAATGGTATACTCTGTCTGCTTACATAGATGATTTATTGTTGAATGTACAGAATCCCCAAACTTTCATCTCAGCTTTATTAGTGGCAATCGAAACATTTTCTAAAGTATCCTAATATAGGTTAAATAGATCCAAGACCAAAGTCTACCCCCTGAATAATGGGATAACCCAAGCAGATATAGTATCCCACCACCTTTTGTTGGAATCAGAATCCCTTACATATCCGGATATTGTGGTAGCCCAGGATATGACTACTAAGATACAGGAGAATCTTTCTAAATTACTAAAAACTCTCTATTCTGATATGGATCAGTGGAGTTCTCATCCACTCTCCTTATGGGGAAGACTCAGCTCAGTTAAGATGAATATACTTCCTTGTACACTCTATCCAATGGCACCACAATCCACAGAGGGGTTGTATACAGACCCCCTTCTCAGGGGGAGGAAATGGACAAGGAAATTATAGAAAGTATACTTAGAATGGCAAAAAAAGGGGAGATATTGGTGATGGGTGATCTGAATATGCCAGATGTTAACTGGAGTGCAGTTGCAGCAGCCACTTCGAAGAGTGGGGTTATTCTAGATGCCCTACAGGGGCATGCCTTAGACAACTAGTATTGGAGCCCACTCGAGAGGAGCAATCTTAGACCTGGTTCTCTCAAATGGAGATGAAGAGAGATCACAGATCTAGAAGTGGGTAGCCATCTGGGAACTAGCGACCATCGAACAGTATGGTTCACAATAAACACAGCAATAGAGTCAAGTCATACAAAGGCAAAAGTACTGGACTTTAGGAGGGCTGACTTTGCCAAAATGGGTGAGTGCCTAAGGAATGAATTAGCAAATGGGCAGGAAGGAGGGGTGGAAGAATAATGGGGAATAATAAAAACTGCCATCACAGAGGTAAAACAAGCCTTTGTGTGAAGCAAATAAACAAAGCAAAACAATGTAAGAAACCACTATGGTTCTCAAAGGAAGTGGCAGTGAAGGTTCAAGAGAAAAAGAAAGCATTCAGGAAGTACAAGGAATCACAGAAGGAGCAGGACAGAGAACTGCATCAGTTAAAGCAAAAGGAAGCTGGGAAGGCAGTCAGAACAGCAAAGAGCCAAACCGAGGAAAAGATAGCCAACTCAGTTAAGAAGGGGGATAAAACCTTTTATAGGTACATCAGGGAGCGAAGAAAGACTAAGGGAGGGATAGTGAGGCTTAATAAAGGGGAGAGAGGGTGGGCAGAGGGTGACTGTGAAAAGTCAGAGATACTAAACAACTATTTTTGCTCAGTATTTACAAAGAAAGAGGGGAGGTACCTGAAACAAACAGTAGAAACACTCTGGATACAGAAGTTGATACCAGCCCATTTACAGAAGAAAGGGTTCTGAAAGAACTCTTAAAACTGAAGGTGGACAAAGCAATGGGGCCTGATGGGATTCATCCCAGAATTCTAAAAGAACTAAGGGTAGAATTAGTGACACCACTGACTACCCTCTTTAACAAATCATGGGAGGATGGGGCGGTACCCGAGGACTGGAGGAGAGCAGATGTGATTCCCCTTCACAAAAGTGGGAGCAAGGCAGAAGCAGTAAACTACTAACCAGTTAGTTTAACCCCAGTGATAGGGAAAATGATGGAATTACTTCTGAAAGAAAGAATTGTCAAGTATCTAGAAGCCAGAGGGGCACAGAACCCAAGGCAGCATGGATTCACAGCGGGAAGGTCATGCCAGACAAATCTGATAGATTTCTTTGACTGGGTGACCAAAGTAGTAGATCAGGGAGGGGCTGTGGACATGGCCTACCTAGTAGTAGTAGTAAAATTTTATTTATACAGAAAAATATGCCATTAGGGTTTCGAAAATCCCTGTTTACAAGGCATCCCTGTGTAAACAATCATACTTGTACATATAACACTGGTCATATCACAAAAAGTATATTAACATACAATTAACTCACAAACATTTCTGTTATAAATACATCCATTCTTCATAAGACATTACACTCATTAAGTACATACAAACATTTCATTTAAAAATTCATTCATCATTAAATTTCAAATATCACCTGTAACACAAACATTTAAAATGTGCTCTCTTTTCACTGCCGATTTAAATCTTGATAATGACAAACCAGGATTTCTGAGGAAGGGGGGTAGCCTATTCCATGCTGTTGTTACTTTATACTGAAGGGTCATTGTACTATATTTGTTTTTAATTTTAGGGGTAATATACACTCTTTCTCCACAACTTCTTAGGTTTAATCCATGTTCTGGTTTTTTTAGATTATTCAATAAATAATTTAAGGATTCGTTCTTATGTAAGCCCTTTAGTTGAATTAACCAGAAAATCTCAGCCCTCTGTTCTAAAGAATTCCACCCTAATCTTGAGTACATGTCGCAATGGTGTGTACCATAGTCACACCTCAATACGAATCTAGCTAATCTATTGTAGAGAACGTCTAATTTATGTTCTTGTTTTTTCAGGGTATGTCTATATATGTGGGAGCCATAATCAATCACAGGAAGAAGTAGTTGATTCACTATATTCTGTCGCATCTCCCTTGTTAAACACTTCGATATTCGTCTCATAACCCCTAATTTAGAATTAACTTTTTTTATAAGTTCAGTCACATGCTGATTAAAGTTCAATTCTTGATCAATTATGACCCCCAGATATTTATAGTACTTGGTTTGCTCTAATATTTTCCCCTCCTGTGTCCTAATTAACAAGTTAGTTCCCATACTGTCCTTCTTAACTGTGCTAAAATACATAGTTTGGTTTTTTTTTCATTAATCAGTAGACCAAGTTCAGTGAAATGTTTTTGCATGTTTATGAAGTCTCTCTGCAGTTTTTCTTCTAATTCACCCGCATTTTTACCAGATGTAACTAAAACTGTATCATCCGCATACAGTCTAATATGTGAGTTTTTAATTACATCAGGCAAATTGTTCAGGTATACCAAAAATAAAAGGGGACCCAGGATCGATCCTGGTACACTCTAGTAACCAAACCCAAACTAGAATTTTGACCGCTTACTGTTACAAACTGAGTTCTTTCCTCTACATAGGATGAGAACCAGCTACTGGGTACTTCGTCCACACCCAAACACCTTAATTTATCAATCAGGACGTGATGAATTACTAGATCGAATGCCTTAGATAGGTCCATATGCTAAGCCCCACCGATCTCCCTCCTCCAGGGGTGGCAACTAAATCAAGAGATCGGTGGCGCGGGTAGCTGGACCTACCTTATCAAAGCCCGACTGAAAATGGGTGATTTTTGATACTTCTCTAAGTATGTGATTAGTTGCCTATGAACAATCTGCTCCAGTAGTTTTGAGATTGTTGACAATAATGCTATTGTACGATAATTTGAAGTGTCCAGAGAGTCTCCCCCCCCTTATAAATTGGAATTATTTTAGCCTTCTTCCATGAGGTAGGATAGACTCCCTCTTTAAGACTCCAATTGAAAAGATCTCTTAGAACTGGGGATATTACTTGGGCAGCTTCTTTTAGTAACCTATTTTCTATCTTGTCAGGGCCACATGCTTTATTTAGGTTTAGGTTTCTTATTAACTTACAAACTTCAGCTGTGGTCACTATTTTAAATCGAAACTTTGGAATCTGACAACTTTCTACATCAATTTTTTGTTCTACTGACTGAACTTTCCCCTGGAGATTTTCAATTCCTGCCTTTAGATCTGGGAGGTCTATAAAATAATTATTTAAATGTTCTGCAACTATATCTACGTCCAAAAGTTTACCATTATGTTTCAATTTTGTTTCTACTTGACTTTTGACCGGATCTACTAAGTTTTTTATCATTGTCCAATAAGTCCTGGGATCTGTAGCTTCTTTAATTTTCTGTTTATAGTAATAGGCCTTAGATTTCCTTATTTCTTGGACAACTCTGTTTCTAACCCTTTTAAATTTTTCCCATACATCAGGATTTAGAGATTTATTTGCTTTTTTCCATAATCGTTTTTTTGATCTAATTAACTTTCTTATATTAACAGTAACCCAAGGTAGATGAATTTGTCTTTGATTAACTTTTTTCCATGGAAAAAACATATCACATGCCTCATTAAACATTGTTGTAAATTTCTGAATAGCTAAATTCAAATCAGGAATCAAAAAAGTCTATACCATGGTAGTCTCTTAGTGCTCACAAAACAAATATCTATCGTACTGGGCATAATTTCTTTTATATACTACAGATGTTTTAATTACTGGTTCTTTTTCAATTCTGTGTTTATTGTGCACCTTACTACATTGTGGTCCCCAGGTTTGGCTCTCCTATGTCCTTACTTAATGTGACCAATTCTGTGAAACAAAACACAAGTCCAGTATGTTTCCCTTACTGGTTAAATTCCCTTTTCTTGTGGGTAAATCGATTATTTGCAGCAGGTTCAAGCAACTCATTGAATTTTCCAAAGCCCTCCCTCTTGGGCAACCCCAGGCAGCATTAAAATCACCCATTAAAACAACATTTGTCTGACCTATGTATTCCATAATAACATGAGAGAATTTTTCAAAATATTTGGTATTTGTTTTCGGTGGCGAATATACAGCACTCACAATCAAGTTTATCATCTGAAATTTTAATAGTAAACATTCTATCCCTTCAATTTTCCCAGAATAGATTATTTCTGAAGGACCTAATGTGCTTAAGATAAATTGTGACCCCCCTGTCCCACGATCCTGTCTAAAACAATAAAAATCGTGCAAGTCTATCTCCGATTGGGGAATTGCCTTTGTTAACCAAGTCTCAGTTAAAATTACTATGTCTGGATTTTCTAATTCAACCCATGTTCTAAATAGATCCATTTTTCACTAAGCTTCTGGCATTATCTAAAATAATCGTGATAACACCATCCCCTGGTCCTGGGTTCAATTCTATGTCCCCACATAGTACTAGTGATATAAAAACAACCTGATCATAGGAAAAATCTTTGCCAGGAAAAACTGGCCTGTAAGAATTAAAAATATGCTGCCTTACCGCCTTAAAACAGTTTCTCCCTCTTGTTAATTTGTTAATACTTAAGGTGTTGTTCCTCAATTGACTGCATTTAAAATATATACTATTAGTATTCTCCAAATCCCCAGATATTTCTAAGCCAGTTTGTGACAAGAAGTATGCCACACATAACAGGAATACCATTGACTTTACAAAAATACCCTTCATTTTCATATTTAATCTAGGGAAACAACTCTTTATTATTATCCTAATGCAGTCACAGCCCTTTTTAAATATAAAATTTCCCTCCTTAAAAACTATCTCTATCTTTGTTTTGTATTAAAGAAGAAAATTCTACTAAATGGAAGTGTTGATTACAGTAATTACTACCTCTAACAACACTTTCCAAAATCTGGAACTTGCTTTTCAGTCTTTAAGTCCAACACATTTCTGGTTTGTACTTTCAACTCGGTAGCGCTCATGCATCCCTCACTTCAACGCTAATAGCACCATCTTGAACAGCAGCGGGCTTTTAACTAGTGCAGTCCCTCCTCTTGGATGACGTCCGCTGGTAAATTTCACTTCCTCGTTCCCCCGATATCACAGTCAAGCAATATACAGGCAGCAGATGTAAAAAAAGAAAGCAAACTCCTTCAGTCTGGGCAACAAGGCAGCTCTCCCTGCCTCTGAGCAGCAGTGTCCCCTGGCCAGTAGCTCAGCGTACCTAGACTTTAGCAAGGCATTTGACACAGTCCCACACAAAAGATTAATACACAAGTTAGCCAGCTTGGGAGTGGGTCCCAAGATGACAGCCTGGGTAAAGAATTGGCTAGAGAATAGGACACAGAGAGTAATAGTAAATGGAGTCCACTCTGAAGAAAGGGGGGTTACTAGCAGGGTACCGCAAGGTTCAGTATTAGGACCGGTCCTCTTCAATATCTTTATAAGCGACATTGCAGAGGGACTGGAAGGAAAAGTATGTCTCTTTGCAGATGACACAAAGATCTGCAACAGAGTTGATGCACAAGGTGGGGTGAAAAGGATGAGAAGGGACTTGGCAAGGTTAGAGGAATGGTCGAATGTATGACAGCTTAGATTCAATGCTAAGAAGTGCAAGGTAATGCACCTGGGAAACAAAAACAGAGGGGAAGAGTACACAATGGGGGGTGAGATACTAACAACAAAAATGGAAAGGGACCTGGGGGTAGTCATAACAGATGACCTAAAGGTGGGCAAGCAATGTGAGAGGGCAGCAAGGAGGGCTGGGGGGATACTGAGATGCATAGGGAGATGCATCACCAGTAGAAAACAGGAAGTTATTATCCTCTGTATAGACAGCTGGTGAGACCCCATCTGGAGTACTGCATGCAGTTCTGAGACCCAATCTCTGCAAAGGCATAGACAGGATGGAAGCTGTCAGAGGAGGGCAACTAAAATGGTGCAGGGTCTGCACTGGAAGACATATGAAGAGAGACTTAAGGAGCTTAATATGTATAGCCTCGAGGAAAGGAGGGAGAGGGGACAAGCGAATCAACAAAGTCCAGAGGCAGCATCTTTCAAAAAAAGAGGTGTGCAAGAACAAGGGGGCACAATTTGAAGATGGGGCGGCTCAGAGGTAATTTAAGGAAGTATTTTTTCACAGAGAGGGTTGTGGATGAGTGGAACGGCCTTCCAGAGGAGGTTGTGGAGTCAAAAACAGTGGTGGAATTCATGCATGCATGCATGGGAGAATCATAAGGTAATTCTAGGAGATGGGGGTAGGAAGAAGTAGGCTGCTGGTTAACTAGGATCTGCAGCTTATCCATTAGGTAGGGAAATGGGCAGACTGGGTGGGCCAAGCGGTCCTTATCTGCTGTCAAATTCTATTTTTCTATGTTTCTATGATGGGATGTTTTCTGCCTAAAAGTTGGTTTGCTAAGCTCCAGAAGGCGATAAATGCTTTTATATGGAGGGGGAAGGGAGTTTGCATGGCATACTTCAACCTCACGACACCTGAAAATAGAGTTGGCCTTACAGCTCCTTCTTTCTTTGCATAAGTAAATGATGGTACCCTATGGAGCATTCCATGTCAGTAAGCTAGCCTGTTGGGCCCAGGGTACGGATCCCTCTATCATGCCAAACTACACTCCATTATCGCTGGAATTAGAGAAATGCTTAGTCTCACAATACTCATGTTCACTGCCTGCTCTTTTACATGTTGCTCCCTCTAAATTGCCGAAACCTCTCAAAAACACTCAGATAGCATGGTCTGTTAGAGCCTTGCATCAAGTGTAGAATCACCTCTCCCTAAATTGGCACATGTCACTAGAACACCCCCTTGCATGTAACCCCAATTTTAAAATAGACAACAAACCGATACCACCCTCTTTTTGGCCAGCGATTACACATTCTAAACTTGAAGACTACATCAAAGATGGAAAACTGGTTCCTTTTAGTGAATACCAGGCTAAGCACAGAGTATCAGATGTCTATAGATTTAAGTTTCTTCAAGTTAAAAAAGCTATCCACTTCTTTGCTGGGAAACTACCTTTAGTTCCTCCTATAAATGAACTGCTCCTGATCCTGCACATAGCAAGACAACCACATGCAGTTTCACTAGTATATAAAAAACTGCAGGAACTTGATCCCCGCTCTCCCCTCGGTTGTCTGTTATTATTGGTCACAGGCATTATAATTATCTGCTGAACCGGGTAGTTGGAGAAGGCTGTGGCAGAACATGTACAAGTTTGTTAAACAAGACAGACTCCGTCAAGTTCATTTTAACATCATGCACAATATATATTTCACTCTGGTGAAACTACATAGAATGGGGCTTCACCCTTCCCCAGTATGTGCACGGTGTAAAATGGGAGATGGTACCCTCTTTCACATGTTATGGACCTGCCCTAAGGTTCAGTCTTTTTGGTGATCCATTAAAGGTACTTTAGATCCCTTACTGAGCCTGGATGCCTTGTTCACCCCTGAATGCTGCTTCTTATACTCTTTTCCCCCTTGAACGCCTAAAATAAGAAAGACTCACCTTGCCTTGATAACTGCTACTGCCAAACTTTTAATCATGGAGCACTGGAAGGAATATTTTCTTCCCACAATTAAGGAATGCTATAGTGAAGTATTCTTGGCTCTGCAATTGGAAAGGCATATTGCATGCATGAGAGATAGGCTCACAAACTACCAGAATGTCTGGGATCCATTAGATGCTTTGCTTTCAATACGGAAACCATAATTTGTTTCTTATATTTTATAGTGTACTGTAGGCTCTTACATCTTAAGCTTGCCCATGCTTTAGCACTGGATACCAAACTACAGCTACTGCTAATTGTGTAAGGAAATGCTTGGTAGGATGGGTAGGGGGAGGGGGGAAGGGGTTTGGGGTATGTAGGCATAACTGTTTTATGTTCTGCGTTTTAATCTGTCTGTAACTCATGTCCTGTTTCACATGACAATATGTGGTCCTTCTGATCTGTGCTATTTATGGGAACTATATGTAAGACTGCTTTACATTGACTTGGATACGAAAAAGGAAAAATAAATAAAGTATATTTCCTGGAAAAAAAAAGATTCATGGCAAGTGGCCAGAACATGCAGTACCTTTTCTGCCCCAGAAATGCTATATTCACAGCCAGGGTACCATAAAATCAGAGTCAAGAAACATTTCTACCAGTGAGGGCAACGCATCAACAGTCAGTGTGTCCAGAAACAACCCCAACACTAGTAAGAGCATCAGCAAACCCCTGTCTAGCAAGGGCAAACCAGAGTGAAAATGTAAAATGCTTTGCAAAATGAATAGCCATTGTGAGACACTGTTACTGCAGTAATGAAATAAAATACACATCTGCGTGTCTCACTGTCTCCTGAGAGATGGTGTCTCTCAATCTTAAGCTCAATGAAGGAGCTATTCGAGCATGTGCTGTACAGGCTAAAAGCCGGCATTTCCCCAAGCAGTATTAACAGATGAGCCAAGTCTAAAAACTGAGCAGCTGTAGCCTACCTGGGTGACGCAAGCTGCACTGCAACCCAGAAGTATAGAAGGCTTCCAGGGAGCGAAAGCTAGGTGAAGATACGGCTCCGAGAATGGAACGAGGTAGGACAAGGAATCCCAAAAGAACAAGGGAGCCAGGCAAGCGAGGAGGAGGACAGAAAGGAGAGTCAAGGGACACAGCAGAGGAGAGAGGTACAAAGGGAGGGGGGTGCAGACAACTGCCAGGGAAGAAGCCCCAGCAAGGGAGAAGACAGAATAGGGAGGCAGCAAGGGGAGACAGGATACGAGCACAGCCACACGGACCACACAGTTGCCCCAGCACAGCGAGCTTGGAATGTTGTGAGAGGCAGGCTTATACTTGAATTGGGGGAGGAGCTATTTCCCCACATTGAACCTCTTAAGCCCTCCCATTGAATTCAATGCTTCTGAACAACATACATTGTGCTAATTCAATTACTTATCTATTCCTGAGAAATAAATAACAAAAATAATGAAATGGATAAAAAAACAGAGCGTGGAGCATATACCGATGTAAAAATGGGCACTTACAAGGCAGCGACGGAGATACATATTTTAAAATTTCATCAGCTACTTATTCCAGAGCTGATAGAATGACCCTGCGTTTCTCCTAGATAGGAATTAGCTGAAGATTTGTAGTGCAGTTTTGCTTATATTGCAAAGGTTCTGCTATATGCTCCATAATTTATTGTAAACCTACATAAAAATTAAATAAGAAATACATATTTAATCAAGTGCAAGTGTGGGAAAATAAGAGAAATGCATGGAGTGGGGGAAGTGGGGGGAGGAAACGGGGAAGTGAAGAAAGAACTGGCAAAGCTTCAAATACTGCTGAAGATACAATTAAAATTTAATCACCTGAATGGAGGTGAGTGAACAAAGAGAACCTGACGAAATAAAATAAATAATTTAAAAATGATGTGCAATGTGAATTATGAAACATCTGTGAGACAGAGGTACTCTGAATCATGCTGTTACTTAAATTCTCTTTTATCTCGTATTACATCCTTTTAAAAATCACTGGCTCTGCACCTTCTAACAGCATCAGATTTCCAGTGGGAGAGCACTAATGCACATTTTTATATTTTTTATTTATCTCTTGACACCAACAACAGATAGTTACAAGTTTGAGAAGTTGTAGTTTGTCATTACTGCTCAGCTTTTCGAGAAAGACTCTGTGTTGTCACTGGCTGTAATTCTTGTAAAGCTCATTATGGTATGTAATTGCATCTAACATAATAATATTTAGTATATTTGGCTGTTTACTGAATGAATTAGTGGTGGTGGTATTGTCACAGTCCTCCTCATCACTGTCTGTAAAACAGTCATCAGATGATTCTGTTTCAGGGACATAATCACTGTCCATGTCCAAGTCTGGTACATCTTCTAGATCACTGAAATCTGAATCCATATCCACATTATTTGGTTCAGAAGGCTTGTCATATGATGTTCCTGGGGATGGTTCTTGTTCTGTCACAGTTCTGCGATGTTTAGAAAAATATGTACGGTCATTGGCAACCTTTTCCATTGATGCAAAATAATTGAACTCAAACCCTGCCCATTGAATTCCTTTATCCTTTGTAACTGGTGTTGTGTAATGATTGCTACTGACAGGTGAACTTACTGTATCAATGTCAGTCTGAGTTGCAACACTGCTGTACATCTTTCCTTGGTGGCAATGGATGCAGCACGGTACGTCCTGCAAAAACCAAAGTAAGTGTTAGTATCTTAATGTAACCATGCTGGTTTACCTCACTGAGAGTTACATATTACAATACACAGCTCTTTTTTTGGGAAGGGGATTCAATCCTGAGTGCCATTAAAATGTACAAATTATTGATACCCGTTTTATAGCTGTATTTGTAATGGTGGTACACAAATACAAGTGTATTTACACCATATTGAATTTGGAATGGAGTATAAAACAAGATATTGGATAAGTGCGTGGTACCGTAACGGTGGTTATATGGACAGTGCCATACTGCTACAGGTCACTAAAAAGTCCAATATAGCCATAGCACAGCGACCATTTGGACACATAACATGCAGCCTTATTTTGCCTTGACTTAACAGTAGTGTGTACACACACAAACAAGGGAAATGTGCATTGAACTTGTTGCTGTATGGTCCGGTGGACCATGGATGGTCAAAGGTGTGCCAGGGAGTCCAACAGCTACAATAGTTGATCAACATCGAGACTGGTTACACACTTAAAAAGTCATGTCATGTAACAAACCAATTGCGCTAACAGTAACATTTTACAGTAAGTTACAGATGGCTGTTACAGAATGATACAGTGCACACATGCTACATCAGTACTGTTCAATTTTGGCTGATTAAATGGTAGTCTTTTAACATACTACTACCAAGAATGACCGTGGTGCAATGTAAAAGGACTTATGCAACTGTGCTGCAAGTGTGCAGCAAAAAATACTGTTACAGAGTACTTACGGGGTACTCCACTATAACTGGGACATCGTTTATGATCTCCTCTGTGCAGTCATATGCAAGTTCTGTATCTGTGACACCAGATACTGTCTCCTCAGAGACATGCGATGATAGCAACTCCTCAATCACCTGTCAGGAAAAGAATAATGTGAAATATCACGTTATTACAAAAGTTATTTTATAAACTGGAAAACACATTTTCAACCATGGATAATATTTGGATGTCACTTACCTCTCTGTGTTGCCTGACCTCAGCACGACGTTCACTAGTCACATGTCGCTTCTTCATCAGTGTTTCGTTATGCAGAAACATTGTAGGTACTGCCTCTGGCTTCAGCTTTTGACGCCATTTTGCATTCATCAGTTCACCCTGTTTGGTAGAACAGTACATGTTAAACATAATATACGTGCAATAGTGGTAAACAATTAACATGACATCATATATATTATTGTACCTGAGAACATTGTGAATGTAATCTCCATCGGTGGTTAGAGATAGGTTATGAGTACGCTTACTCTGAACAACTTGATGACCATCCGATGAACCGGCAGGGTAATGCAGAACATGCAGTGCAGCTCTGCGATGTATGTAGTAAAGCTGTTGCTCCGAGTACTGTGACAGACATACACTTACGTACTCTAAAAATTATCATGTGTTGAGCAGCCGCATACTTTGAGATGTCAGTGTCATGAGGTTACTTCAAATGTGTTTATAATAAATACATTTTCTTTGTGTACGTGTACACAGGAGGTTGTTATACTAAAGTCAATGACTACCAACAGGTGTTTACATGATCAATGGCAACAGTTTACTTTACACCAATATAATTGACAATTTAGATTTACTACTGATTTAATGATATGAGGATGTCCTTGCAAGGAACTGTGTGCTGCCTTCAGTCACTGAAGTGAAATTCTACAACATGAGATGAACAAACTCCCACCAGTGTGTGATGTAGTGATGTACACCATATGCATGTGAAAATCAATATATGGCCATCTGTTACGCCTCAGTTAACTGTCTTCCTCACTCATCAATAAAACTGATATGGATGGCTGTTGCACGTACACATTCATGACATGACAGACAGACTGTTGTGCATTATGTGAACACACAGGAATGACTACCAATCAGTGTCAACAAACTAGGTGCGGAGCAGGTTAGTGAGCAAACAGCAGCATTCATGAAGTATAGTATGATAATAGCAAAGGAACAAATACAGGATAAGATAGCAGAGAAATCCACAGGTTTGAAACTACAGATCTGTTATTCTGACATTAGTGGTAATATCTCTGTCTTCACTGGAGGTCTATGAGTCATCACACACCTCAGGTGTGACAAACAAATACATAATAAGCATCCCACAACATCCGTGGTTTATGTAAAGAACACACTACAATCTGAACTGTGGTGTACCAGCAGATGGGGAAAATAAGGGAAGAAATTGGGTGGCTGGGGAGGGAGCTGGAGGCATTGGGAGACCGAGGTAGGGAAGATTTGGGGCATAAGAGTAACCTGTTGGAACACACAATACAGCCACCAGCAAGCCAGCAAAAGGACATTCCAGAGCAATCAGGAAGTGGACTGCAAACTCCAGTGCAGTCAGTGACTTCAACAAGTGGCTGAGACAATGATGTGAGTCCATGGGGTATGGCCAGGTGGGTGAGTGGGGCAACACATTGGAGAACCCACATCTATATGCAACAGACAGGCTACATTTAAGTAAGGAGTGTTCAGGGACGTTAAAGCAGAAAGTGATGGAATTTATCACCAAAAAGCATAATTTAAGTTTGCTTGTGGGGGGGCTGGGAAGGTGGGGTGAATCAGGAGAGGAGGTCAAGAGGAACTCACCCCCATAGTAATGATAGGGCCTACTTTGTCTCGGATAGTGAGGATGTGAGATTAAGGGAGCAGCTGGGAGACAGTCATGGTGGAGGGTGGTATCACTAAATGGTAGGAGTCTGGGGAATAAGATGGCAGAGTTGCAGGCACTGCTGGCACAAGGAGAGGTGGCCATAACAGCCATCACTGAGATTCTGGCTAACCAAAAATCATGTCTGGAACTTGGCCATCCAATTATTTAAATTATTCAACAGGGACACAGAAAAAGATAAAGGGGGGGTAGTCATTTACATAAGGGAATGGAATTGGATGTGTCAGGGAGTAGGGTGAAGAAGGTAGGTCACAAGTCCTTTGGATACAACTCCTTACCCCAAAGGGGGCTATGGTCCAATTGGGGGTTGTTTATAGGCCCCAAACCAAGAAATAGGATGTGAATAGGGAGGTAGTGGAGCAGCTAAGGAGACTCTGGCAAAAGGAGCACTATGGTGGTGGGAGACTTCCTGTCATGATCTACCTGTGCCTTGTGCAGCCAGGGTCCACAGCATACTTGAGGTACCACGCACCGGCAATCCCTTTTCTTTCCCCTCTCTTTCTCTCCCTTCGTCATGTGCCATAAGTACCATTGCCGAAAACTGGCTTCCCTCCTGTTCATGCTTGACCTCTGCCTGGTGCTGGCAGGGTCACCAACATTCTGGAGGAGTCAGGCCGTGGCAGACCCTTGTCCTCCACCCCTTGCCTTCCCATCCTCCAAAATACTCCCTTTCCACCCACCTGCTCTCTGACTATATACCACCGTCCACCCACTTTTCAACCCTTCCTAGCCGTACTTATTGGCTAACCCCTATAATAGCACACAGTTGCCTATTCATTACTCTCTATATACCACACATGAAATGACTGCTGGATGCACAACATAGGGATGAAATGGACAGACAAGCAGTCAACAGCAGTACTTGTGTCACAGTCTTTGTTTATATGTTGTATGTCTACAGAGAGAGGCAAAATGACAAGCCAAGTTTATGTCTTGCATCTGTGAAGACACTGATATTTATTGATCTTGATCCATGATGCTATGTTTAGATGTTTATATAGGGAACATGCTACTCCGTTGTAAAAAAATGCACATGGACACAACATACCTAATGTACTACAGCCTGAACCATACTTCCTGAGGAGAATTTGAAAAACAAGGCATTCACCATGTTATTCATGCATTGTGCCTCAGGCTACTGTTCACAGTGCATCACATCACGTAACATGTTCAGTTTCAGGATGTGCTGCGCTGTAAATGGTGTTGTTGAATTGGTTATGTCTCAGTTTTGCCGCACCAGTAATGTATCAAGCAGCAGTACATACGATGCATTGGGTCAACGTGAAGCTGTGTACAGTGGATTTCTGGTTGTAAGACTCCATGGAGTAGCATACTTTCACCCGTGAGTCAACATCACTGCTTACAAGTGCATTGGAAAAAGTTTTCCACAGACTACATCAGGCACAAAAACACGTAGGCCACATAAAGTACTTTACACACCAAACATTAGTATAACAGAATGAGGATGGATACAACCATGGACCTTGACAGGGTTGGGGAGCAGGGGATAATTACATTGGCACAGCAACCGGAGTAGCCAAGGACTCACAGTACACCGTATGCAGGGAAGGGACTGTCAGCTGTTAATAGCCCCAGAGTCTGAACTTTCCACATGTCCCAGCATTCCTGTCAAGGGTCATGAATATAACAGCCAATAAGGAAAGAGTAAAACAGAGGATACAGTGTTCAAAGCAGAGATCAGTGAACAATAAATAACACAGATGACACATATTGGTTTCATTAGTTTACCTTTACTATATAATACATAACGCAATGGCAAAGGAACAGAAAACAGACAAACTGTGTCCACTAAAGTGCAGAGCAGAAATATGATTATACAATAAAAAAAAAAATAATATATATGTATGGATGAAATGAGTGACGGGGATATCAGTCACGGCTTCACGTCATGTACATGTGCTATATGAAGAGGACATAATCTGAGGATGGAGGAGGAGGATTGCACAGATGCATAAGGTGCATATCATCAAGACCTTGTGTCACCAGACGGGAACTAACAATGGGCATCACCTTTACATAAATGTCAAGAAGGAATCATTACAATATGATGTTATACAGCTGAATAGGTGTGTAAGGGGTGATATGTTGAATAAACACAAGGACATCTACAAGAAGAAAATGTGCAGTCAGTAGTGGTCACAATATGAGGTTTTGGGGGGGCATCATGTGAATAACTTTTACAGGTACATGTTTATGGATGCATGAATTACGTAGGGTTAGGGACACACAAGGTGAAACAACCAATCCTCTTGTAAAAAAATATAACTTTTTTATGTAGTACAATTACAAGCAGTATTTTACCATCATTGCTTGATGCAGCTTAACTGCTCAAAGTGGTCCGAGGACATATGGTATTAAGTAAATAAGAAAAATATGACACAGAAGCAGACGAACATACAATAAAGAAATCACTGGACACATTATGGTTTCACTTAGACCAGTTGTTCACAAATGGTGAGGCCAGCCTCCCAAGGGAAACCCCAGATTGTTCTAGGGGAGGCCCAGTCAAGTCTGAGAATGTACAGTATTTAAATTTTAAGCGTTGGCTGTTTTGTGTGAAACAATAAAACAAATTAATAAATATGGATAATTTCAGGTGAGATTTTTTACTTATGCACAGATTTGTGACCGGGAAGTCCCCATTGAGCCAAAGCTTGTTTATAGGTGTGTATTTATGTCAATTAATGCCTGGAGGAGACATGCTGTGTCAAGGCTTGTTTCTACAATAGGTACTTGTATGCAAATTAGTGACTTGGAAAGGCACACTGAGTCAAGGCTCATTTCTATAGTAGGCATTATTATGTAAATTAGTAACTGGGAAAGGCGCAGTGATACAATGCATGTTTTCAGGTGTGACCTGAGGTAAGGGTACAAGGAAGTTACCTAACTGCAGGGTAAGAGGGGGAGAGATGAAGTGGCTAGGTTAGTTGTTTCAGACAGAGAAGAAACAGAGTAACAAGGGCCCAAGAGTCAGAAAAAAGGAGTGACAAGTATAACCTGGGTTGCTGGGTCAGGGGTGGGGAGCAATAAGTTGAATAAAAAGAGATTAGACTCAGTCAGCTTTATTACTTTCACTTTATTCCTGGTGTACTGTGCAAAGTAGAATTTTTTTTTTTCTGTGGGGAGGCACAAGATTTTTTTCCAAATTTGAGGGAGGCTCGAAATCTTTTTCATGGCTTGGGGGAGGCTCACTATCACAAAGTGTGAGAACTAATGACTTAGACATCTTTACTGTTACACTCAGTATGTACTTTTGACAGGTGGCCAGCAAATAAAATACCTGAAGATCCCTTTCATAGCAGTCTGCTGTGAAATGAAGGGAACAAATCACAGTGTTTCTGCTGCCAGTGTCTAGAAGATTTTGCCTCTTGATGCCAGCGAGCTACTTGGCACATACAGTAGCACTGCGAGGGAACGTGTAAAATGACAACGATCTTGACTGGGGCTTGCGGCTGTCACTATTGCACCTGACAACACAACAATAAACCGCAGCAAACGTGGATGTCTAACTATTTGGTTTAAAAAGTAAATTCACTACTACGGCAAGGATAAAACATTGATATGGGCATGGCTCCTGAACATGCGACAGCAACAAGCTTCGCGCTCACACACACAGCACAGCAATACCCACACGCTGAGCCTTCCCCGTACAAGACGTCACAGAGCAGTCTGGTGGAATGCACATGTGTGGAATACAAACAAGATGCCGGGTGCAGAGCGGCAGTCGGTGGGGCTCAGAGGCATTTTCGGATTACATTACTAAGGACACTGAAAATGAAGAAACCGAGTTCAGGGCTGAACAGGACGGTAAGAATACAGACTGCTGCAACTTTCTTTCTTATGCTAGATGGACGTTTCCCTTTAACACAGGTGAGCCATAACCCTGAAGGTGCATAAATCAGGCAGCATACAGGTAACTGATTAGAGAGGAAAGCCTGTTACTCTGCTCCCTTGGTAATAGTCCCACGAGGTGGCAACAGAACTTTTTCTTCACAGCAGACTTTAGTATGAGCACAACCGTCACAACAACTATATCTGGCTGGGGGAATGAGACATACCAGTCTACAAGTAAAACACTGACACAAAGACTCTGTCAGCAGATAGAGACCAGTGGTCCATCGAGTCTGCCCATATTATATTACTACACCCCTGACTTATTGTTCAGGGGTTTGTCCCCCTTTGCCCCCCCACCAACACTCCCCTCAATATTCCCATGGGGCTACGAGTCCTCTTGCCCTGACCCTGCCATGTTTGAAACCATTCAAGGTGCCTGTCCCCACCACCTCAGCTGGCAATCTGTTCCATGGCTCCACCACCTTCTCAGTGAAATAGAACTTCCTCACATCCCTCCTGAATTTACTTCCCACTAACAGCCAATACTCCCTCATTGTGACTGCACCCCCTAGTTCTAATAAACAGGTCTTCCCCAGTCACCCTGTTTATACCCCTCAGAAAATGATATGTTTCTGTCTTGTCCCCTCTCTCATGTCTAGCCACCGGCCGTCCTCATGGGATCTGCCTTGCTGGCCCCGGATCATTTGGGTGACCCTTTTCTGTACTGATTCCAGTCCGTCTCAGTCCTTTCTTAGGCAACGGCTCCAAAACTGGACAAACATTTCCAGGTGAAGCCTCACCATTGATATGTATTGTATCTAAAACTTGCCCCCTAGGTACTCTAATAACTACACGCAAGAGAAGAAGGAAGTAAATAATGCCCTACAAAGAGAGACTAAGGGATCTCAACATATAAAATCTGGAAGAGAGAAGAGTGACAGAGGACATGATAGAGATCTACAGGTACCTCACAGAAGTGAACAGGGTGCAGGAGGGGAGTCTCTTTCAAATGAGAAAAAGCACCAGGACCAGAGGGCATGCACTGAAGCTAGGGGGAGGAGTTTAAAAGGAAGGTCTCCTCAGACTTTTTTCTGTTTACCTTTGTAGTTTGGCATGAACAGTGACTACCTCTGTTGCGGCCTCCTAATGAATTTGTGCAATGGGGTGGACAGAAATGGACTGTGATGAATCCATTTCTCTGAGTAACTGTGTATATAAATTTCATTTATGTACATAGTTACAATGTCATCACTCATTTATGTACACAGTTGTTATGTCATCAGCCGATTTATCCACACAGTTGTCAGTAGGTCCAGCACAAGCACTCGGAACTCATTTAGAATGTTCGGCCTCAGTAGCAGTACTAACCATATTCAAATCTGAATAACTTTAAAATGAAAAATGATCGCATCTTACTTTGAGCATGAAAATTGTCCAGCACAAAAATATCTACATAATGAGTGGTGTTTCATTTAAAGATGCCTTTTAGATTTTTTCTATAATATGCGAAAAATCCTGCAGAAAATTCAATTTTTGTTTACTTTTTCAACAAACAAATGCGAATAACGTAAAAATGAATACTTATAGCATGGTACTGTTGGCACAAAATTTGTCCAGCACAAAAATGTCTACAAAATGAGTGGTGTTTCATTTATAGATACCTTTTAGTTTTTTTATAATTAGCAAAAAACAGCAGAAAATTCAATTTGTTTTTCACTTGTTCGACACGCAAGCGCGAATAACTTTAAAACAAAAAATGATAGCATGGTACTGTCAACACAAAATTTGTTCAGCACAAAAATATCTACAAAATGAGTGGTGTTTCATTTATAGACACCATTTATTTTTTATAATTAGCAAAAAACCAAAATGGCAGAAAATTCAATTTTTGTCCACTTTTTCGACAAATACAAATAACTAAAATGAAAAACAATAACATGGCACTTTGAGATCAAAAGTTGTTCAGCACAAAAATATCTGAAAAATGAGTGGTGTTTCATTTATAGATACCTTTAATTTTTATAATCAGCAAAAATGGCAGGAAATTCAACTTTTTTCATTTTTTGGAGGTATGGCATAAATGGAATAAGCTACCCCTCCCCACACTGGAAAGTGAGCACATTCATGATTTTAAAACTTTTCAAATGTGACACTTCACCATCAGAATCCACAGGGCTAGTACCCAAACTCTTTAACAGCCTGCCAGTCTGACATACTAAGCTGCCTAGCATTTGAGGGATTCAGTCAAAATATGAACTTATGCCCACCAGAAAATGCTGCAGAGAGAGAGGATTTCAGGTATTGGTGAAAAACACTTAAGGCTTTTGTCTCTGATGTTAATAAAATGTGCACCTGATACAAAAATGAATGAAGCCAAATGAGGCCAAACCAAAAAGTTCTTGTTTATATGGGATTAATACTTAATAGTTAATGAAGTCAAGGTGATAAGAAAAAGCTACTTCACCAAAAATAAGACCAGAACACTAAAGATGCTAGTTCTGATAAGCTGAGAGATGGTTGAGACTCATTCGATGAATATAACACCTGGCTGGAATGCTAATGCCAAGTGGAAGATCTGGAAGCAGAACATAATGGGGGCAGTGTCTAAAGATGCCCCTCCTCCATGCAACAAGGGTAAATGGGCTAGGCAGAAGCCTCCATATTTGTCTAAAGAACTTCAGGGGAAGTTAAGGGATATAAAAAGATGTATGATGACTGGAAGGATTCTGGCAACAGAGTAATGGAGGTAGAATATGAGGTATAACAGAAGGAATGCACGGCCAAGATTGCCACATCACGTCTGGTCTGGAACATAGGACTGCACAGGAGATAAAGTGAAATAAAAAATAATTTTCAATTCATAAGAAACAAAAAGAGATTTAGATATACTGCAGTGATGCATGATAATCATCAAATTTTTGTAATGATAAATTATCACTGGAAAATATTATGATATAGTGCCATGCTATTGTGACATCCCTAGTGTCCATATACTCCATCGACACATGCGGCGAGAGAACTGAGGACTTTCTTTCTTTTTCTAATCCTGGTTACCCCTGTCCCACACACTGATGTTTGGGGTTGCCACAGTTGCACCCATGTTACTGTAGGAGGGTGGGGGGGCAAGGGACTGTCTTTAGAACAGATGCCAGCGCTGTTCATTGGACAGCCAGCTAAGGTGTATGAATGCCAGTCATAGCGCTACCCTTCTCCTTTGGGAACTGGCAAGTGCCTCAGTTCCACGACGTACCTGACCCTCAGTTGCCCAAGGTCATTATTCTTCTTTCTATTAAGCTTTTTGCCCTCTTCCACTGTTCGCCCAGTCCTCAGGCCTGGAGTGGTACCCCAGTCCCAACCTCGGCTAGTCCCTACCTCCGTGATCCTGAGGATGCACAGTGTGGGGTATGATGTATCCACCAGCCATCATCATGAAGTAGGCATGGTTGGTACTCCCATTTTGTTTCTCCCTCTCACCACCTCTGACATCAGACCATGCCTGTCAACCTCATACGTTGTACCACAGGGGGAGCAAGCTCCCTGGCACACTGCAAGGGGTCACTGCAACCCAGTAACCTGGATGTGTACGTCCTCAGGCCAGCTCACTTTGCACTCAGCAGCATTCCCCAGACCTAGCAGCACCTAGTCATGGTTCCCCAAGTCCATTCCAAAATGCACGTCACCAGCACAGAAGCATGAAGTGCTGGGTCATCGAGTGAAGTCACCTGAGGTCATTCTTGGTCATGGGTCTCCACCACTGCAGTTCAGCACACTGCTGCCAAGCAAAATGAGCAGCTGATGTGTTATCTTGTAAAAAGGAAAACTTTACTCTTCAAAAAAAAAATCCCTAGTGTTATGCAACATACATTTTTTATTCTAGTCCATGGTGTAAGAATACTGTGTTATGTAAGCTGCTCTACTAGAAAAACTCATCTTCCCTTTGAGGTTCTCTTGCCCAAACTATACAATGAAACACTTAAATACAATGAAATTAAATGTAATGTATCCATCACTTATAAAATGGATAGAAAAAGACAGGTCAAAAGCACAAACTTGCTTGCTTAAAACAGTCACCTGACCATTGATTAATGCCTAGTGTAGGCATAGTTATTCCACAACTTACTGACTCTACATAGCAACATGCTAAAGAAACCAGTCCTCCACTTTAGTGCTGAAGAACAAAAGTAGCAGCCATGTTTTTTTTTCCGACTCGAGTTTGCTTGGCAGTTCGTCGGCCCAACTGACTCTCATACATTGTCTTATAGCTTCTATCCCTCACCTCTGCAAATGACCTGTTCCTCAGATTGGCTCCCTGTGAAGACAGGTGTGCCAAACGATAGGCTACCTTTGACTGCGACCCAAGCTGGTGGGCAACTGTGGAACACCTTGCTGACAGAAACAGAGACACAGTGATGAGGCAACAGAAGGAAAATCACTGTGCGGTTGTTAGTTGTTGGAGCAGACCTTGGAGGGGGGGGATGTTCAAGAGACCACAACCCAGCACAAGTAGAATGCACAAATGAGCACATGTGGGGGGCGGGAGAGACATACCATCAGAACTCATGCAAACTTGAGGGGCCACCACAACTCATTACAAACAAAAGCACTGCAAACAGAATGCAGGGGGAAGGTCAGGGCAGACTGTAGTAAATACAAGTACTGCATATTAAAAGAAAACCTCATCCTGAAAAGCCGCACTATTTTATCAAGTGGATGAATATCCACCAAATGTGTGCAGTTTGCAAGCATGTAAACATATTTGTCTATATTTATTATTAACTGCTGTTTGTCCATTGATTAAGTGCAATAACCCACTCCAGGTCATGGGTGTGTTGGGACATTAACGCACTTCCCAGGAGGTTGGAGGTCACTCGGTCTTCAGACTTGTGCCTCACAACGTACCCGGGGTGTGCATTAATGCCCCCATACATCCATGGCCTATCGTGGGTTATAGCTTACATATATTCCTACACCAGTAACATGATGTTCTATACAGGTAAAACAAATTACTTAAAACCAGACTGAGAAGGTAGCAACTCATACCAATAAGCTTAATATTGTTCTCTTCATCCAGCAACAGGTTTTCGATCTTCAAGTCTCTATTAGAAATAAACAAAGGGAAAAATTATGTCTCCAAAATACTGAATTATTTCTCACCATGAGGTTAGCAACTTACATATTAGACCAAAACCTTATCGGTTATTTGACTGTTTCATGTAACACACAGTATCACAGTAGGTACACATCTCTACTGGAACATAGGAAATACTGGATAGCAAAAGATCCTGGGCCCATGATCATGGTTGTGTCCATGCCATCCAGGTGGGTACAGCTTTCAATATCACATGATATACCTGTCACTATGGCTATATGGGAATTGCTACCAGTAACCATTATGGAATTCGACATTACTGAGAGTAAACCTCCAGTAGTAGAAACCTGTTGCTGCCCAAGGCCATTTGATGCAATCTTTGTTCCCAAGCAGACTAAATCACGGACTGTTTTATGTGCTACAGCATATCTTGGAGCACATCCATGACTAAACCAAGGACTGTTTTTCCATATAGATTTTTACACCCTCCTGCTGTTACCCAAGGGATATACTGTGCATATCAGAGATATACCCTGTTCAGGCAATTTGCTGTCATACAGACAGCAGGAAATTTTTCTTCTCCTCTTGTTTTTCACTTGACCTTCCATCCTCCCCTGATGTGGACCATGCCCTATAACTTTGACAATACAGTTTATCTCCTGGAGATGGAGTAAGCTCCCTGTCCTACTTGCAGGAAAAGCTGTGTGCCAGAACTTGTCGCTAGCCCTCCCCGGCTGAGACACGCTCTCCTCTGGCACTTGCCTGTAGCCTGGCATACCTCTCAATACTGTAACCAGAGTACGCATCCGAACTCCAGTTGTCTGCATTCTGGACCATCGGGGGGCCACCAATTACTTTTAAAAATTGCTTTACTCAGGATAGTCTAGCTAAGATGCAACATCTCTTTTCCAGCATGGTCCTGCATCTGCCCATTTCCACATATGGGTAGACTTGAGCACTGACAGGTTGAATGACTTGCCTCATGGTGAGTATTTGGCTCTAAAGGGGTTTGAACCTGCAATCTACCATTTCCCAAGCACGTGCTCTAACTACTAGATCACACTGCCTCTTAACAAATGCTGGACTATACCCAAGATGCTTCACGTAGACACCTGTTCCTTGCATGCTAGGAATGCTACAAAATCCGTGGTGCTGCTGCATTCTTGGATTTGTGATTGGACAATAGATAGCAGAGGGTAGCAGAAAGGTGTTCTACACTAGTACATTTGATGCCAAACCCCTGCACATCAACAATGGGCATGTTGTGTTAGTTATCAGGACTTCAGAACTTAGTATCATTATAGCCACACTGCATACCAAAACAACAGAGAGCCTAGTAAAAGACAATTGGAGTAAAGTTCCAAAGGTCAAAAAGTGTGCGACCTTGAAAACAACTACTGTAATTGTTTCTGCTTATGTTGGGGCTTTCTGGGCAATTTTGTTGTTTAACTTACTCAAATATTCTGGCACCAAGTGGGTATTGTAACTAACATATTTTTAGCTAAAAGCGATGTTTTTATAATAGCAGTGACTCACTGAATTATGCCTTTCTTTGCTGGTTTTGGAAGCAGGTGAGAAAAAAATCAGTTATCAATGGCAATTTGTATTGTATTCAAACACTTTTTTTCCCTTCAGCGAAACACAATGGTTGTGGTCGTCAAAAGTTAAATCATTTTTTTTTTTCCTGCTATCTTTTGTGGAATTACACTGACTAATTGCACAAACTTTCACTGAGTTCTTGTGATTTTTGCAAAGTTGGTCATTTTTAGAAAAAGTTCATGCCCTCTGGAAAATATTTAGATTTCACCGCACAAAATTCTGGTAAGTGAAAACTGCAAACAGCTCCAACTATAACTGCACTGTTGGCAAAGACATTCGCTGACTGAGAGACCTGGAATACATCCACTATTGCAATATTCAACAACTGGGAAGACCTCCCTTCAGCTGTAGAGGCAGCAAGAGCTTGAAATAATCAAGGAATTACTCTGCTGAATGTTTACATTTGTGGATTATATGGATTAATGGGGTTTGTAAGTCAAGAGATCCAGAAGCTAGTCGTGCTGCTTTGACCTCACTTTAATCAGCAGCTTGGTAAACCTGACTTTGTGAAAAGATTAATAATACTTGGGGTTGTATATAGCAAAAACTGGGACAGAGTCATTAGAACCAGGATATCTTTCTCTGTGGCAGACACTGGTCACCTTCTCTTGATGCAGTGCTAAAATCACTTCACCACCCATCTCTATAGACGTAATTCAAGAACTGAAGCGAGTTACTTGGGCTAACTAAAAGAAAGAGTATCAAGACAGACTGGAGCTCATCTTGCAACAGACACGGAATACCTGTTCCACAAGAAACTAATGGTACTTCCTCATTGTGGGTCACCTGGTGGGGGATCTGGCAGGGACTGGTGGGGGATCGTGCTACGTAGGAGGTCAAACACTGTAAATAAATAAATAAAAAATATTCCATGAGCATAGTGGGGGCTATGCACGAATGTAAGTTGAGTATCCGTGGACAGGTGCACGGGGTGCAGAATGCACTAATCCACACCACCACGCAGTATCTGTCTGTGGTCCCGCCACCCAGCCATGCTGCCACATGGGGAGGGGACCAATCGAAAGATACAGACAGGCATCCAATCTGGAACTGGTCCCATGGCAGATCCCCTGCTCCATGCAGAGCAAGGGATTCTGGGATGGCACTGGACAGACTTTTTTTTTTAAAGATAGGTGAGTGCCTGGATGGCTGCCCCCAGCTCTCCTACTAAGCTGAGGCGGCATTGTGGTGGGATTTCTTGTCCTGCTGCATCCGGTGTGTAAAAACTGAGGGGGTGTACAAAAGATATGGGACCCTGCTGCCATATCCTGCACCTCCTTTGCCCAGCACTCTGCACCACTGTGAATGGCATGGAGTGCAGGCACACCCCCAGACATACAACTGACTGGCGGATCCTGTGCAGAAGGGACACATGTCCCTTTTGTGAATACTCACAAGGGTCCGTGGGACTCCAGGTTTGTGGCATTCAGACATAGGGTTGCCTATGCGCCATGGACAGGATCCATTATTTGTACCACATGGAGTAAGCTTACAGGGGGACACAATTGCCTACACCCAACACACATTGTACACAGCTGCAAGTAAGGATAGGATGCCAGGCACCAGCAATTAGTTAACAGCTAAATAAAATGTTTGATGGCCAAAGGCTAGTGTTTGGCTGCCCTGGCTAGCATGTGCCCTGGTGGTCTAGTGACATGCCTTGGACCAGCCTGGTATTGTAAAGGAGCCTTGCAACAGTATTAAGTACATCTGTACACTTTAATCATTAAAATATAGTAGACATAATGATTATTTATTTTCATGTTTTATACTTGTTAGCATGTGGGCCTGAGGGTAATGGGACCGTGAGGGAGTGCTTTCTGGAGGAAGCTCCAGAAACTCGAGTATGTGACCCCGTTCGATAATCTGCAGCACCCACTGATCTGAAGTTACTATGTGCCACCCATCTAGGCATAGGGAGAATCGACCCCCAACTGCCTCCCCATAGCTCTGCTGGGGGGGTCTGACAAGGAGTCAGGCTGTGGAACCGGGGTGGCAGAGGCCATGGTGCTCTGGGCCCTAGGGGCAGCTGCTCTAACTGGTGGGGTTTTTGCCTTACACTTAAAGGATCCTTTCGACTGCTGGCCCTTAGAACGCTGGTGAGAGGATCGGTGAAAGGACTGATGTTGGGAAGACCTTGGTTTGGACCGGTACATGGAATGTACTGACCTCAGGGCATTGCCCGATTCCTGAAGGCAGGAGATGATATCCTGGGCATCTCCCCCAAACAAAACAGAGCCCCAGAAAGGGGCATCCATTATTTTGGCCTGGAAATCAGGTGCAAAACCAGAAACCCTGAGCCATGAATGTCAGCGAATGCAGATCCCTGCTGCCGCCCCACACCCGGAAGCATCGACAGTGCCATATGGTGCCCTCAGCACATGGTTGCCCACATCCAATCTGGATTTTAAGAGTTGAGACAACTGTGTTTAGTGGAATCTTCAGGGAGGGTTTGAACCAGATCCCTCACTTGATCCCAGAGGGCATTCTGGTACTGTACCACATGGGCCAGATAGTTAAGGGCCCAAATAACCAGTGTGGAAGAGAAATACACCCATTTGCCCAATTGGTCCAGTTGGTAAGATTCCTTGTCTGGAGGATGGGTGCTAAGGTGTTTGAGCTACTTAGTGCAGTCATGGGCCACATTCATGACCACTGAGTACACCGTGGGGTGTTTGCCAAAGAGAGTTTTAGCAACTGGCACATGATAAAGGCGATCCACCTTCTTGGCAAAGGTTGGGGAGGATGAGGCGTGGTTCCATTTGCCTTAGTAACATCATCACATGAATCAATTAGAGGAGGCACCACCACAAGTTTCTTGGTACTTATAAAAAATAGAAAAGATCTGAAATACAGTGGTGAGTGTGTTGTGTGTTCCAACATTTGGTTGATCTACCCAGTGATTTGCTTGGCAAGCAGAAATTCATTCAGACATAGCTTAAATGCCTGTACTGTCCTCATGCTCACTGTCTCCACTGGTAGGCTCTTCTATAGGTTCACCACCCTCTGGGAGAAAAACAAATTGCCTCTTAATGTTACCCCTGAATTTACCACCCCTGAGCATTGGGACATGCCCTCATGTCCTGCTGCAGGACATCAGATCAAACAAACTGTTTAATCTTGTTGATAAGCTTCACTGTGTGACAGACTGATATCCTGTTCCCCTCCTAGCTTCCTTTTCCCCAATAAGAAAATCTTAAGGAACTCCAGCCTCTTATATTGCTTTTGACCTCCTACCACTAATTATTTTAGTGACCTTCTCAACTGCCTCAAAAGGACCTTAGGAGACCAAAACTGTATGCAGTACTCTAGGTGGGGCCTGACCAGGGACTTTCATAGTGACGTGATTACTTCCACTACTCTTCTGGTCACCCCCCTTCCCCGATGCGCCCCAAGATTTTGCTGGTCCTCTTGATGACCGTGCACTGCTTGTCCTGTTTCAGTCCCTTGTCTATTATGACTCCTCCCTGGTCCTTTTCCTCCTCGACTACAGCAACATTAGCCCAACACAGTGTGCAGGTCCTACCTCTGTTTTTACTCCCCCCCCCCAGAGTCATGCCCATCCACCACCATCCTCTGCTTCCTGACCCTCACCTTGTGTATATCATACTGATATGCTTTGTCTGAAGCTTGTCATCTGCCGCAATATCAAAGGCCTTGCTTAGGTCCAGATGGACTACGTCTATAGCGCTGCCCCTGTCTACATCCCTGGCCACACTCTATGCACTCTTGAATGAGTTGATCAGGTTGGTTTCCTATGCTCTGCCCCTCATAAAGCTATGCTGAGAGGGGCAAGAACCTTGGCTTCAACCCAGTACTCCATTATTGTGTCCTTGATAATGGCCTCCAGCAACTTGATCAGCACTGATGTCAGGCGGACTAGTCTGTAGTTAACTGGGTTCAACCTTGCCCCTTCTTTAAACCAGGGGCCACACCAGACACTTTCCAATCCTCTAGCACCTGTCCAGATAAACTCCTGAAAGATCATCGCAAGTGTACTGCCACTTGTTTCTTTAGCTACACTATGATCCTGGCATGTATCCTCTCTGCCCCTTGCGACTGACCTGGCTTGATCTTTTCCAGATAGGTTAGCTACCAGGGCATGCAAGATGTCCAATGGTTGCACTGTCCCTACCCCTGATATTGCAGGCCCCCGAATGAGCTGCCTCTCCCCACCAGGCGAACACTGGAGCAGGTACTTGTTAAGCATTCCAGCCACTGCTTCTGACTCTCTCACAGGTTCCTCTCTACCCCCCACCCCTGTTTTCAGAAGCCTAACCCTCTCCATCATCTTCCTCCTTCCATTTATGCACTAGTAGAAGGCTTTGGTGTTGTCTGCAGTTCCTGTTGCTACCCTGACTTTTAGACTTTCCTTGATTTTCTTAATGCTACTTAAGCAGTCCCTCAGTGTTGCTCTGTGATCCTAGCTGGCCTGAAGCAGCCAGTCCCTTTCCAGTGGTCATATGCCTTCTTTCTGTTCAGAACCAGTTTCCTTAGGTCCCATTCTAGATCCTTGGACACCAGGTCCTTCATCGTGGCAAAGTCTGCCTTTCTAAAATTTCTGATCCTGGTGGCAGCTGTCTGGCTAGTTTTCCCTGTCACCAAGAAGAAAGCTACCCTATTGTCACTGCCTCCCATCAGTTCCTTGACTTTTTACACTGGAGATGACTCCATCCCCACTGCTGAGAACAAGGTCAAGGGGGAGCCTCAAAGCTGGTACAGTACTCTGTTGGACATTCTGCTCTTGGAAGCAGTCACTGAAACCCGCAGTCACCGCTGGTGTACTTTGTGATCCCGAAAAAGTCACATACTCTGCTTTATTCTCTCTGTGGTTGCATTTGGCAAATGAACTCTGGCTCACAGTGTGCCTTTCCTGGCAAAAAAATTCTAAATAAAGAGATGGACAGGAATTTGGTCTAAGCCCTATCATTGACCTTCTCGAGATACTAGTCCATACCTGGGAAATTGGTCCGCTGGGACCACCACTGTATGCGAGTTGGCTGCCCTCATAATTTTCCTGACCAGCTGGGCATCATGCTCCATTGAGCAGTTTGGGGCCTGTAGTACTCTCCCCCATCCTCCAATGAATCTTTTGGCTCCCCCTTCCTTAGCTCAACCGAGATGCTTTCTGTGCCACTGTCTCCCGCCTCAGTGTCCTCCTTATCATTCCCTGTCATGACTTCCCTTTTGAAGAGAGACAACTCCTTTGCCCACTTAGAGGAAATAGTTGTAGACTCAAGGGGCGAAGCAAATATACTACCTGATAATGACAAAACCCCACTACCTCTCTCTACCACCTCCGTATCAGCCAGCCAGAATAAAAAAAACAAATACCCAGGTAATAGTTGCACAGATTCACAGGGAAGATACAGCACTGAATGGGCCCCCCGGGCACACCACACCTGTAGAAACCAATATAACAAAAGACAAAAATACAGCAATACTAGAACCAGGTGCTAGTTCAGATACAAACGTGGACAGAGCAGGCAACTTACAAATTCACACTAATGACCCAAGTAAACATATTGAGCTAGATAGTATGGAAACAGAAGGTCCGAGTGTAAGTAGACAAGTGTTTGTCATAGGTGACTCAATTATCAAGTATACAGATGGCCATTATGTAGAAAAGACAAATTGAATAGAACATGCTCCAGCTACAGCGAGGCTTGGGTAAGGGACCTAGAAAAAAATGGTACCAACCATCCTACAAAATTCCAGAAGTTGTCCCCTAGTCATTGTGCATGTTGGCACAAATGATGTCAACAAATTTACTGTTGAAGACATCCAAGCCAATTATATTTAATGTATTAATACACTTCAACAATGAGGCTGCGAAATATATATCTCTGAAATCCTGCCTGTTCCTAGGGCTAATAATTCAATAAACAATAAAATAAAGGCCATAAATGAATGGCTCAGGAAATGGACCCTGAAAAAAAGGATAAAGTGCATAACACACTGGGAAACCTTTATGGATAATAACAGCCTATTCAGTTGGGACGGCTTACATTTAAGTAAAAGGGGTAGCTACATGCTCGGGAAGAAAATTGCCAACAGAATTGAAAAACATTTTAACTAATGGAGAAGGGGCAAGAAGAGCTTCATTTATGTGCAGAATACAATACCGTGGTTAAAAAGCAAAATGGGTATAACATTTTACCTGGAAATGTCAGAAGTCTAAACATCCTTAAAATAAGTGAACTGGTAAATACTCTTTTCAAAGATAACATAGACATTCTAGCTATAACTGAGACCTGGTGGGACACCTCCACATGGTTTTCATCAATTCCAGGATACACAATCTATCATAAGGACAGAGGCCAGAAAAAAGGTAATGGTGTATGTATATACACTAGGGACACCTTTAAAACAACAGAAGCTGTCCTTAAAACAGAGGATGTGGCTGAAATTGAGGGATGTTATATTAATCTCATTGACCTTAGGGGGAAAAATTGACCATAGGCAACATCTACAGACCTCCGTCTGCTAATGCAGACTATAACAACAAACTTAATGCAGTTATAGCTGAATTATCTGATCAATCAGCCCTTATTCTACTGGGTGACTTCAACTACCCTAGCATTGACTGGGTTAATCTAACAGCTTGTACCTTACCAGAGTAAACTTCCTAGATACTTGTGTCTCATGTGGTCTAGAACAAATAGTATCTGAACCCCACAAGGGGAGATAACATTCTAGACTTAGTTCTTACAAACCTCTCCCTAGATCTTAATGATCTTGAGATCCACAGCCCCATAGGTAGCAGTGATTATTATACACTCTTCTTTAACCTAAACAGGTCCAAAAGGATCATAAAAACAAAATCATCAAGATTTAACTACAGAAAGGGTAACTACGATAAAATAAGAACTGCTTTAAGTCAATACAACTGGGATGTTTTACTAAGTGATCTCAAAACAGAAGACGCATGGACTATGTTTAAAAATATTATGCATGAATTGGAGCACTTATCTATTCCACAAATTAAAACTAGGAACAAAAAGGGTAAAATTCCACAATAGCTAACAAATAATATAAGGAAACAAATAAAAAAGAAGGAAAAAGTATTTAAACAAATGAAACAGACAGGGACAAATGAAGACAGGGCAGCATACAAATGTCATGAACTGAAGTTAACCAAAACATTTATAATAAAGGAAAGGAAAAATCTTGAATTCAAGTTATCGGTAGCAAAGGGAAATACAAAGGTTTTTTTTGCCTATGTTAATTCAAATACAAATGAAGATAACAGTATTAACATCAATCAGAGTTAATGGGGAAGTAGTTAATGATAGTACAGAGATCTCCAACTCCTTCAATGAGTATTGTGGGGCAGTCTTTGCTGAGGGAACAGATAAAACTTTTACTATAACTAATAAAAATGTATATATCGATATTACACCTGATGAATCAAAACAAAATATACAGACCCTGAAGAACAACACTACACCAGGCCCTAATGATGTTAATGCTTATCTTATCAAAGAAACTATGGAACATATTGTCTATCCCTTATCCATCATATTTAACAAATCATATAGAACTGGCATCATCCCTAAAGATTGGAAGAGAGCTTTAGTGGTACCCATTCATAAGAAAGGAAATAGATCAAATACATCCATCTACCGACCCATTAGTCTAACATCCATTATATGCAAACTATTGGAAAAATCAATTAAAATTAGAATTGAAGCTGAGATACAGACATTGGGAATATCAGACAAAAATCAACATGGGTTCTGTACTGGAAGATCTTGTACAACAAACTTGGTCCAGTTCTACAAAAATATCAGTAGTAGTACGGACAATGGCATTCCTACCGATATAATTTATCTAGACTTTAAGAAAGCCTTTGGTTTAGTTTCCCACTATTAATTCAGAAAATGATCAGGTTAGGATTTAATGGCTTCAGCATACAATGGGTGACAAATTGGTTAACAGAAAGAATACAATTTGTTAAAATAAGGGATGCTGTCTCTATGCCAGTGGCTGTCACTAGAGGGGTACTGCAGGGATCTGTGCTGGGACCTGCTCTGTTTGGCATTTTTATTAGTGATTTGCACATAGGGATAAATAGCTCAATTACCAGATTTGCGGATGACACAAAAATGTCATCAGAGGTTTTACGGAAAATAAAATATCCCAATTTAAATCAGATTTGCAAACAACTGAAAAATGGGCTTATTTGAATAAAACAGAATTTAACACAGATAAATGTTCATTCATTCACATATGGGCAAAAAATCCAAACACCATTATTTTTTATGCAGAAGTAAAATTAACACAGTAATTACTAAAAAAGACTTAGGGGTCATAATAAACAACCAGTTAACGCCAGGTGACCAATGCAGGAGTGTCACGCTTACCAGAAACTGAATTATTAATGCTATTAAATGAACTTTCTTGTGCAGAAATGAAGCCTGCATTATTCCACTTTATAAGGCATTCGTTAGACCTCAGACAGACTATGCTGTGTCATTCTGGGCCCCCTACCTTGTAAAAAAACAAAAAATTATTGAAAGCTTACATCGTAGAACCACTAAGCTTATCCCGAGACTCACCAACTTGCCCTATCCAGACAGGCTAAAGGCCCTTGGGCTCTATGATCTCCAACTTAGGACAGACAGAGGGAATCTGCTTTTGCTGTACAGCATTCTTAAGGATCTTATGAAGGGATGTAAAATTTTTCAAGTTAACAAAACAGTAAACTTGAGATCCCACAAGAAACAGATTCTCATTCCAAAATCCACAACAAAGAAACATAGACACTTTTTTACAATTAGGGCCTCTGAAATGTGAAATGGTCTCCCTAACCACATTTATTTATTTATTTGTTTTTGTTTACCAGGTAAGCACACTAAACAACAAGTGCCTATTTTCAGGTGCAACCCAGGAGGTTACAGAGCACATGAGAAACATTATACAGTGTCATGGTAACATACAGGCCCACGTACAAGTGGGTGGGACAGCAAACAGTACACATGGCATTATACAGTAAAGTAGGCAGTACGTCAACAGGGTACTTAGAAGCATTGAGAGGTAAAAACAACAGGTAACATCAAGGCAGAGAGTTGGCAGTATGTCAGTAAGATGCATAATAGTATTGAGAGGCAGAATAACAGCAGGAGGCATCGTAACGGTGTCAACCTCAATGAAAAAAGAAAGTACAGACATGCATTTGCATGACCTGAGGGCATATCATGGGAAAGTGGGGGCATCAAAGTGCAGCTAGAGTGGGTGCTGATATGTCAGGGAGCGCCTCTCCAGTGGACAGGCAGAAAGTGCTTAAGGCAGGATTTCAACAGAGAGTAACAGCGGCCGGTGAGTCAGCTCACCAACTCCCAGGGTGAAAAGAGGGTCGGGGGTGAGGGAGAGACTACTCTGGGTCTATATGGCACATAGACAAATAGAAGCCACTTCGAGGAAATTCCATAGGGATGTTTTGAAGCTGAGGTGGGAGGGGGAGGCACGAACTAGGGCGGGAAGGGAGTTCCATAGTCTAGGCACATAGACGGAGAAGGCCCGGTCACCAGTGAGGGAGCGGGTCTTAGGGACCAGGCAGACCTGGGCAGCACTAGATCTTAAGTGGTAGGCAGGGGTTCCATGTTTGAGGGGAAGGGCAAGAGCAGAGGGGGTAGCTATTCTAACTATATTATCTACGAAGTTGCCAAGGACAAAGGCTCGTGTGTTCTCAGGGGAGCCACCCAGTTGAGAATAGAGCTCGTGAGCGATACGCAAGGCGCAGGTGCAGAGAGCGGTGACATATGTTGTTATGTCGTGATCCCATTTTGCTAAACCAGAATTCAGGATTGGGGCAAAGGCTACAAGCCCATAGCAGAGCGTGGGAAGGAGAATCCCCCTGGCTATGGCGAGCATAGCAGAAGCGACCAATAAAGTACAATTTAAAAAAGCACTGGATGGTTACCTACTTCAAAGGGAAGGCTAATATCCCCCATCCGGTGTGGGAGGGTGGTCCCGATGGGCTAGAAGCCTACTTCCACCTTAATAATCGAGTAATACCCCATCTCCTTCCTGTCAGGCTTATCTGTTCAAAATGGTCTGTATCCTTCTATCTTACTAACCCAGTCATTTACGTACCCCCACCAAGTTTCCATGAGTGCCATTATGCTGTGGTCTTTGAAAGTGTGTTAAGCCCTTAAGTGCACCCATTTTTTGGGGTGTGCTCCTCATGTTGGCCTGCATGCAAGTGGAGATAGTTGCTCCTCCATGCTTCCTTGACCCCCACAGGGTCCTTTTTCCATGTGCTCAACTGCTGTGCTGTCTTTCCCTAGATGATCTCATGTATCAGCCATCTGCCTGTGGGGATCCCCTGTAGCAACACCTTCTCCCCATCTTCTAGTTTAATACTCCCTAAACTGCCCTGTCCATTCTCCTGGGTTGTATCCCCACTCCCTCTGCTGGAAAGACAAAACTCTCCCTCTTGCACCAGGTAGCCAAGCATTAACCTGCCTAATGGTTTGCTGCTGTTCCTCACTATTCCCAAGGGACAGGATGATCTCAGAAAGGATCACCCAGTGCCTTTCTCTTCAGGAACATTCCTAGTTTCATGAATAACCACCTCATGTCCTCCAAATTCAGCATCCTATGTCATTCATTTCTACATGAAAGACAATGGCCTACTCTTCCCCCAGCTACACTTCTTGGCCCGGGATAGAATTCGCTCAACCCACATTCTAAGCAGGCAAACCCCCTCAGCCCAACTACCAACTTTTAATTGGATTTGGTTTCCCAGAGGTTTCAGCCACTGGCAGATTTTCCCCTCTTTCAGGCCAAATCACATATGCTAAATTTGACACACATTCTATGTCTGCTAGGGTGGAGAGGATGGACCACTGGTCTGTAATTCTCAAGAATGTGATATCCACACACAGACACTGGTAATTGCATTACAGCTAGTTTTATAGATACGTGTTAGCCAGGACACTGTGGAAAATCCTCAAATCTTACAAGAAGTGCCCCAATGGATCTTCTGTTGTCACCAGCACAATCATCCAAGATGAGCATAAGAGATTTTAGTTAGATGTCTCAAGTGGAGGAGGTGCTTTCCTCAGTGTTTCCTCACCTGTGAACCACTCCAGCGCAGTGAAGGTGTTCCACTGCCTGGATCAGCTGCCGGATATATTTGCGGGCTTCATGTTCCTCTAGTCTCTTCTTATCATATATTTTGTGCATCAGGTTCCCACCAGGACACAGTTCCATCACCAAATAGTAACTGTTCTCTGTTTCCAGTATATCCAACAGCTGGGTGATGTTGGGGTGTTGGATCATTTGGTGGATCTGTCCCTCCCGTCTCAGGTTCTTTGTGACGTACGAGTCCTTCTTTGCTTTCTTCTTGTCAATAATCTTTACTGCTACCTATCACAGAAAAACATACCATTAATATCTACTGCTGCTAAACAGTAATTTGTACTAACACCAAGTTTACTCAAGTACAGTACTAACTCACCAGCAAGGCTTCAGTTTACTCCATATAAGATGTATCTGACTTCAAAAATAAGGTTGAAACTTACAAAATCAAGAGAGGGTAAGTATTTGACATCAAAGAAGGAAAATGAAAATAGTCGATATGCAACAAGGCAGTGTTGGATAATTTTTTCCCATAAGGGCTGTGTTGACACTGGATGACCACAGAAGTGGAAGAGTAAAGCACAGCCACAAGTGACACATCTACAGTATCCCCATGAGAATGGATGAAAAATGTATCCAAACACTGCCCTTGTTGCATATTCGATTTATGAACTGTAGTTTGTTTATTAGGTATTGTTTGACTGATTTAGGTATGAGTACTGGTCATGATTTTAATAAAATCAGTGAAACAATTGTGTTAGCCTGTCAGTGTTGTGTTGCTGTTTACACCAATAATTGAAAGAGAGGAATGTAGCACTCTCTGATCGGGCCATGTAATGTTGGAATCATACGGTGATCTGACAGCTGCTCCAGGGAAGGGACGGAGGGTAGTAGTGATGTGTGGAGTATGTGAATACATTTACTCACAGACTAGCTGTTCATTCTCATTTAGAATGTAGAACCTGGCCAGATATGTATCCTACATGTTTTCTCTCACATACATTGCATTAATTCAGTGGCTTCCAATTTTTCAGGGATAGAAGTAAAAGTGGTTGATTTTTCTGAAACAACAGGGGGATTTTACCGGTAATGCTTTACATTAAAAAGAAAAATGATATTTTGGAGTATTAGCTTTCAAAAACTGGAACCAGGGAAGTATTTTTGACTTCCACATAACTGGAATGACTTCCACATTTGAACCAATGGAAGTTTTTTAATTTTAACACCCCCCCAAAAAACACAAAATAGCTGAACCCCTGCTCACCAGTGCCTTTGCCAGTCAGTAAGCTGGAAATCGACATACAGGATTCGAAATGTACATTCATTTAGAACTGCAAGCATACCAGAAATGGTAGGAATGCTGGCAAACATTAGGTTGAGGACTAAGGACTCCATCAGTGTAGGAATGGGTGGGGCTACATTTAGCATAGAGTAGGTGGACAATAAAGGGGGACACGAGTGGAGTGGGAACTGCAAACTTAGTTTATGTTGGGGGAAATGCCGTCCCCACACCCTCCCTTAAAAAAAAAAAGTGGGCAGTAGAGTTCCCAAACATAATCAAATTAAAAAACTATGCTCACAAATGGGAACCGTTGCTTTGCACGCACTCCACTCTCACTGTTGCCATGGCCACCATAGCTGAACTCACATAAACTCTGATTCAGGAACAATTTGCTTGAAGGACCTTAGTTCTCCACTTATGCCGGAATGCCATTTTCCCTACGATGATAGGCAGTGGGGTCTGTGACTAGAGCAGTGAGCTATGAAACAGCAGAGCCCAGCCTGAACTCTTCACACAGTGCAACCAACTCGCTATGTGATGTCAAGAAAGTTGCTTAATGCCCCCAAGTTTCCACCCACCCAGCTGTAATACTGGGTAAAATTAGGACCACTCTGAAAACAAGATTCTGCATCTCAGGTGAGCTATTCTGTTTTGAATACTGCATTTGTTTTGAAATCATTTAATTGCTGTAGTGTCAGGCTTCTGGACGGTATTCAGATTATAAATTAATGAATGATTGTGACTGCTAATTTTTGCTCTTGGTAGCTTCATCAATTTCTTATTCCTAGTGGCATGCACCCCCCTCCTTTCCTAGCTGAGTAAGGTCATCTTTTAATCAGATCCTGCTCCACTCACAGAACTACACAGGCAGCCAGGATTCAGTGGTGTCATTTCACCAGAATCATAGAGGTTGCAAACTCATATTTCAGCACAATCTCAGGGACTGCAAAGATCTCCTCTTCACACAAGATAAATATGTAAATAATTCTGCAATTTATGCATACATATATTATGGTAGCACGGTAGTGCTACCATAGTTAGGGTTGAGGAGCCATTTCTATGTTAAACCCCAAAACTTTGCACCTTAATAACTTTGCAAACCATTTGATGGATTTGCTTGAAATTTGAATTTATAATCAAGAACCATAGTCCTTGGGATCTGCCAAGTTTCATACTGGTCAGATATACAGCTGCGGAGTTATTAAGTATGATCTGTGCGCGCGTTTACGCTTTTCTGGAATTCTGTGGTCGCACCTACAGGTCGTACGGTTTGCGTGACCAGCCCAAAATCTTCAGGGAACATGCAGCCAGGGTCCCCAATGTGCCTTTTGAAGATTTCGTGAAAAAATATTAAACGGTTCAAAAGTTATTCAAAAAACAGTTTCCCATTATAAGTCAATGGGAAAAGTTAACAAAAAGTTCAACACTTTCGCAAATGCATTTTTACTTTCGCAAATGGGCCTGTTACTTTCGCAAATCGGCCATTTTGTTTTCAGTTGTTTTCAGAAAAATGGTTGGCATTTAAATTTGGGACCCTCTAGCAACCTAATTATTTTTGTATTCACCTAGTCGGGCCCTGAGGATGCTTGCCATGTCTTTATTTTGTGGTAAAACACCCCAGAAATATGTTTTTCAAATTTCTGGAAAAAGTATTTTCGCAAATTACTTTCGTGCTCATGAAAGTGTCGCAAAATTTTGTGAAAGCTTTCGCAAATTGCGACAGTAGTTTTCTAGTCTGTGGGAAAATGACAGCAATTCTTTGGCACTGCGCTGCAAAAGAACCGTTGGGAGTTTTGAGCTGAAATTTGGAAGGAACGGAGCCGACATCTCACAGATGTGCCTTTCAGTGTTGTATTGAAAAAATATTACATGGCGGCAAAGTTACAGCACTCCAAAGTTGACGGTTTTTCCCATAGGATAACATTACGGCGCCCGACGCATTACAGAAATCCTTTGGCACCCTGCTGCAAAATAACGGTTTGGTCTTTTTTCCTGAAATTTGGAGGGAAGACAGCCAACAGCCCACAGATGTGCCTTTCAGTGGTTTGGTGAAAAAACATTACAGGGAGGCAAAGTTATGGCGCCTGAACTTTTCTTTTTTTCCTTAGGATAACATTACAAGCACAAGATTTCAGGGCCCGTATCTCGGAAACGGTGCAAGATACGGACTTTTCGCCGGAAAATTTTTCAGTCAAGGGATTAAGATTCAAATTAGCCAGGACAGTTGTAAATAATATGACTTTTAAATTTTTTCTCGTCAGACGGTTCCTGAGATATAATGTATTTAGTATTCCAAGATCTCATTTTCTGCTCGATACTCATTATTTTGCATACATTATTTTTACTCACTGTCTTTCTCAATGCAGGTTTTGGGAAAACCAGCCTGTGCGCTACATTACTGTTACTGTTACCCTTTCTGCTTGCTGTTCCGTGACTCCGCTTCACTTACCGCTGACGCCTGGCGCCACCATGTGCGCTATCCTTTATGCTTTCATTTGCGCTTGCTTGTTATTTTTTGCCATTTTCTGTCTACAGTACTGTTTATCTTACTGTTTCACTTTACATCACCATGCCCATTGACATTTCTGTTTGCAGGCACCATGTTACTATGTGACAACACATCATGTGGCAGACCATTCCGTCACACCACCATGTGCGTTACCCTTTCTGTTCTCATTACGTGCTTGTGTTACCATGTGCGCCACTGTTAGCATTTCTGTTTGCGTTGCTGTCCCTGTTAGTATGCCACACATCACATGGGCCCCAGCGCCCCACCACCTCATATGCGGTGGGAGGCGCGCCAGAGGGCCCCATGCTCCCGCTGCTGCATTACATCTACTATTTCTTGTTATCATTCTCAAAAAGAAGGGAAATTAGAGGCAAAACTCAGTTTAATGCATTAGTTAGAGTTGTTCCAGCGACAAAGTGAGGAAATACGCTGTTAGGGTTGAAAACCCTTGCACCCCCACCACCCCCAACCGGCATTGGGTGTGCATTGGGATCATGAGTCCTAACTCTCACTCCATTCTCCTATACTTCTGCTGCTTTACACAGGTCATGGGGTGAGAGTTAGGCTGATGATCTCAATGCACACCCCAATGCTACCACGTCACGTCATCCTGCGCTTTCATTTGCGCTTGCTTTCTGTTACTTTTGCCATTTGTGTGTACCGCACTGTTTCTCTTCTGTTTCACTTTGCGCCACCATGCCCATTGACATTTCCATTTACAGGCACCATGTTACTATGTGACCAGACATCACGCGGCACCGATCCGTCCTCCAACGCCACCGTGTGTGTTACCCTTTCTGCTATCATTCGCGATTGTGTTACCATGTGTGCCACTGTTAGCATTTCTGTTTGCATTGCTGCTCCTGTTACTATGCCACAAGACATCATGTGGCGGGCGCGGGGCCCAAAGGGCCCCGTGTGCCCCCACCACATTACATTCACTATTTCTCAATATCATTCTCAAAAAAAAGGGAAATTAGAGGCAAAAAACTCTGTTTAATGCATTAGTTAGGGTTGTTCCACAGCGACAAAAGTGAGGAAATTCGCTGTTAGGGTTGAAAACCCTAACTCCGAATTCACCCCCCCAGCACCACATACACACATTCAAGTATGGGGGAGGACCAAGTCAACACAACCAATGACAGACATCCAGCAGCAGGTGACAGAAATAACAAACAATTGTCTAAATGTACTACGAGACATCCCACCCACCTGACCAGGTACTGCATGCTCAGTGGAGATCAACAGCAAAACTGAGGCCATGTACACCAAACGTACACATCCCTGATTGCAGCTGCACACAATGTACCACACTTAGTAGTTGCATGGCCTTACCTACCGATGCCCCACACCACACCACAACTGGTACTGTGCCGTTATTCAATATAAATGCTGAAGGTGCATGATGACAGTTGTAGAAAGGTTTTAACACTACTGAGTATACATTAATTAAGAGAAGCACATAAATTAACTACAAGACACTAGCATGCTCAAGATAAAAGTAGTGATACATTTAGTAGGTGATTTACATAGTAGTACATTTACTGCAATGGTTTACTCAACATAGAGAGGCTGATGTAAACGATGGAAAAGCATTGCCTGTTCAACGCTGTGAAATTGGTACTGCCAGTATCACATGCATTCTTACTGATGAAGGTGTACTGCTGATGTACATACATAGACGTCTCTTCAGTGTGTTTCAATATTAAAGATGCAGTAAGTATTCTTTGTAAGAAAGATTGTAATTGCATGGATCAGGCCAAGCAACTTCTAAATATCATAGCACTACTGAGCCAACAATGATGTACCTGTATCGGACATGTATATAGGATAGATTTTCCTGTAGGCACTTACTGAGTATGTTGTACCTGATAAAGACAATCTCATTGCATCTGTGATGACTAACTTATTCAAATAGTAGTACATTTGCTATTGTTGCAATGAGTGATCTATGCCACCTATGGACACAGTGTGATTTTTTTAACAGTTGTTTCATACTCAGGCTGTATGCCTACTGTTTGGGTTTGCCACACTTCTGTCACTGATGCTATCAAAGTGATAACTATGTTAATTCTGCTACAACAGGAATCAAGTAGGTATGGTGTAGGTATAAACAGAATGTCTTTAGTATTGATTTAACTCATAATGGGTAAATGTACTAGGACAGCAGGGTTATCCTCTATCACTGAGTCTGTCAGTTATAATCACACTAGGGTTTCGATGACTGTAATGATCTGTTACACTGTTCATCTTCATGAGTTCATATTCACAGCCATTCTCCAGCAACTAGACAGTGTATGGTGTAACTGGGTGGGACACTGTGTTGCAAAGCTGCTGCAGTGCCTAGCAGAGGGAGAGTATCTACTCATAAAGACAATTAAGCAATAAGGCATGACCAACAGTTATGTTAAATGGTCTGTTAATCACCCTGTAGGGGTTTAATGTTGAATGAGGCATATCCGAGTGCCACATGTCACTAGACAGTGATAAACTGACCATTAACATAATACCTGGGAGTGGCTTATTGCTATCATAATAAAACTGTTTTTTAAACAACATTAAACCATGTTCATCATATGGTTAGGCTCTACATGTATGTTAATAAAAACTAAACATAAGGCTGTTACAATGTTTACAGTCAATTAGAAAGATGCATTTCTCAAACCCTTGTTATAATCAGAGATATTATACCTGTACAACTCCTTGGTTTTGCTTAACTCTATTGCTCAGGTGGCCCACCACAAATGGTGTGGTGTGGTGTGGGGCATCGGTAGGTAAGGCCATGCAACTACTAAGTGTGTACGTGTGTGCAGCTGCAATCAGGGATGTGTACGCTGGTGTACATGGCCTCAGTTTTGCTGTTGATCTCCACTGAGCATGCAGTACCTGGTCAGGGTGGGTGGGGATGTCTCGTAGTACATTTAGACAATTGTTTGTTATTTCTGTCACCTGCTGCTGGATGTCTGTCATTGGTTGTGTTGACTTGGTCCTCCCCCATACTTGAATGTGTGTGTGTGTCTGTGTGTGTGTGGTGCTGGGTGGGGTGAATTCGGAGTTAGGGTTTTCAACCCTAACAGCGAATTTCCTCACTTTTGTCACTGTGGAACAACCCTAACTAATGCATTAAATAGAGTTTTTTGCCTCTAATATATATATATATTATGGTAGCACGGTAGTGCTACCATAGTTAGGGTTGAGGAGCCATTTCTATGTTAAACCCCAAAACTTTGCACCTTAATAACTTTGCAACTGTTTAATGGATTTGCCTGAAATTTGGAATTTATTATCAAGAACCATAGGCCTTAGGATCTGCCAAGTTTCGTACTGGTCAGATATACGGCTGTGGAGTTATTAAGTGTGATCTGTGCGCACGTTTACGCTTTTCGAATTCTGTGGTCGCTACCAGGTTGCACGGTTTGCAAGGATCGGCCCAAAATCTTCAGGGAACGTGCAGCCAGGGTCCCCAATGTGCCTTTCAAAGATTTCGTGAAAAATATTAAACGGTTCAAAAGTTATTCAAAAACAGTTTCCCATTATAAGTCAATGGGAAAAGTTAACAAAAGTTCAACACTTCGCAAATGCATTTTACTTTCGCAAATGGGCCTGTTACTTTCAAAATTGGCCATTTTGTTTTCAGTTGGTGATCAGAAAATGGTTGGCATTTAAATTTGGGACCTCTAGCAACCTAATTTTTTTGTATTCACCTAGTCGGGCCCTGAGGATGCTTGCCATGTCTTTATTTTGTGGTAAACACCCAGAAATATGTTTTTCAAATTTCTGGAAAAAGAACTTCAGTGCTCACGAGGTGTCAGAAATTTTTACGAAGCTGCAATTATGCGCAAGTAGTTTTCTAGTCTGTGGGAAAATGACAGCAATTCTTTGCACTGCGCTGCAAAAGAACCGTTGGGAGTTTTGAGCTGAAATTTGGAGGTAACGGAGCCGACATCTCACAGATGTGCCTTTCAGTGTTGTATTGAAAAGATATTACACGGTGGCAAAGTTACAGCACTCCAAAGTTGACGGTTTTTCCTATAGGATAACATTACGGCGCCCGACTATCACAGAAATCCTTTGGCACCCTGCTGCAAAATAACGGTTTGGTCTTTTTCCTGATATTTGAGGAAGACAGCCAACAGCCGCAGATGTGCCTTTCAGTGGTTTGGTGAAAACATTACAGGGAGGCAAAGTTATGGCGCCTCGAACTTTCTTTTTCCCATAGGATAACATTACGGCGTCGCTGCGCTTTTCAGGGCCCGGGATCTCGAAACGGTGCAAGATACGGACTTTTCGTCGAAACTTCTAGCTCCCAATGGGGCTAACATTCAAATTAGCCAGGACAGTTGTAAATAATATGATTTTTAAATTTTTTTTCATTACATGCGGTTCCTGAGATATAATGTATTTGTATTCCAAGATCTCATTTTCTGCACTCGATACTCATTATTTTGCATACATTATTTGTACTCACTGTCTTTCTCAATGCAGGTTTTGGGGAAAACATAGCCTGTGCGCTTACATTACTGTTACTGTTACCCTTTCTGCTTGCGTCTTCCATACCCGCTTCACTCTACCGTTGACGCTCATGCGCCACCATGTGCGTATCCTTGCGCTTTCATTTGCGCCTGCTTGTTATTTTTGCCATTTTCTGTCTACAGTACTGTTTATCTTACTGTTTCACTTTACATCACCATGCCCATTGACATTTCTGTTTGCAGGCACCATGTTACTATGTGACAACACATCACGTGGCAGACCATTCCCGTCTATGCCACCATGTGAGTTACCCTTTCTGTTCTCATTCATGTTTGTGTTACCATGTGCACCACTGTTAGCATTTCTGTTTGCATTGCTGTCCCTGTTAGTATGCCACAAGACATCATGGGCCCCGCGCTCCCGCTGCTGCATTACATTCACTATTTCTTGTTATCATTCTCAAAAAGAAGGGAAATTAGAGGCAAAAAACTCAGTTTAATGCATTAGTTAGAGTTGTTCCACAGCGACAAAAGTGAGGAAATTCGCTGTTAGGGTTGAAAACCCTTGCACTCACCCCCCAACCGGCATTGGGTGTGCATTGGGATCATGAGTCCTAACTCTCACTCCATTCTCCTATACTTCTGCTGCTTTACACAGGTCATGGGGTGAGAGTTAGGGCTGATGATCTCAATGCACACCCCAATGCCACAACGCAAGGCCATCCTTGTGCTTTTCATTTGCGCTATGCTTCTGTTATTTTTTGCCATTAGTGTGTACCGCACTGTTTCTCTTTCTGTTTCACTTTGCGCCACCATGCCCATTGACATTTCCATTTACAGGCACCATGTTACTATGTGACCAGACATCACGTGGCACACCGTTCCCGTCACTACAGTGTCGCGCATCTTTCTGTTATCATTCGCGCTTGTGTTACCATGTGTGCCACTGTTAGCATTTCTGTTTGCATTGCTGCTCCTGTTACTAGCGCCATTAAGACATCATGTGCGGGACGTGAGGCCCAAAGGGCCCGCTGTACGCCACCACTACATTACACTATTTTCTCAATATCATTCTCAAAAAAGGGAAATTAGAGGCAAAAAACTCTGTTTAATGCATTAGTTAGAGTTGTTCCACAGCGACAAAAGTGAGGAATTAGCTGTTGGGGTTGAAAACCCTAACTCCGAATTCACCCCCCCAGCACCACACACACATTCAAGTATGGGGGAGGACCAAGTCAACACAACCAATGACAGACATCCAGCAGCAGGTGACAGAAATAATAAACAATTGTCTAAATGTACTACGAGACATCCCCACCCACCTGACCAGATACTGCATGCTCAGTGGAGATCAACAGCAAACTGAGGCCATGTACACCAAACGTACACATCCCTGATTGCAGCTGCACACAATGTACCACACTTAGTAGTTGCATGGCCTTACCTACCGATGCCCCACACCACACCACAACTGGTACTGTGCCGTTATTCAATATAAATACTGAAGGTGCATGATGACAGTTGTAGAAAGGTTTTAACACTACTGAGTATACATTAATTAAGAGAAGCACATAAATTAACTACAAGACACTAGCATGCTCAAGATAAAAGTAGTGATACATTTAGTAGGTGATTTACATAGTAGTACATTTACTGCAATGGTTTACTCAACATAGAGAGGCTGATGTAAACGTATGGAAAAGCATTGCCTGTTCAACGCTGTGAAATTGGTACTGCCAGTATCACATGCATTCTTACTGATGAAGGTGTACTGCTGATGTACATACATAGACGTCTCTTCAGTGTGTTTCAATATTAAAGATGCAGTAAGTATTCTTTGTAAGAAAGATTGTAATTGCATGGATCAGGACAAGCAACTTCTAAATATCATAGCACTACTGAGCCAACAATGATGTACCTGTATCGGACATGTAAATAGGATAGATTTTCCTGTAGGCACTTACTGAGTATGTTGTACCTGATAAAGACAATCTCATTGCATCTGTGATGACTAACTTATTCAAATAGTAGTACATTTGCTATTGTTGCAATGAGTGATCTATGCCACCTATGGACACAGTGTGATTTTTTTAACAGTTGTTTCATACTCAGGCTGTATGCCTACTGTTTGGTTGCCACACTTCTGTCACTGATGCTATCAAAGTGATAACTATGTTAATTCTGCTACAACAGGAATCAAGTAGGTATGGTGTAGGTATAAACAGAATGTCTTTAGTATTGATTTAACTCATATGGGGTAAATGTACTAGGACAGCAGGGTTATCCTCTATCACTGAGTCTGTCAGTTATAATCACACTAGGGTTTTGATGACTGTAATGATCAAGTTACACTGTTCATCTTCATGAGTTCATATTCACAGCCATTCTCCAGCAACTAGACAGTGTATGGTGTAACTGGGTGGACACTGTGTTACAAAGCTGCTGCAGTGCCTAGCAGAGGGAGAGTATCTACTCATAAAGACAATTAAGCAATAAGGCATGACCAACAGTTATGTTAAATGGTCTGTTAATCACCCTGTAGGGGTTTAATGTTGAATGAGGCATATCCGAGTGCCACATGTCGCTAGACAGTGATAAACTGACCATTAACATAATACCTGGGAGTGGCTATTGCTACCATAATAAAACTGTTTTTAAACAACATTAAACCATGTTCATCATATGGTTAGGCTCTACATGTATGTTAATAAAAACTAAACATAAGGCTGTTACAATGTTTACAGTCAATTAGAAAGATGCATTTCTCAAACCCTTGTTATAATCAGAGATATTATACCTGTACAACTCCTTGGTTTTGCTTAACTCTATTGCTCAGGTGGCCACCACAAATGGTGTGGTGTGGTGTGTGGGCATCGGTAGGTAAGGCCATGCAACTACTAAGTGTAGTGCGTTGTGTGCAGCTGCAATCAGGGATGTGTCGGCTTGGTGTACATGGCCTCAGTTTTGCTGTTGATCTCCACTGAGCATGCAGTACCTGGTCAGGTGGGTGGGATGTCTCGTAGTACATTTAGACAATTGTTTGTTATTTCTGTCACCTGCTGCTGGATGTCTGTCATTGGTTGTGTTGACTTGGTCCTCCCCATACTTGAATGTGTGTGTGTCTGTTGTGTGTGTGGTGCTGGGGGGTGAATCGAGTTAGGTTTTCAACCCTAACAGCGAATTTCCTCACTTTTGTCACTGTGGAACAACCCTAACTAATGCCTTAAACAGAGTTTTTGCCTCTAATATATATATATTATGGTAGCACGTAGTGCTACCATAGTTAGGAGTTGAGAGCCATTTCTATGTTAAACCCAAAACTTTGCACCTTAATAACTTTGCAACTGTTTAATGGATTTGCCTGAAATTTGGAATTTATTATCAAGAACCATAGGCCTTAGGATCTGCCAAGTTTCGTACTGGTCAGATATACGGCTGTGGAGTTATTAAGTGTGATCTGTGCATGCGTTCACGCTTTTCTGGAATTCTGTGATCGGTGGCCTACAGGTCATACGGTTTGCGTGGACTGGCCCAAAATCTTCAGGAAGCGGCAGCCAGGGTCCCCGATGTGCCTTTCAAAGATTTCGTGAAAAATATTAAACGGTTCAAAAGTTATTCAAAAACAGTTTCCCATTATAAGTCAATGGGAAAAGTTAACAAAAAGTTCAACACTTTCGCAAATGCATTTTTACTTTCACAAATGGGCCTGTTACTTTCGCAAATCGGCCATTTTGTTTTCAGTTGGTGATCAGAAAAATGGTTGGCATTTAAATTTGGGACCCTCTAGCAACCTAATTTTTTGTATTCACCTAGTCGGGCCCTGAGGATGCTTGCCATGTCTTTATTTTGTGGTAAAACACCCCAGAAATATGTTTTTCAAATTTCTGGAAAAAGAACTTTCGTGCTCACGAAAGTGTCGCAAATTTTTGACAAAGCTTTCGCAAATTGCGACAGTAATTTTCTAGTCTGTGGGAAAATGACAGCAATTCTTTGGCACTGCACTGCAAAATAACCGTTGGGAGTTTTGGGCTGAAATTTGGAAGAACGCAGCCGACATCTCACAGATGTGCCTTTCAGTGTTGTATTGAAAAAATAATACAGGCGGCAAGTTATGGCACTCCAAAGTTGACAGTTTTTCCCATAGGATAACATTACAGCGCCTGAAGCATTACAGGAATCCTTTGGCACCCTGCTGCAAAATAACGGTTTGGTCTTTTTTCCTGAAATTTGGAGGGAAGACAGCCAACAGTACACAGATGTGCCTTTCAGTAGTTTGGTGAAAAAATATCACATGGCGGCAAAGTTACGGCACTCCAAAATTGACAGTTTTTCCCATAGGATAACATTACGGCGCCCGACACTTAACAGAAGTCATTTGGAGCCCTGCTGCAAAATACCGGTTTGGTCTTTTTTCCTGAAATTTGGAGGGAAGACAGCCAACAGCCCACAGATGTGCCTTTCAGTAGTTTGGTGAAAAAACATTACAGGGAGGCAAAGTTATGGCGCTCCGAACTTTTCTTTTTTTCCCATAGGATAACATTACGGCGTTCGCCGCATCTTTCAGGGCCCGTATCTCGGAAACGGTACGAGATACGGACTTTTCGTCGGAAAATTTCTTAGCCCCACAATGGGGCTAAGATTTTCTTAACCAGGACAGTTGTAAATAATATGACTTTTACATTTTTTCTCATAAATGCGGTTCCTGAGATATAACGTATTTAGTATTCCAAGATCTCATTTTCTGCGCCGATACTCATTATTTTGCATACATTATTTGTACTCACTGTCTTTCTCAATGCAGGTTTTGGGGAAAACCAGCCTGTGCGCTTACATTACTGTTACTGTTGCCCTTTCCGCTTGTGGATCTGTACCCATTTCACTTACCATTGACGTCTGCGCCACCATGTGCGTTATCCTTTGCGTTTTCATTTGCGCTTGCGTTTCTGTTATTTTTTGCCATTTCTGTCTACAGTACTGTTTATCTTACTGTTTCACTTTACATCACCATGCCCATTGACATTTCTGTTTGCAGGCACCATGTTACTATGTGACAACACAACACGTGGCAGACCATTCCTGTCTACGCCACCATGTGCGTTACCCTTTCTGTTCTCATTCGTGCTTGTGTTACCATGTGCGCCACTGTTAGCATTTCTGTTTGCGTTGCTGTCCTGTTAGTATGCCGCGCTCCGGCGCTGCATTACATTCACTATTTCTCATTATCATTCTCAAAGAAGGGAAATTAGAGGCAAAAACTCCGTTTAATGCATTAGTTAGGGTTGTTCCACAGCGACAAAAGTGAGGAAATTCGCTGTTAGGGTTGAAAATCCCCCTTGGACCCCGCCCACCCCAACCGGCATTGGGGTGCACATTGGGATCGTGGGTCTAACTCTCACCCATTCTCCTATGCTTCTGCTGCTTTACATGTCATGGGGTGAGAGTTAGGGCTGACGATCCCAATCTTTACCAATACTGATGAAAGTGAAAGCCCAGCTAACCCCAATAAGCGTGATAACTAACAATAAACGATAGTTTTGCCTCTAATATATAATATATATCCTAGATAAACCATGTTAAGGGATTCCTAGAGGTTACAAGGAACATCACAGGGGCTAAAATGAATCACAGAGGTCACAACTGTAACCCTCGGGGGGGGAGTCCAGGGAACCCTGCCATAAATCATACACATCCACCTTGCCACATCTGGGTGAGAGGAGCAGTAGTAGGGGTGCTCGGATATCCGTTTATAAATCCTAATTATTAGTATATGGATCAGATTCTGAGATCTGATATCCAAATCTGGACTTCAAGATTTGTCAGTTGCAAAGTTGTACATAACTTAGTAAACCCCCCGCCCAGGTCGCCACCCACCTTTCCCGATTCTGTCAATTACCCCGATCCTGGAATGTATTATGTAAGCCCCCAACCAGTTAACTACCCTCTGACACCCCTCCCAAGCCCCTGGCGAAGTTTCCTTAAGGCAAGTTGTCCTGTAAAAAATCCAATCTCCCTCCACCCCTACCAAGTCACAAATTACCCACCCCCACCCTTCAGCTACACAACCTTATTCAAATGAACCCCCACCCTAGTCACCCTCTAGATCCATACAAGGTGCCAGCCTCAGCTTGTGAATGCCAGCCACAAGCTCTTGTTCACCAGACTGCCACGGAGGGAGTGTGGGGCCATGTCTAAATCGCGTGTAAGCTGACCAGCAAAGAATCAGTTTACTACATTTTGTTTGCAATCTATGTGTAAAATATTGAGCTTACTTTAAGTAAATGCGATGAATTTTCAGTGAGCTCTGAACATGGCAACATTCTAAGTCTAAATGGGCTTGTATTAAGAAACATGGACCAATAAAAATGTATTGTGTTCCTCTTTCCACCCCTTCATTTTTCCTGTGTCCCCCTCACCTGACAGTTGGGCTCACTGCCACAGCTGCACCTTTTCTCCATCCAGGAGAACGGACAAGCCTTGGATGGCTCTGCAGGGAGGTGCAAGCATGGAGGGTCCCCTTCCCTCCCTAGGAAGTGAGTACCTCACCACCATGATGTGCTTGTCTCTGTTCCCAGAGTGGGATTCTCACAAAGTCCGGCTGTGTCTCCCCTGCAGCTGCTGCACTCCTGTGCAGCCACAAAACCAGCTCTGACTGGCTAAGGGGCACATGCCATTTTTATAAAAATGTACATATATTTTTGTCTGAACAGGCTTACATGCACAGGTATAGGTCTGGAAATATGTGGACAGTCAGAAACAAGATAAGAACATTTTCATCAGAAACCAGATACCAATCAGACTTCAGATTAAAGAACACTGGAAGTGTTTCAATTCCAACAATTCTTAGAAAAAAAATCCATGCTTGATCTTGTCCTGGGGAGAGTATTTAATTTCATTCTCAACTGTGAAACAAGTTACTCTGACCTATTTTCTAGTTCCAAGAACTGACTGCACCTTCAGTTGTGGACCATTGACGCTTACTGTATGTGAAATGAGTTAATCTGAACTATTTTTTTAGTTCCAAGAACTGACTACACCTTCAGCTGTGGACCATTGACGCTTACTGTATGTGAAATGAGTTACTCTGAACTATTTTTTAGTTCCAAGAACTGACCATACCTTCAGTTATGGACCATTGACGCTTACTGTATGTGAAGTGAGTTACTCTGAACTATTCTTTAGTTCCAATAACTGACCACACCTTCAGTTATGGACCATTGACACTTACTATATGTGAAATGAGTTACTCTGACCTATTTTTTAGTTCCAAGAACTGACCATACCTTCAGTTGTGGACCATCGACGCTTATTGAAATGCCATTAAACAAACAGATCTGAAGCAATGGATACCAACAGATACTATACAGTTACAATGGGATTTCTGTCGCCTTCCAGCAGCCTCCTACCCCATCTCCCATTCCCCATCCAGAAAAGGTTCTGCCACTGTTCGTGCATGGCCCAGACCAAAAGCAACAACCTCAGACCTCTCCAGAGTTAGGACTATATTAGTTATAAAACAATGGTTGGGAATGGAACATTCTGATTGGCTGACAGCATTCTAAAAGGTTTTGCTAATGGCTGGAAACCCTCACGTACAACTGAAACTCAATTTTGCCTTGGTAGAAATTTTATATCGAGGTTAAGCAATTACACTATCCTTATGGAATGAGGATGGCTCAAATAAATCTAGGACCGAGCACTATGATTTTACTTCCCTCCAACCTTATTGTTTATAATACAAGGATACTACAAACAAATCTTCTTCTCTACCGAAAGGGCTGTCCCTACCATTCTCTCTATATGTTTAGGAAACTACGGAACAAGTCTGCATTATCCCATCCTTTTCTTAACATGGGGCTGTGGTTCCTTGTCATCATTGCCATTCTACTATCTGGGGATATAGAGACAAATCCTGGGCCTCTAGATGCTTATTTCTCAGCAGATGACATACATAGTATGTCCAAACATGGGCTGTTAATTTCACACTTGAATATAAGAAGTTTGATGTGTCACTTTGTGGAACTGGAGTCATGGGTCAAACTGTACAATCTTGATATCCTCTGTCTCACCCGAGACTTGGCTAAAACCATTGGTTACTGACTCCCTCTGCTCCCTGCCAAATTACTCTATTATTCAAAAGGGATAGGATACCGAACAAACATGGTGGTGGAGTTGCTCTGTACTACAAAAATAATCTGACTGTCTCTCTTCTTGCTATCCCCGATGCTCAATCGGTATGTGAATACTTGCATGCTACCCTTGTGTTGGGAGCCAAGAGACTGCATGTTATCTGTGCATATAATCCCCCAGTGGGAGGGATTGCAGGTCTAGAGTACCTGTTGGAAAATACCTCTCAGAATTTTAATCATAATGAGGTTGTCATCTTAGGGGACCTAAACTTAAACTGGCTTGGGGCAGCTCTCAGTTCTCTTCAATCTCTGACTCATAGCTACAACCTGCATCAGATGGTAACAGTGCCGACTAGAAGTCTGTCTTCATCACCACTAGGCACACTATTGGACTGGGTGCTGGTAAACCAGATCAAACACATCTCAGCCGCTGGTACTCTTGCTGATGCATTAATTGACCACTCTCCTACTTTCTGCATTCTGTCCTTGGGGCACCTCCATCTCCTCCACCACGTCTCATCACTCTCACAAACTTTGCTCACCTAGACCAAGAGGTGTTTCTGTATGACATCTCCAGAATAGATTGGTCGGAGATCTAGCTATCACACTGTTCTCAGGATGCTCTTAACCTCTTCATCACTAAATTCCTTACGGTTCAATGTAAACATCCCCCAAAGGTCACCTGGAGAGTGAGGGGTAAACAAACAAGATGGCTAAACAAAGACTTGCTCAAAAGTTTGCGCCTTAGAGATAAACTCTGGAAGCGCTACAAAATATCAGGCCAGCAAACAGATTTCAACGCTTACCGTATGCTACAGAATTCATGTAAAAGACAAGTCAGAGCTGCTAAGAGCAAGTACTGTAAAGACCTACTGATTAACTCGGTCAATGATCCCAGAAAATTCTGGTCACACATTAAATCCTTCCTAGGATCCTCACAGTCAACTACCCCTGGTGATATGCTGATAAATGATGTGCATTGCAATGACTCACAAACCACAGCTAATTCTTTCAACCTGTATTTCTCTGATCTCTCCCAATATACCTCTTCCTTCGATCCCACTGCAGTGTCCTCCCACTCCTCATCAGGAACCTGTCTGGATAAGTTGGAAGTGTTGTCCCCTGTGCCTCCTTATGCTCCTCCATTCTATTTTAAGGCTGTGTCTAGAAAGGAAGTCCTGAAGCTCCTGAGGTCCATCTCTGATCATACCAGCTCTGGCTCAGACTCCCCTGGAACCCCGCCTCTTGAAACTTGCAGCTCCCCTTATTGCATTACCGCTGGCCAAAATTTATACGTTATCACTTTCAGATGGTGTGGTCCCTGACCTCTGGAAAGATGCTCAGATCACACCTGTACTTAAAAAAGAGGGGATCCTAAGGTTGTCATGAACTACAGACCAATTGCCATACTCTCGATACTGAGCAAAATCCTGGAGAAAATTGTCGCAACTCAGACAACTAACTATCCACTTAAGCACAGCCTGCTCTCAGATACCCAACATGGCTTCAGGAAAGGACATAGCACAACGACTGCACTCCTTAAATTCACCTCAGACACTCTTTCAAAAATGGATACTGGCACTCTGACTGGGGCTGTCTTTATTGACCTCACAAAGGCTTTTGACCCTGTTGATCACACTTTGCTTCTCTCCTCGCTTCGACACCTGCATTTCTCCTCCTCTGTTGTTGATTGGTATGAAAGCTACCTGACAAATAGAACTCAAGTGGTGAAATTTAATTCCTCTCTATCAAACAGTACCACCATTAACATTGGTGTACCGCAGGGCTCCATCCTAGGGCCCCTCCTATTTTCTCTTTATATAAATAACATTGAAGCTGCTCTAAAATCCTGCTGTGCTATTCTATATGCTGGTGATCTTGTCATCTATACAAGTTCTACTAATATAGACACTATCAACACAACCCTTTCCTCTGACTTTAACACTATCCAAAACTGGTTATATGACCTCAAACTGTCTGTCAACACTAGCAAAACTAAAGCCATGCTGCTTGGATCGGCCCAAAGCTCCGGGCTTGCACAACAGCACTGACGTGCAGGACTTAGAAGGTCGATTACTGGAATGTGTGACCTCTTTCAAGTACCTGGGCATCCTGCTAGATCAATCTATTGATCTTAATCTTCATGTACAGTCTGTTTGCGGAACTGTCGACTCAAAACTAGGTGCTGCGTATAAGACTAGTTATATGCTCATTCCATTGGCTAAAATGGCCATTGTGAGGGGAATTCTGCTCCCCGCCCTAACCTATGGGGCTCCCTTATTTGGGGCTGCTCATAAAACTGACCTACTCAGGTGGGATATTATGTATAACAACATATGTCGCTATGCCTCTTCTGCTCCTCGGCTTAAACACCACTGTCAGCTTTATAATGATCTTGGTTGGCTGCCTCCGTTAGCTAGTAGAAAATACTACCTTGGCTCTCTTATTGATTCGCTAACTCGAAATCAAACCCCTAGGTGTCTTGCAGCTATGCTTGTTCCTCAGGACACACTCCATGATCTATGATCAGCTGATAAATCCTTTCTGAATTTGCCGAGGTGCCGCACTAGGAAAGGAACTGTTGCATTTGAGCATGCGGCTCCACAGCTGTGGAATTCCCTTCCCCTCGACATTAGACTTTATAGCTCCCACACATGCTTTAAGAGAAAACTGCGCTTGAATCTGCTGATTGCTGATACCTGTTCCTGCTTTCACCCTACCTAATGACTGATGTCTCTGGCCATACAATAGTATTTCCTCACCTCTATATAACCCTCTTACTACCTCAGCCTGTCCCGGCTCCCTTTCCCTGCCCATATACAATCTTGCACTGCAGGCATCTCCCTTACACTTACATACACTCATATCATCTAATTTCATGGCTTGATCCCCTCTTCCTCACTTACCAACCTTTTCCTTAATGACACCCCCTGCTCTCAATGGTTATTTCTTCCTTTTGTATTACCTGTTTTTGTTTTTGTTCTGTTCATATGATATGTCACCTGATAATTTATTGTCCAGGGTCCTCTCTATTCATTGCATAGGTAGGCACCTATGAACTTATGAATGGTCTACTCTGTATTTCTCTGATATATTATATCCACTTTAACTCATTGTATGTAAAGCGCTTTACTTTGTATGTTCTGATATACTATATCCTCTTTAACTCATTGTATGTAAAGCACTTATAAATGTTTATCCTGTTAAGTTTCTGCATATCTGTACTGTCCGGGTTGTGCCTGAAAATAGTCATTTATGGCTAGTAAGCTTACCAGTTAACAAAATAAAAAAAATAAAAAATAAATAAACTGTTCACTGGCAACAGGACTGGTCCCAGCAGACAGGAGAAGGGCAGATTTAATATTACTCCACAAGGGATGGGGACAAGGGTGAGTTTGGGAATAACAGATTAGTTAGCCTGAGTCTGACCTCCATTGTAAGCAAACTGCTCATGCCCGTCTCAAAGCAGCAGATAGTGGAGTTCCTGGAAGCAAGCAAACTACAGAACAGAAAGCAGACTACAGGACAGAAGGCAGAATGACTTTGTTAAAGGAAGGTCCTGTAAGAAAAATCTCATTTATTTCTTCAGTGTAGAGATGCAGGCAGCAAAGGTTATGCTGTTAATACCCTGTGTCTGGATTTCAGCAAGGCCTTTGACTCAGTGCCACATAGAGGGATAGTTAAGAAGTTAGGGGACCTCAGGCTGGGGGGTAGGACTGACAAAGTGGACAGAGAACTGACTAGGGAGAAGGACTCAGAGGGCAGTGGTAAACGGGCAACATGCAGGGTAGATGGGAGTCGCTAGTGATGAGGATCACTCCTATTTAACGTGTTCATCTCTGACACAGGTGAAGGGATACAAGGCACCACTTGCCTATTTGCTGATGATACCAAGCTGTGTGAGAAATTTGACAGTGATTATGGTGACAGGGACATGAAAAGGGAGCAAGGAAGTTAGAAGGCATTCAGGGCTGAGGTACAGCACCTCAGGTTCAATGCTAAAAAATGCAAAGTCATGCATGTTAGGAGGAACAATGCTAAACCCAAGTATTCCCTTGGGGAGTGTCAACCCAAGTATTGCCTTGGGGAGTGTCAGAGTAGCTTACACATCAGAGGAGAGGGAGTTGGCAGTGAGAACAGCAGATGACTTATAGGCCATGCAGGGCTGCAGCTATGAATTTTGGGGCCCTGGACAAGTCACTTGAAATGGGCCCACGTTTCCCAAACCAGCTATTGCCAGGGGTAATGCCAGATCCTCAGGTGGGCCCCTCCTGAGCTCAGGGCCCCGGACAACTTCCCGCTTCCCCCCATTACTGCGGTCCTGAGGCCATGGCTCAGGCCAATAAGGCATACTGGAGAGCAAACATAATGCTGTGGTACCTAGGGACGGGGTTCTCCAGTAGGATTGAGGAGGTCATTCTGCCCCAGTACAGATCTCTGGTGCAACTGTGCCTGGAGCACTGCGTGCAGTTCTGGAGAAGACATTTAAAAAAGAACGGGAACAAGCTGGAATCTGTGCAGAGAAGGATGACAAAGCTAATTTAGGGACAGCAGGGAAATCATTATGAGGAATGCCTGAACAGCCTTAATATGTATTCACGGAGACCAGGAGGGAATGACGTTACACAAATAGAAACATTGAGGTTTTTAAAAGGAATAAATAGGGTTGACTACTAGCTGCTCTTCTAGCATTGCAAGAGCTCCACCACAAGGAGGCATCGGTACAAGCAGATAGGGGTAGGTTCAGAAAGGATATGAAGAAAAATGTCTTCCTAGAATTAGTGGTGGACAAGAGGAACAGTTACCCGAGGAAGTGAAGAAATGGAGATCATGGAGAGTTTCAAGATGAGGGGGATAAACATAACAGGGTGATTAGACATGGGGAGGGGCACTAAGGGAGGAAGGAGGGAGTGGGAGAGGGGCTGAGCTACCTGCAGGAGGCATAGTGTGCATGCACAGCACTAGGCTGGAGGGGCACATATAGTTAGGAACAGTACAGACTAAATTGACTCCAGTCTTTTTCTGCCTGTAAAACATTTTCTGTTTCTGTGTAAAGCATAAACTCTACCAAAATGTCCTTTGCCTTGTATTAGTATTTTGCAACAAATCACAAACCAGATCATTACACACAAATATTAATGAGTTTCCCTGGGTCCAGAAGCAAATGATTTGATACCTTTTAATGGACCAACATAGATGTAACAAGAACAAAGTGTCTGTGGGAGAGAGAGAGAGAGAGAGAGAAAAGGAGGGTGGGGATAGAGAGAGAGAGAGACTACATCTCGTTTAAGCTATGTATCTCCCTCACCCACATTATTGTGATGTGGGGTGGGTTAGGTTGTATTGTTTGTATGAACAGGAGGAGATAAATTACATTTTTTTTTCAGATTCCCTAGACACTTGTGGTACATGAAGTTGCTACATTCTGAGTATATATTGACATCAGTACATATCAGGCTGCATGGTCTGAACTCCTTGAGGTTCCTTGACTAGAGTTTTTGCTTAACACTAATATTATCTATTTATATTTTAATTATCATGTATATAGTCCTGAGTTTTTGTAACTCTTGGGCCTTTTATTTTAGCTTGAGAATACAGCTGGGTGGCAAGTCCAGCTAGGTTTTACACATCACACAGTGAGCACTGATGTTTTTAGACAACTTTACTGGTAATTCTTGTCTTTAATGCATACATTGTAATTTCATGAGCCCTATAACTATCTCAGTCTGTCTTTAAGCTGGGTGGGGTTGCCTTTCAGTAATCACATCCTTATACTGACTATGGCACTCATGGCTTGATTTGGGAGTTATCTGCTTCTGCAGTGTTATCTTATGTCAATTAAATTTATGTGCAGTAGGATTCCTTATATGTCTTGCACCAGGAACATCTGAACCCAAGGTTCATTCGGACTGAGGGAAGTATTGTACTGTTAAACTTGTCTGACATCATCTGTTTTTTAATGAGTATTTTAAACCAATGGGGATTTTTTTCTGTTTTTCTCTGCATTATCTAGCTGTTATAAGTATTGTATTTTCCAAACAACTGCCATGAGCTTCTGAAGAAGGACTGGTTGGTCCGAAAGCTAGAGCACTTTGTTCTTGTTACATCTATGTTGGTCCATTAAAAGGTATCAAATCATTTGCTTCTGGATCTATTCTTGCAAGGACCAATACGGCAACTACTAAATCTGAGTTTCCCTGAGGGCATTTAAACTATACCTAGCTAACTAACAGTGCAGTACATCAAGTTTCACCCGTAAAAAGACTTTAGCATGACCCTATGTTTACTAATCTTCACCTTCAAGGAATGCAACTTAATGGTTTTTAAAAGCTACTGTATCAGGGCAGCAGTGTGAATGCCAACCGTAACCGGTTCACTACAATGTGGACCAGGCCTAACATTTCCCCAACCCTCTGGAAGTGTTCCTTGTAGAAAACCAGATATCAAGTTAGCAGTAGTGACCAAGAACCTGGCAATTTCAAGGATTTCCAGCGGTCATTAATCCAAGGAAATGACCAGCTTTAAGGTTGTTGTTGTGATTATAAATCTAATCGCAATAACACATTTCACTTGGCATTTCTTTTATTTATATTTAGGTTTTAGCTGTGTGGTGAGACCTGTGTGTGTTACACAGCATCAGTAGGCAGCTAGATCCACCATTTCGAAGACGTTAATGGCCAATCCAGAAGCCAATCAGGAGCCTCACTAGGCTCATGAATATTAAAGGGATGCATTCATGTACAGTGGCAGACAATAGTTTGAAAGCCCACGAAAAGTTATTTTAATCAAGGTATTGGGAATACCTGTAGCTGGAAGCAGTCCAGAGATATAGATGACTGAGTCTGTGCAATATAAATACTACATTAGAACCATTCTTAGAACCCTGTGATGTCAGACCCATCAAGCAGTGCCTAACTGCATTGAGTTAAGCACTGCTTGATCATCACTGACATCACAAGGTTCTAAGAATGGCTCTAATGTAGTATTTATATTGCACAGACTCAGTCATCTATATTCTCTGGACTGTTTCCAGCTATAGGTATGCCCAATACCTCAATTAAAATAACTTTTCATGGGCTTTAAAACTGTGTCTGCCACTGTACATGAATGTGTCCCTTTACATTAGACTTATAATCACAGGTAAACCTTTGTTTAAAAATTTTTGCATGCCAATTACTATGACACAAAAATTAATTTGAGTAGCAGCAAAACATTAAAAATATTTTGCACGAAATATGTGAAGCAGCTGTAAAACCACTTATGAGTGAAATTAGAATAGCTCCTTATAAGTGATTGCTATACACAAAAAATTTTGTGTAGCATTCAATGAAAATTCTGTTCTTATTTGATTCACCATACCATGGAAGAGTGCCCCTGCTTAAATATTGATGGTTTCAAACCAAATACAGAAAGTGCATCCACAGGTTAAACTGATTTTTCTTCAGGGTGTGTTATCCATAGAAACCTGTAGGCTAAAATGCTCCCCATACCATTTTTTCCCCCCAATTGTTTAACCAGGTGAGACACACTTAGCTGAAAGCTTGTTTACAGGTGCAACCTGGGAACACAGAGAAGTTAAGGAAGTGACTTGCTCAGGGCACACAGTATGCAAGTGGGGGCTGGATTCAAATCCAGGTCTTCAGATTTGCAGCTCAGAGCCTTAAACCACTGCACTATACTGCCTCCCTTTAGTTTAGAACATCCATAGGATTCATAGGATAAGGACTGGTCATTCAGCGTTAGCCATTTTAGACCTGCACCACTCTGTATGTTAAATTGAAAACAACTGTCCTTACAATATTCATCCAAGGTTTTCTTAAATTGGTTCATACTATTGCATGACACCACAAGTGGTGGCAAGGCCTTCCATTGTGTCACCACACACTGAGAAAACCAATTCCCTCTCTGGTTTTTATTGTAACGCTCTCCTTTTAGTTCGTATTGATGACACCTATTCTTAAATAATACTTGTCTCTTACTCAGTCCCATACATTCCCCAAAATCTGTATCCTGTGTTGCCCTAGAGGCCAGACACATATCTCCCCTGTACCTTCTATACTGTAATGAATACAGCCCCAGCACCTCTAGCCTGTCCTCATAGGGCATGCCCTGCACTTCATCCACCATTCTTGTTGCCTGCCTCTGTAGGCCCTCAACTCACCTCACATCCCTCTTCAGATGCGGTGCCCAAAACTGAATACAATAATCAACATGCAGGCGAACCAGCAAACATATAATGGGACCACCACCCCCTCCCTTCCACTTCTGTAAATATTCTGTCTTATAGCAGCCAGTATACCATATCCTTCCTTGTTACCTCAGTACACTGTCTTGATGAACTTAGATCGCTACTAATTACCACACCCAGGTCCTTCTCAGCATCTATGGTCTGTAGCACGTGCCCATCTATACAGTATCTGAATCTCATGGTTTTACCCAGATGCATAATCTTGCATGTGTTTAGATTAAATCTGAGTTTCTTTCTTGTTGCAGTATTACCCAATTCATTAATATTGTCATGGAATATTTTAGCATCCCCTGCCATTACGACCAGTGTACCCATCTTAATATCGTCGGTGAATTTCACCATCCAGGCTTTACTATTACATGTTATAGATGCCACTAGAATGTTAAAAAGGGTGGGTCCAAGTACCAGTCCCTGCAGAACCCCACTTGTCACAGGAACATGACCAGAGAAATTACCCTTGACTATCACTCGCTGTTTCCTATTTGTTAACCAGGCACATATCCACCGTATAAGGCACTTATCTAAATTTATTTCCTCTAGGGATTTAATCAACTCAGAATGGGAAATGCTGTTGAAGGCCTTCTCAAAGTCGAGATAGAGTATATCCACTGGGATATCCCCTGTCCATGGCCTCGCTGACTGGGTCAAAAAAATATATCAAATTTGTCAAGCATGACTTTCCCTTGAAAACCTATGCAGGTAGATCTCTCCATGGCCATATTATTTAATTTGTTCATCTATGGCCTCTTTTATAAATCCATCTAATATCTTGCCTATAATACACATCAGGCTGATTGGCCTGTAATTTGAACTGTTTTAGGCCCTTTTAAAGATTGATACAACATTGGCTGATAGCCAGTCTTCTGGTAGAACAACTTCATCTAAGGATTTAACCAGTATAGCATGTATGGGATCACAAAGTACAGATGCTAATTCCCTTAGGAACCTGGAGTGCAATTCATCCAGTCCTACAGACTTGGTACGATCTAGTTTTTCCAATTTATTCCTTATTTTAATTGGTGTGATTACTAAATTATTTACTATGCCCTTTATCCCCATCAAATGTTCCTATGTCACTTGGCTGATAAACACTTGCAGAATAGCTATTAAACTGTTCAGCTATAGCCTGGCAGTCTGAAATTATCTTCTTGCCCTGTGTGAGAGGCCCTACAATATTATTATTGTTTTTAAGACTTCTAATATAGTTAAAAAAGGTTTTTTATTATTAGCAACCCTATTAACTAATTTCAACTCCATGTCACTTTTAGATTTTTTTATATTTTTTTCAGGGCCCTGAGTCTTTGTTTATACAGTTCTTTATTTTTGGAAGATCCTTCCCTCTTAGCTTTCTTATAAGCTCTATTTTTGGCGTTTATCATTTTACTTATTTTGGGATTAAACCACACTGGTATCCTGCCCTTCTGATTATACTTAATTTTGGTCAGGACATCATTATCTGCCAAATCATGGAGGACAGTTTTCAGCACATCCCACATCTGGGTGACCCCATGTCCTTCAGAGCTGTCAGCCCACTTCCATTGTTTAGCTAGGGTCCTTAATGAATTATAATCTTCTAAATCATATCTCTTTATTTTAGTAGCGCTGCACTGGACTTTAGCTGTCATCTTTATAGTAAATACCGCCATATTGTGGTCACTTCCCGACAAGGGTTCTCTAACATTGCATTTTTCAATTAATTCTCCCATATTACTTATAACTAGGTCCAATACATGGTTGCCCCTAGTAGGTTGCTGTATATAGTTTTCAGTACTTATACTATCAATTGCTTCCAGGAATTTACTTTCTATATCTATTGTAGAAACCCACATTTTTTTATTAATTCCAGGGAAATTAAAATCCCTCATACTATCACATTTTTACCTGAGTTCTGGTTCCTTATCTGATCAATAGATTTGACAGTTTTGGTCCATTTAAGGACAGAGGTCTATAACATACACCTATGAGTACCTGTTTATCCTGTGATGGAATAATCTGCACCTACAATTGTTCAATCTCAGGTTCAAGAGATGTTTGTATTTCATGTGCCCCTATGTCACTTCTGACATATAATGCCACCCCTCCTCCAGTTTGAATCTCCTGTCCTTCCTAAACAGCTTATATCCATCAATTTCAACCCCCACATGTCATTCTTCCACCATGTCTCTGTTACTGCACAGAGCGCTATGTTTTCTGTTTTCAATATAATCTCCAGTTCATCAATTTATCTCCCAAACTTCTAGCATTAACCAGGAGTGTCTTCCATTCATGGTTACATTGTTTGGTTTGCAGGATGTTTTTAGTTCTTATATTATCCTCTTGTCCCCCCATGTCTAGTTTAAATACTGTCCAATTTTATTATTTATCCTATCAACTAAAACTTTGCTTCCTTGTGTAAAGAGACATATGATATAATCCCCCAACTCAGACACAGACACTAGCCCTACCTACTCATGAGTGACATTAAAACAAGTAAAGGATGTGAACCCCCAAGAAACAGTGCACATCCCATGTTTTCCTTTTGCACACACCAAGGTTCAGCAGCTGTTCATGAATCAAAATGCAAAAATAAACAGATTCTGATTTTGTGAACTCTGCTAAAATCAGCACACCGAAAAAGTACTTTTCCTATTTTTCAAACTGTTTCCAGGTCACCATTTTAAGATCAGTTCTGAGATTCTGTCTCATTAAATGCCATTGGCCTCCTGGGCTATGGATTAATGCACCGGGACTCAGTTAAATGAATAGCTATTACGAGAAGAAAACCAGTTTCAAATTGTGAAAATATCTGATAATTTTGTGGACCTTTTAATTATATGTTAGTTACTGAAACACATTTTCCTGGGAAAGAATGTCATGGGTTTAACAGTTGCTAACACTCAAAGGAAATGTGCAGAGACACATGTGACAGAACTGTTTTGATAGGCCCCAGGGTTTCATCAAGTCCCCAGTCTGAAGTCATCTATTATCTTCTTTCAAGAGATAAGGGGCAAGTTCTGCGGAATAATGTTAGCTTATAAAAATAAACAGGGAAGTGCACAAACAAGTATGTGACTGAAGGCAATGTTCAGTTTTAAATATACACTGTGGATACCAGCATCCAGTTCCTTTAACAAGAGTTTGTGCCTTAGACGAGGCTGTGCTCTCAAAATTGTATGGTGGCAGTACAATGAAAGTGTTCCATATGGTTTTCATGGTGATCGGACTCCAGTTCTTTTTCCAAGCACGTTTCACGCTGTTTATGGGGTAGGGGGTGGGCACAAGTCCATTTTCAGAGGAAAGAGTCCTGAAGGGACTTGCAGTTCTGAAGGGGAACAAGGCTGTAGGATCAGACAGGATACACCCAAGTGTACTGAAAGAACTCAGGGAGGTGCTTGCTGCACCACTGATAGCCTTGTTCAACAGCTCACTGGAAACAGGCATGGTTATGGAAGACTGGAGAAGAGCTGACATGTCCCTCTACTTAAGAGCAGCAGCAGGGAGGAGGCTAGCAACTATAGGCTGGTCATTCTTACTTCAGTGGTGGGGAAATTAATGGAAACCCTACTGAAGACTAGTAGAGTATCTTGAATCCAATGGACTGCAAGACCACAGGCAGCATGGATTTATGGGGGGAGGTCATGCCAAACAAATCTGATGGATTTCTTTGACTGGGTGACCAGAGAAACAGATCAGGAGAAGGCAGTGGACATGGCCTCCTGGACAGTGAGAGGATCTCAGATCTAGAAGTGGGTTGCCATCTGGGGACAAGTGACCATCAAACAGTGTGGTTCACGTTAAACTCAGCCTACAGAGTCAAGCCATACAAAAGTGAGGGTACTGGACTTTAGGAGGGCTGATATGGCAAGATGGGAAGTGCCTCAGAAAAGCACTAGCAAACAGGCTAGAAGGAGGTGTGGAACAACAATGGGGAATCATCAAAACTGCCATCACAGAGGCAACAAGCATTTGTGTGAAGACCCCATCTCCGCAAGGACATAGACAGGATAGAGGTAGTCCAGAGGAGGGCAACTAAAATGGTGCAGGGTCTGCAAGAGAAGCCGTATGAGGAGAGACTAAAGGAGCTTAATATGTATACCCTTGAGGAAAGAAGGGAGAGGGGGACATTAAGTACCTCAGTGGAATCAACAAAGTCCAAGAGGGTAGCATCTTTCAGAAAAAGAGACTTGCAAGAACAAGGGGACACAATTTAAAAGATAGAAGGAGGGGCGGTCAGGGCAATGTAAGGAAGTATTATTTCACAGAGAGGGTAGTGGATGCATGGAACAGCCTTCCCGAGGAGGTTGTGGGGTCTAAAACTGTGGGAGAATTCAAGAATGCATGGGACAGACATAAGGCAATTCTTGTGGGGGGGTAGGAAGAAATAGGCTGTTGGTTAACTAGGATCTGCGGCCTATCCTGTAGGTAGGGAAATGGGCAGACTAGATGGGCCAAGCGGTCCTTCTCTGCCGACAAAGTCTATGTTTCTATGTTTCAACAAGGCCTTTGAAACTGTGCAGTACAGGAGGCTGATAAGGAAACTGAGCAGCCTAGGGATAGGCTCCAAAATGGTGAGTTGGGTTAGAAGCTGGTTAATGGGTTGGAGACAGAGGGTGGTGATTAATGGGACTCACTCTAACAGGGCTCAGTACTGGGACGCTCTTCTTCAATTTTGTAAGTGACATTGCAGAAGAACCAGAAGGAATGTATGCCTTTTGCAGATGACACCATAGGGTGGATACTGGGAGTGAATGCATAGAGACCTGTGGAAACTTGAGGACTGCTTAAGGGCATGGCAGCTGGGGTTCAATGTCAAAAAGTGCAAAATCATGCACCCAGGGCACAGGAATCTAGGAGCTGAGTACAGGATGGGGGAGGTATTTACTATCACTCCATTTTTGGTAGTTTTCTCTCCTATGGAGAAGGGGGCATGCAATGACGCTGGCGGAGGAGCGCGCACATGTCCACATGCACTCCTCCTGGCATCTGCCCCATCTCCACCCCTCTGCTTGCAGTGTTGGTGCACTGCTCCCCAGCCTCCAGTAGGGGCAAGAACACACCGAGCACTGACGTCCCCCCACCCTGGATAGGGAGAGTAGTCCCTCGGATGCTCGATCCCTCTCCTCCCCTGCCAACCCCCGGTGGCCCTAGTCTGTTCTTGAACCCAGGTCACCAGTGTGGCATGAGGTGTGGCGTCTGCGCCTCAGCCCTCAGTGCCACCCGTGCTGGCTAGGAGCACTTGTTTACATCTGCAAAACTCCAAACAGATATGAACACATAAATGGTAACTGGCTGATGAAAGCTGGAGGGGTTATATTTGGGAGATATGTGAAGGAATACTTCTTCACAGAAATAGTGCTGGATTCCTGGAACAGCCTTCCAGCGGAGGTGGTGGGGAGAAAACAGTGGGGGTTCAAGAATGCATGGGATAAGCACAAGGGAATCATAGGGGAAAGGAAGGGGGAAGAGCTGTAGATCGGTACGGGTTTATGTAATAGTGTAGGATGGGAGGAATGGGCAGACTGGTGGACCAAGTGGTCCTTATCTGCCATCAAATTTACTACAGCTTTCACTGGGTTAATGAGTAGCTTGTTTATTGCTCTTCCTGCAGTGTCTTTTTGCTTTGAACCCCTTCCCCATTAAGTGCTAAGTGTTATTTTGTAATCTATATTGCCCAGTGCATGTAGATTGCTTAATGTAGTCTAACCTTCTTTGCTTGCTTTAAATTGTTTTTCTAACATTTCTGTGGAGACTCATAAGGTAGCTGGCTCCATCATGAACTGCTACATGGGGGACGCCTTCTGTGATATATTGCTGGGAAGAGGGGGTGGAGGGTAGACACTGACACTGTCCCTACTAAGAGCGTTGGCCCTCTCAGTAGGCCCCCTCTTTGACTGCCAGGTAGTCAGTGGGTCACTCAGCAGTGGTGGTATAGGATTTGGGGGTTATAATGATCCAGCTACTGCCACCAGGACTGTTGTGAGCATTAACAGGCGTTAACAGACTCTCATCCCATCACTCTTCCTGTTAAGGCTCACAAGGTGGGTGAGATCTTCTGGTCAGTGGCTTCGCAGTCACTTTTGTGTTGGGAGATTTTTTGTTTGTTTTTTGTTTAAATTATACATACAAAAACGTTTTGAAGTTTATTTTAATTTGCTGGGGACCTTGATCCCCAAGGGATCCCTAAGGGGCCTTGTTCTCTCAGGGAGCAAAACTTAGAAAATTCCTTTAATATGACTTGCTAGGCTAGGGGAAATATCTGTGTAAAACTGTTCCGAAAGCCCTTTGATTGTTAGAATACTACAGTGATGTAAAGATGGCTACACCTTATCATCTCAGTCTCTTGCCCCTTATATGTAGAACATTGACCTTCAAAATGGGGAAAAGGAGACAAAAGGTGGACACTTCATGAAATTAGTTATCTGAGGTTTCAGTAGCAGGATAGCCCTGAGGCAGAAACATAGAAAACTACCGCAAAGGAAGGCTTTTGTGATTTGTCTAGTGTACCCCATGAAGTTGTACATATCTCTACGGGATTGTGACTGACCCCTCTTGGATCCCTTGACCAACCCTTTGTGCATAACCACCCCCTCTTCAAGCACTCCACCTTTGTTACACTGACTAGTGTTTCTTGCAGCTTGTTTCACCCCTCCACCATCCTCCACTGTGAAGTGGTACTTCCTCACATCCCTCCTGAACGTCCCTCCTACCACTTTCTTCCTATTTCCCCTGGGATTTGTATTTGTATTGTGCGCGCTCCTCCGCCAGTGTCACTGCATGCCCCCTTCTCCGTAGGGAAGAAAACTACCAAAAATGGAGTCCACCCGAGGATGAAGATTGACCCCTCACCACGCCGCTGGGGGTCACCTCCCCTGAACTGGATCCTAGTCGGTGGGTTGAGTCACTTCCCACCCCCCACGCCATGAGGGGTAAGTCATGGGGGCTGAGGGGAAGGGGGTCTAATACCCAGTGGTGCAGGTGGGGGAGACATCCGATGGTAGGGACGGACTCCGGAAAAATAACACCAACAAAAAAAAACAAAAAAAAAAAACAAATGCTCTGCTGGCCAGAGTCATTTATTCAATGCATGCTGCTTGCTGTTACACAACATTGCCTTGTGAATTGCAGAAGATCCCTGGCCCAGTCTGAAATTCATGCACTTTGAGAGGATCTACTTTCAAAGACGAGCACAGGATTATCTGTCCATGTTTTCCCTGGATTCAGGCAGACATTTTATTTATTTAGTTGTTTAACCAGGAGTAGCACACTAAGCTGAAAGCTTTTTTTACAGGAGCTACCTGGGAGCACAGGGAAGTTAAGTGACTTGCTTAGGATCACACAGTATGCAAGTGAAAGCTGTGGGATTCAAACCCAGGTCTGGTCTGCTGGATGTCACCAGATTTGAAGCTTAGAGCCTTAAACCACTGCGCTATACTGCCTCCCAACTTGGGACATGGTTCAAGAACCTTGCCTGCACTGTCAGTCTGTATACTGTGCAGATTTAAATACAAATGCAGTGATGTGTAATTGTAAGGGTAATCCTCATAAAAAAAAAATCACACTGACATTGCCCAAGCAAAGTGAAGAGGGCAGTTTCCATTATGAAGGCGCCGGACAGCAGTTCTGAAAAATACTGAGACCCTCCTCGTTAAAAGCTAAAAACACAATGATTTGCAGGTCCAGTGGCATGCTAGTAGGGGACTGCATCGCCACCTTAGAGATTGGGGTACATGTCTGATCCCCAAAATTCCACACTGCAACCCAGAGGGGAGCACGGCGCACTGTGGAGATAAGACACTAGACTGTCGGAGAGGGTACAGGCCATCCAACATTCGCATATCCCTTGGCAGATGATCACAGAGCAGCATTTGCAGCTGTGAAAGTGACCCTCTACCTCTCCCCAAGCAGCAGGAAGTCATTAGATGATTGTCATAGTGGGGTTACAGAGAGGACGAAGGAAAAAAGCAGGGGAAAGAAAGAACAAAAAAAAATTGTGGTGAACTGCTGGTCAGTAATCAAAACATCCAAAAGGGTGTGAGTTTGTGGGGAGGCTTTATACCATAGAATTTCTGAAGTGAAACATATTAATCTACTGCAACTAATAACTGACCTCATTTTTTTTCTGGGTGCAAGGTGTCATTGCTGCGTATAATCAGTTGTACCATCAGACTGCAGATTCCTTTAAGTTTACTAAGTAGATTCCTTGATGTTTAAGCCCACCAAAACAAAACTGGAGACAGGTGCAAACATTTCACAGAGACGGCTGGCTATGTAATGTGCAGCCATATTGGTAAGAAGTCACATCTGTCACTGCTTCAACTTTTAAGTATTTTGTGTGTTGATTCACCTAAAGGAGAACTGCACTGAGTCCGAAAATCATTTTCCCAGTAGACGCTATTTTTTTAAATGCTGGTTCCAGTTCAGTTATTGTTCGATCAGTATTGGCCCATTAGTAACCTCAGTGAGTGCTTCCAAGTTACACTCTGTTCAATACCATTTCAGAACTGCATGATGATGTTTATGTCCCTCTCAAACTGAGTCCTGTAGTAGAAAATGGGTACATTGTGACTACAATGGAAGAGCTGAGCAAGAGACATAACTACATCATACAGTTCCAAAATGGTACTTTCTACCTGTGTGTAAATCAGAAAAAACACTATAATAAGAAAACTGTAGAAATGGAACAGTAACATAATTGTTCTAGTATTTAAAATCAGCTTTTGCAGGGTAAATGACTTAAAGGAGTACTACAGTCAGAATTTGCAAGACATATGTGGTGCAGAGTGTTTTAATGTGTGTGTGTGTATTCCTCGTATGTCCTTACTTTTGTCTGCTATTAGAGATTTTTTCTAGATGAGCCTGCTAGTTTTACAGTAGTTCTATGGCCCCTGGAGATCTCCATTTTAGCATAGTTTATTGCTCTTCTTGTTCCAACATGCCTTCTGCCTCATGTGAAAGTGATGTATCCTGGACAACGGATTCAACAAGCACTGGTTTAGAGTCAATTTTACAACAACAGAGCAGTGAAATTAAGTAACTTTCCTTATCCAGTGAGCACTCACTAATGGCTACATTTACAGTTTAGCAAACACTTGCGGGCTAATTGAGTGAGTTATTCTGTAAAAAATAGCTAGAGTCTTTACTAATTATAGCATTGATGATCTGGGGTGATTTGTGTGCTTTTATGGCTGTGTGTAGTTTAATGGAATGAAAAGTTTTAAAATCAAAACATTTTCTCCTGCTGGCTAAACCTGATACACATAGAAAACAAAAATATTGAATTAGGGCTACCGTATATACTTGTGTATATGTCAGCCCCATGTATAAGTCACCCCTTCTCTGTGAATTTTAGTAGATTTAAAAATAGGTCTCATATAAGGTTAACCCACTCCCCATAGCAGTGCATTTACCAGTAAAAGCAGCTCAAGTCATTTTTGTTTCAGTGCCATCTCATCACCACCTCTGATTCCTTTGAACTGCTCTATGCCAATGTCCTCAGCATGTATCTATTTATTTTCATTAGTAATTTAAACTGAATTCTGCTCACTGATTAATAAACTGTGTTTTAATATCTGTTGTTTGTGTTGTTTATTCTGCAGTCTGTTAACCTGTATGTACTGTGCCCTCAAGTTGAATGCAAAGACATGCATTTTGTTTTGTTTGATTTTTGATGCGCTGTGAAGCCCAAGTCATTGCCCGTTTTGTTATGGTAAATTTCAGCTCTTCTTTGGTGTATACAGGATCCCCCTCCTTATCCCCGATCACCTGTGTTTGTAAATTTCAACTCTTCCCTGGTGTCTAGTAGACCCATCCCCACTCCATCAGGTAGTACCCCACCACTCACTCCCCCAGTTCACATCCCTGAGCCAGCGACCGGCACAGCCTTTCACTCTCCACCATGGCTAGCCACCAACTGAGCTCCCAATAAGTGTGTACTGTACAATCAGCTGTTGCAGTACACCCTCATTGAGAGCTCAGTCAGTGGCCGGCCGTGGTAGAGAGCAGAGGGCCGTGCCAGTCACCGGCTCAAGGATGGGAATGGGGGGAGTGTGGTGGTGGGGTGCCACCCGTCTGGGTGGGGGGTCCCTAGACAACCTGGGAAGAGTTGAAACTACTGCAACAATATCGGGTGATGACTCCGGCCTATAGCGCATGACAGACAGGACAAACGGACTGCAGAATGAACAACACAAACAGGTATTGAAACACAGTTTATTAATCAATGAGCACAAATGGATTTAAATAACTGGTACTAATGAAAACAGGTAGATAGCTGCTCTTTGAGCTCTCAGACAGCAACAGAAACTCTGCATACTAGTCGACCTCATGTGTAAGTCGAGTCCTCTTTCTTCAGTGCCTATTTTTGGCACTACAAACTCGACTTCTATGTGGGTTTATGAGGTATTTTGTGGAGACGAGAACATCGGCTCCTATCTCTAGTACTTACCGAATCAGTGGTCCCGGATGCATCATTGTCACATGGGACAGGAGATATTGTAGGAAAAAGAAGAGCAATGAACTTTGTTAAGATGGAGATCCCTTGGGGCCATAGAAGTACTCTATAAATAGCAGGCAAATCTAGAAAAAACTCTAAATGGCAAACAAATGGAAGGACATACCAGGACTACACACACAAATCAAAACACTCCAGACAACATGTTTTTGCAAATTTTGACTGTAGTTCTCCTTTAGGAGATTCAGTACTGTTCTCATTTACAAAGAACTGGAAGATCTACAATGCCCATGTGTGCAGTGTATGCCATTACAATCTGCTGGTCACCAAGGGTGTATAGCCCAGAATTTATTTGGAGACAATATAACTGCTGACTGTTAGAAATGAAAAGTTTAGATGAAACTGACCAACAAGAAGTTCACTTATTTGGAAAGTTTGAAGAAAGCACACTGAGCCTGAGCTTGTTTCCAGGTGTAACCTGGGGAGAATGGGACACATACAATAAGAATTAGACCATGTACAGTGTGATTAGGGTGCAAAATGAGGTGCAACAAACAATGTAAAGGCATGCTATAGTACAATTAACGACACAATGGCAGTGGAACCCAGGGGTAAGAAAGGAGCTAGGAACAGGAGCAAGGAATGAATTGTGAGCTCCCAGAACTGTGCCTTCAAGGAGACAGAAAAGAAGAGGACCAAAATACCAAACAGCGGGTTGATCACACCAAAGACGGTGGAGTCTATAAAAGAAAGAGGCTTGCCCAGCAGAAGTCTGGAAAAAGGATTATTTTAAGGCACAAAGACAGAGTTCCTGAGAGAGTAGGCAGGTAAGCCATCTAAGAGGCCAGTGTTTCTGCTGTCAGGGGGGCATTGCTGAAGAAGGACAGGGATCGACTGGAAGTTGTTAAGAGAAGGGCCATGAAGATGATTCAGGGGTAGCAAGGAGATGCTGGAGAGTCTCAAACATGCCAGTTTGTAGGACACATCTGAAAATGAACAGTTACCAGCTCAGTATGGCTTTCCTGGTAAAACTTTTGAATTAAATAAATCATTGTAAACTCTAGTGGCCAGTAGGGAAGGGGAGGGGTGATGATAGGGACCTTTAAGTACCAAAGGGATGTTAATAAAGTGGACAGCAGTGCCCGGTTCACAAGAAGCAAGGGCAAGCTGGTACCAAGAGGTCATGGATGGAAACTGGTGAGGGGAAGCTTTACAAGGAATGTTAAGTAAGTTCCTCTTTATAGAAAGGGTTGTGGAGAAGTGGGATACATAGCCAGAAGTGGTCAACACAGAGTCCAGCACTAGCTTCAAACACAAGTGGGACAGGAACAGGAAAACAGTCCAAACCAGCAGAGGGAGGATAGTAACTGTATCAGACTCCGAGTCAGATTGTGCCACCAGGATATCTGGAAATTTCTAGGTGCCCCCCCCCCCAGTTCCTGTCCACCTTCCAAACTCTGAAAATCTTTGCATTTATCATCTGTTTTCTAATCAGAGTATTTCATGCACTGCAAGTAAATGTAAAAGGCAAACACAGAGCTAATGTATAAATTTATGTGGAACATTGACATACGTATGTCACCTTGGGCCCTTCACTACTGATTTTGCAGGTGGGCCCTGTATCTCCTTTCAAGGTGGGTCCCCAGTACCCTAGTTTGACCCTGATAAGACTAATTTTGGCTAGTTCTAGGCTGACATCTTCTGTTACTACAAATCCCAGACTCTACTGCAGCTGACATTGGAGCAGTGGGAGATTCAGTAGCTTGCAGTACATGTTAAGAGTTTACATAAGCTCTGATCTTTTGTTTGCTGGTCCCTCTGTCCTCCCTGAGCTAAGTCTAGTCACACAGAACTGAAGTTAGCCCCTGGAAAAAAGCAGCCTGAACAACACCTGATCAGAGATTATTCTCTAACATGCACTGCAAGTTACAGACTCTTCCACTGCTGCCTATTACTCTTATGTGTCGGTCTGGGGATTCTGGATTTGTGGTAACAGAAGATGTCAGCCTAGACTAAGCAAAATTAGTCTGATATAATCTATTATACGTCAGTAAATAGTAAGTAAATCAAAATATCTTTTGAGACCAGCCCCACACTTGAGTGTGGGGCCATTTGTGCTGACTGTTTCCCTTTTTAGTGGTCAGCCAGGGTGAGAAGGAGTGAGTGTTCCAGTGGACAATCAATCTCTCCTCATGAGAAGGAGATCAGCATACTCCAGTGCACTACCGTGGCTTTTGTAACCACAGGTGGAGGTGCAGTCGAAGGAATCTAAAGTGCAGGAGGAAGAGGCTGGAGCCAGTCATTATACAAAGTCAAGTCAAGTCAAAGTTTATTACAGGAATCCATCTGCTGAGCAAGCTCATTTACAAGGAGGTTCTGGCAACCATCAAGATCAAACATTATTAGCAAATATACAAACTACAGGGTAAAGTAAGCAGTAATATTTACATGTACAGAGTGAAGGTTTACAAGGAAATAAACAGTGTGTACATATATTCACAAGTCCAGGCTATGGTGTACAGAGCAGAGATGTTACAGCATGGCAAAACAGAATGTTTATACATTGGAGCAAATTGAAGGCAGGAGGTAAGCCATCTGGCCAGTAGAGATTGTAGAGGAAGCGAGAGCAGGGGTGAGGATAAGGGGAGAGACGAGGGGGGGTTGTGGCAGTGGTGAGAAGGAGGGGACGGGAGTAAGGGCAGTAGACAGAAGGGAGATCAGAAGAATGGAGGAGAGGGGAGAGGACTGGAGGGCTAGGGGTAGGGTGTGGTAGTGGGCAGAAGGTGAACTAGGGAAGGGGGAAGGGAAGGGTAGTTGGATAGATGGGGTGTAAAAGGGTGGGGAGTGAGGGAGGAAGAAAGAGGAGTTGAATAGGAGTGAAGAGGGCTCAGTGGCATGCACAGGAGTCACTAATTTGGTGGGAGACTAGAGTTATGAAATTGCATAGGGGTACAAGGTTTTGTAGTTTGAGACTGGATTAGGCTTTATTCCAGGCAGCTGGGAGGACATGACTTATGGCCATAAAACTGAAACGAGTAAGTGAACAAGGTACTTTTAGCATAATATAGTTATTTCTCTGTAAAGAGTATAGGCAGGCACTGCATTGAAAGAGGGTAGAAATATATGCACAGAGTTTAGACAAGGGGGCTTTATATAACCAGGTGAGGGAGTGGATGAGGCATCCGGACAATAGAGAGGTCCAGCCTACTTGGGCATATAACTCTCAGTGGTGTGTGCGACGGTGAGCATTAGTGATGAAATTAATTGCTCTGTGGTAGAGTGCATCCAACTGGTGATGTAGAGAGTCCGAGCATCGGCCGTGAAACAACGCCAACATAGTCAGGAAGAGGCAAGAAAGTTGACTGGACAAGTTGTATTCTGGTTCTCAGCAGTGAAAAGCGTTTTTCCTATAGAAGAAACCAATACGCTGATGCAGTTTTTACAGGAAGTAATGTGCAGAGAAAGTTAGTGTTTGTTGAGGTCCACAGCCCACATATTTGAAGTTGTTGACTCACCTCAAGGTTATCACTTATGAGCATTCTGATGGGGCAGGGATGAAAGAGCAGTTATGGAGGAAGTGAGCTGGTTGGAATAGAAGTACATGACTTAGTTTTTTTTGGTATTTAAGAGGAGTTTGGATTGCGCCAGTCTGAGCTGGAGGAGGCTGAACTGGGATTGGAGTTCCATTTCGACCTCAGTAGCTGAGTGTCTGGATAGATAGATCACAGTGTCATCTGTGAACAGACGAAGTTTTGCTTTAGTGATGTCACTATCAATAGTGCTGATGTTGAGTGTGAAAAGAAGAGGTCTAAGGATCGAGCCTTGTGGAATGTTTCTCGTTATGGGAAGGAGCAGGCAGAGTGAGCCGTCTGCTTTTACCTGTTACCGTCTGTAGGCCAGATAGCTCTCGAACCAAAACAGAGAGGTGCCCGAGATGCTGTGGTAGTGTAAGATGTTAAGGAGTAAAGCATGGTCGACAGCATCAAAGGTTTTACTGAGCTCCAGAAAAACTGTGCCTGTGACTTGTTTGTTGTTCATGGCAAGAAGCCATTTGTTAGTGAGTGAGGCTAGGGCTGTGGTAGTGCTGTGGGATTACCTAAAGCCAGACTGAGCAGAGTTTATTGGGTTATTTATTTGTATTACACTGTATGATGCCATCAATATTTTAATTTACATGGACGTTATCCAGTACCTTTTGACTGCTGTTGTACAGTATTAATAGTCAAATACATATAAACACGTGTTGCATTAGTCCGTCAAAATAAACTTAGTTTCATGTGCTTGTAGAATTCAAGATGACTTACAGAAGGTGTGTCTGGACAGGAAAGCATGCCTCCAGCCTACTTTTGAAAACCCCATGACAAATCTGCTAAAATGTGATTTCAGAGAAGAAATAGTTATGTTCTAGGAATCTATTTCTGACTCCCTGTTGTTGGTTGGATCTAGAACTTTTATTAAATAACCTGGTATATCACTGGAGCATAAACCATACATCAATGGAACTGCAACTATATGCATATTATGAAGACAAGAATGTGTGGTGTGCAGAGATAGTTACCGCTACTTCACTGCCCCCATGATCTTCTGCTGCCTTGATCTATTATGTCAAGATAATTGTTATTTTTCTTACTCTGATGGCACCAATGTATGACTCTTTAAAAACATTTTCAGTGACATTTCAATTCTGTCATGTCATCAAATAATACAAAATGATTTAGAGACAGGTGTCAAAAACATTACAGTGTCTCAGCTCAAAACCAGACCTGACTTCTACTTGTCTTCTGGACCACAGGTATTCACTTTTTGCTGTTCTTAAGTAATTCTGTTATCCTGTTTTTTAATTTTCTAAAGTCGCTCTTCATACAATTTGGGCAACTTGGAAGGGCTTACTGGTGCAGTACTGTAACACTTTTCTTTCATTGCTGGAAGCCCAACCTGACTTAGTAGATAAATGAAAAGGAGTCCATGATATCAATTATATTGCCACAGAGGAAAACAGTAAAGGAAAAGTACCCTATACAGTCTACTCCATTTATATCGCCCGCGGTTAAAACAGGCAATCATCTATTTTGGGCAAAAGTACAAACCATTTACCAAATCTCATTGATTCAAGTGTTACAGCTGTTGGTTATATCGATCGTTATCCGCCTTCTATAGCGGGCTGATTCTGCTTGCTGTTGAAACTTTTCACACCCTATTAGCGCTTTGCTAATTGATAATTGCTCAGCTCAAGCAAAGCGGTTTACTGTTTCCATTACAAAGAGGTGCTATAGCACCTCAGTGCAATCACTTTGTGACTCGACTGCTGAAATAATGGCTGGAAAACAAAGACAATCCCTAAGCCAGAAAATTGAGTTTTTAAAAAGATCGACTAGTTGCCCAAAATGAGCCAGCTGACTTGGCTCAACTTTCTTATTCTACCCAAATCTACTGTTGCTGATCTATTGAGGCAAAGAGAGCAGCTGTTTACAGAATGGAATGCTAATCAGAACCCAGATCACAAAAGGAAGCGGGATGGCAAGGATGTGGAGGTGGAAGCAGCCCTATTACGCTGGTTTCAAAATGTTCGTGGTCGGGATGCACTGATTAGTGGTCCATTGCTAGCACAAAAAGCCAAGCAGCTAGCAACAGCCCTAGGTCGAGAGGACTTCAATCCCTCAGAAGGCTGGCTCCAGCGTTGGAAAGCCTCTGCAGAACAAGCTTCTGTGTCCAGTGAGCCTTACCTGTCTGCCCCCGAAGTGCTTGAAATTGAAAAAGTAGCTGTTCCGGATGGACTGTCAGAGGAGCAGTTTAAAGAGCTGTGTCACCTTGGTGATAGCGACTCTCCACCTGAAGGAGAGCAAGATGACATCCAGGAGGTGATTGAGTAGCTCCAGAGGTGGCGTGGGCCGAGGCGAGGACGAGGACCCGGAAGCTAGTCGGGTGGAAAGAGGAGTCCTTGTAACCGCCGTTGATGTTCGAGGAGCCCTTTTAACATTCGTCGTGCCATGGAACAGAGTGCTGGTACGAGCCGAACTGGGATATGATGCTAAAAACCGAGGAGACATGGCGTCCGTACAGCCGAAAACAGAATATCCAGACTCGGATCACAGAGTTTTTCACGGGACACGGGACATAAGTAGGCTTAGCATCACAGCTTCTGTTGCACTGTTACTGTGCTGTAGTTTTACTTTTATTTTACTCAATTAACTAAAGTAAAGAAATAAGAAAATAAAGAAGATTAGTATATATAAAGTACTAAGTGCTTTCGATTGCATTACTGTAGTGCTTTTGATATCAACAGTAGCATCAGTTATTGGATTCAAACAGCTAGCATTTGGATAAATCATCCATCTTCTATAACGGGCATAAAGGCTTGACACAAACATGCCCGTTATAAACGGTGGGCACTGTAGCTACAAAGACACCTGTGGGGGAAAAATGGAAAGTAAAAGAGCCTGGAGAAAGAAATGTGGAGAAAAATCATGGATTAGACATTGGGATTATATGAATCATGTCTGTGTTTATTTGTTTCTGGGGAAAACCCTATATAGGTGTCTGTTTGTGTGTGTGTGTATACATATACATATATATATATATATTTTGTTAATGCACTAGTTAGGGTTGGAAAACCCCTATATAGGTGTGTGTGTGTGTGTGTGTGTGTGTGTGTGTGTGTACATATACACATATATATATATATATATATATTTCATTAATGCATTAGTTAGGGTTAAAGTGACAAAAGTAGGAGATGTGACATTAGAACACCTTCTTACACCCCATCCCATGCTGCAGGCAGCAGCAGGAAAAAGCGTTATGATTTCACCTCTCTTGCCTCTTTGCAAATCAGGCTGGGCGTGTCTTGAGGTTGTCAGCCCTACCTCTCACCCCCATTCTATCAGTAAATAAGCTGAGATGGGTACAGTATATGAGAATGGGGTGAGCATTAGGCATACCCATGCCTGATTTGTGAAGAGGCAAAGAGTAAAACCATAATGGTTTTTCCTGTTGCTGTGGGTGGGTGGGGTGTTAGGGTTTAAAACCCTAACGCTACATTTGCCTACTTTTGTTGCTTTAACCCTAACTAGTGCAATAGCGACATTTTTTTGCAAAGAATTTTCTTACTTTCTGAGATAGTATAATTGTATCCTTATTTGTCCAGGCCCTGTGCGCCCATACCTCCTTAGATGCATACATATAAAAGGAACAAAACTGTCATGATAGCCTTCTTATTACCCCACCTCATGAACCCAGTAATGAACATTCTGAAATCCTAACCAAAACATGATTCTGCGCCACTGCAATGGCATTGTGCGCCACAGCTGCAAAAATACAGTTTAGTCAGGGTTTGGAAAATGACAGCTATCACATTCAAGAAGTGATATAAAAGGATGCTTATGTTGAAAACTTGGTGTCAAAATATTTCAAATTGCCAAAATGATGAGCGAGCATAGCAAAATCTCAATGTATGGGCATAACTTTGCCATTTTTGCAAATTTTTCTCCAAATTTTCAACATAGCCTTCTTATGACCCCATCTCATGAACAAGGGTGGTAAAAATATTCAAATCCCACCCAAAAGGTGATTTTGTAAGTGACTGCAAAATCACTTTTCAGGCTTGATTTGTGAAATTCCACCAATGTTAGTCATGAGGTAGGGTCCCAGAAAGGCCATGTTGAAAATGTGAGGTCAAAATCTGCATAAATGACAAAGTTGTGCATCAAAGTTCAAAACCTTATTGAAATACATTGAACTGCATTTACCTTAGTTTCTATTATTGAAGTCAGCGGTTCCAGCAGCAAGATGTATCTTCAATCAGAGACTGGATCTTGACCATGGGACCTGTTCAGGTGAGTGAGGGTGTGGTGGGGGGTGTGAGGTGGGTGCAGGGTGGTAGGTGCTCAGTGGGAGGTCGAGCAGGGGGGGTTGGAATGGTGAAGGACTTTTTTCTTTTACAGGTTAAAAAATAAAAAAAACACAATGAGGGAAGGTTTTCTTTTTTATAGGGTATGAAAAGACAGGGACAACGAACAGAGGTGGGGTGCCACTAGACACCAGGGAAATATATATGAATGACAGGCATGGCAATTGAGGTGGGGGTGGCACTAGACACCAGGGGAATACATAAAGAAATGCAGAGAAAAATCATGGATTAGAGATGGGGTTATATGAATTATGACTGTGTTTATTTTTTCTGGGGGAAACCATAAGTGGGACGAGGGGGCGACTGTATGATACCAAATTTATCAGCATTTATCTTGTGTAGTTGCCATTAATCTCAGTAACCTCACAAGTGATGGTTATGACAGAACATGACAATTACAGATATATACTACATATCTCATAGTTGCACCCCCGCATGTTTCATTATGAAATAGAAGTACCTTGTGTGAGGACTTATTTTTGAGATTTTTGAAGCAATAATTAAAATTCTTCTAAGTTTGTGGGTTTATTTTGTGTAGTCATGGCTCTGAGCATTTACTCCTTTCCCAGTTGCTACTGCTGTTACTATGAACACAACGCCACATTTGCATTGCAACGCCTCTGCCCAATGGATAATGGAAGGGCTGAATGTTTTTTTTTCAAGACAAAATGGCAGTCATCCTTAGTAGAAATGGAATTTAAGGGCACTGAGTTGTTTCTTTTTCAGGGGCAACTTTGTACAGACAGCTAGAGAGTGTGTGTGTGTGTGTGTGTGTGTGTGTGTGTGTGTGTGTGTGTGTGTGTGTGTGTCTCAGAGGGAATGTGAAAGTGGGTGGATGTAGTGCGGCTGGGGTGGGGCAGAATCTGATGTAGCAACTGTATAGATAAATGCCTGTGATGTAAGAACTATGTAGATAAATGTAGTGTGATGTAGTAACTGTGTGTATAAATGAAATTTACACACACAGTTACTCAGATGAATGGATTTATCACACTCCGTTTATCTCTACCACCAAAAAAATATACATATATATATATATATATATATATATATATATATATATATATATATGAGATACATCATAGGCAGGAGTGGGATATGGAAAACAAATGCGATATTCTCCTGTAGGTCTGACCAGTCGAAAATACTGCTGTTATTTGCCATTTTATCCTCACCCCATTGCATAAATAAATATACAGTATACACACCTATCTCTCTCTCTCTCTATATATATATATATATATATATATATAGAAACTAGATACCCTTAGTTGTGGTTGAGAAGCCTGTTTAATGTTAAACCTCAAATTGTGAACTTTAATAACTTTGCAACTGATCAATGGATTCGCACATTTGGTATGCACTCCCCTGTGGGGTAGGTCTGTTGATGTGGTAAGTTTAGTTTTGGTCAGATATGTGGATTCTGAGATCCAGATAGCAAAAAAAAGTAAGAAGTCACCCTTTTATGCAGTTTTTTTCCCTTGTCGTCTTGTGTCCAGACTGTGTGTAATTTTGGTGTGACTTTTTTATGGTAAAAATAACTTGGGTAATGGAACTGCCCTTGTAGTTTGTTGCAAAAATATTAAACTGTTGCAAAGTTATTCCATGGTTTAGTTCCCATTACATCCTACGAGAAGTTTATTTTTCAGGATAGATGTCTTGACTTTGGCAAAGGATTTGATCTTGTGAAAAGGATTTAGTCTCATGAGAGCATTTTCTTTCATGAGAACAAAATCCTTTTAAGTGAAAGAAAATTCTTTTTCACAAACCACCATCTTGTTTTCTGTTTAAAAAAATAGTTGAAAGCACCCAAAATGAAGGTATCTAGAGACACCAACACATGCATCTTCATCTGGGCTCCATTAGGTGGACTGCGAAATTATTTGGTGGAAGAACAACCTTGCAATGCCTTTTTTTAACATTTTAATTCTTTTTTTGTGACTCACTTAGATCCTTTTTCACAAGCCAATTAATTTTTTGTTAGCCAAATCTTTTTTCAGGAGATCACAAAAAAGGGTTTTACAGGCTACTTTGATGCATAACTCAGCCGTTTTGAGATTTGACCCAAATTTTCATCATGGCCTTTTGGGGCCCCACCTCATGAACAATATGACTGTTGATTGTCAACTCCTACCCAAAGGTGATTTTGCAGTTGCTTGGCGGGTGCCTTTCAGGCAGGATTTGTGTAATCACAGTCATATTGTTCTGAATGAAAGTTCTAAAAAGGTCATGTTGAATATTTGGGTCAAAATATCAAAATGGCTGAGTTATAACCATTCATTGCAATCTTGCTATGCACGCTTGTAACTTTGTAAATTTAAAATATTTTGACCCCAGATTTGAAACACAGACTTGTTATTACCCCACCAAATGTATGTCACAACTGTCATTTTTCAAATCCTGGCTAACATGTGTTTTCGCACCTGCAACATGGAAATGGCATTCCAGTTGTGTAGAATTATGTTTCATTGGGGATTTGAATATTTTCTGCACTGGGTATATAGGAACAAAACTTAGTTATAAAATATTTAATTATAATTTTATTATTTTTCATTATTTTAATTACTATTTTATATTCTTTATACATGTTTAATTATTAAGTAAGATAATTGGGGTATAATACAGAGACAATTGGTTTAATGTTGTCTACGTAAATTGCCAGAAAGAAGAAAAATTGCCTGCAAAAACTTCTGCTAAAAATTGGTTTTCAAAGTTGAGAAAAAATAATGGTCTAGTTTTAAAACTTCTTTCCAGTTCACCCTGCCTAAATAAAACAGGGACTTAGCATCTATAACTCTTCATTACAGCAGATAGATATCCTGAAACTTGCCCCTTGACAGAGCTTCTACAAACTAAAGAGCTAATGGAGCCAAAACAGGCAGACAGGAAAATAATACATATTTTAAATAGTAGTCAAAATTAACTTTTTATTTCTTAAGTATTTTTCTTTTTCCTTTTGCTCATCATAAAGTCTTCTATGTGATAATATTATGCTGGATGTGTGGAACAGCTCTTAGCCTGGCAGCTGACATATATAACTCTACTGCCCCACACTACATCATCAGCATTATGATCTCAGTGACATCACAGGTGAATTGCCTTCTCTCAGGAAATACTTGTCCTATAAACAAGAGAGGCATCTTACAAGACTCCAGATTTTATGCAGAGTCCAAAAATGTGTATAAAAGGACTATATTGTGTTGCATGCAAAAGTTATGAAGAAAAGTAATTTTACGCTTAAAAAAATAAACTCTGAACAGAGGGGCAAAGTCCAATCAAACTTGGTAAAATGTGTAGGAAATGCTGTCAGGATGCTGCTCTGACCAGAGCTAATAATGCCAAACCCTGGAAGATCCAGCCCAGTTCTTGCCTATGTATCATCCTGTAAGGACCTGTGTCTGTGGACCTGCAAATGTTATTGTTTTGAGATTCCCTCAAAGGCCAAAAGCCAAGAGCCAAGCCTGCCTGGTGATGTCTGGACCAGCAAGAAACCAAGCCTTCATTTCTGAGTTCATACCAGAGGTGTTGAGGTCAAGAGCCTGAGGTGAGCCTGGAAGGAAACAAGAACTGCAACAAAGCCAGCCACAAGGAAAAATAACTTTCTACAGCAGAATCTTCCAAACACTAATGCAGTAAAGACTTATGTTTGTGTAATGGACATTTTAACTGAAGTAATGTTTTGAAGTGTCTGACACAACCAAAACAAGGACATAGACTGCCTATTGATGTCCTTCAGCCAAGAATCAAGCCTACAGAGCTGTGATGACAACAGATGGGTCCAAAGTCCAGGGTTCAAATGGAAACAAAAGAGTAAAACAGAAACAGCCACAAAATCCAGTCACTAAAAGAACTCTGCTATCCAGGGAAAAGAAGTATTGTAATCAACATTCTGAAACTAAGGAAGAGACCAAGCTCCACAGCTAACCAAATGTTTGAGTATTATTTTAATTATTATTTTTTAAATATTCTGATTGGGCTCAGCTGGGTGGTTGCATGGAAAAATTATTTCTTACAGACTAGAGTGTTGGTTACATTGTTACTTAAATTTACATAATGATATCTCTATAAACATTTGTGCATGAGAAAAGGTATTTAAATAAGCTACAAAGAAAAGTTTTAAAGTACTACTTAGACAAAGCCATTTGAAATTTTATACAAAAACAATTTTACTGTTTGCAAAAGTTGCCAAAACTGCAAGCTGTTTTGTTTTGTTTTGTTTCTTTGTTTTGTTTATTTTCTGAAATATTTGTTATTTTGTTGTTTTATGTTTACATTGCTTTTTACTATGTTTGCAATGTTTTATTATCTATACAAATATTATTAATTAGAAGAATTGTACAGGGACAAATAAAATCTGTTTTTTTCTACATATTACACGTGGGTGTGAGAGAAATGTTTTGCCATTATCCAGAACTGCATGCAATAGGTGTTAAAGCAAAATATGAGTCAATCTTATAGTTGTTTACATAATTTATGCAAATGTTATGACATGGGACTAAAGGCTTAGCTAAGTGCCCATAATAAAAAATTAGTATTTAGACCTAGTGTTCCAGTAGGTACATCAGGTGGGGTAATAACATGGCTTTGCTGACAATTTCATCACTCTTGGGCTATACATGGAAGTGCAGGGCCCTCTGGGCCCTGCGTTTCCACATCTAGGTACATATACACATCTATGGAGCAATGGAAGTGCAGGGCCCACAAGCAGATTATGATATGATTATGCTATCTTAAAAAGTAAGGAAACAATTGCAAAAACCTTTGTTAATGTATCCGTTAGGGTTGCCACAACAAAAGTAGGGAAATGTGGCATTAGAGTTTCACCCTAACACCCCACCCCTACCCTGCACATATCAAGAGGTGTTAGGGAAGTGGCATTGGCATTGTCAACCCTAATGTTCGCCCCGTTCCATTATAAAAAAAAGCTGCGTGGGTACAGTATAGGAGAATGGGGTGAGTGTCAGGGTTGACAACCCCAATGCCATCCCCCAACACCTTTTGATCTGCATAAGGTAGGGGTGGGGTGTTAGGGTGAAACTATAACACCACAGTTCCCTACTTTTGTTGCAGCAACCCTAACTGATGCATTAACAAAGTTTTTTGCAATATATATATTTATATATATATATATATATATATATATATATATATATATTATTAAAAAACTCCATTAATACATCAGTTAGGGTTTCTATTACAGCAACAGAAGTCTGGAAACTTTATAGTACAGTTATAACCCTACCACCCCACCCCACCCCCACACTCCACACACCAACAGGAGCTGGAGTATGCCTTAGGGTCACTGGGCCTAACTCTCACCCCATTCTCCTATACTGTACCATCTAAGCTTCCTTACACATGGAATGAGGTGAGAGTTACGGCCAATAACCCCAACACCTGTTGGTGTGTGGAGGGTGGGGTGAGGCGGTAGGGTTGGTAACCCTAACATCGAATTTCCAGACTTTTGTCACTGTAATAGAAACCCTAACTGATGCATTAACAGAGTTTTTTGAAGTGTATTTCCCTTCTTTTTGAGAAAGTGTAATCTTACCCACATGTGGTTGTGGGAGCATCAGGCTGCCATTACTCCATAATGGTATCCATTTATGGGGGAAGTGTAGAGACATTGTAATGAAGCCTCATCTTCCTCCGGGCCCTGCACTCCCAGTACTGCCTAATGGAAGGCCCTGCACTTCCATTATTACATAATGGTATCCATATGTGGGAACGCAGGGCCCGCTCCCATCTACCCATAAGAACAGAGACATAGTACATGGCTAGAGACATTCCAAGGAACTCTTGTGATGCAGATGGTATAATATCTCAGTAGCCATAGGAACACTGGGAAAAATGTCACTGCAGTTGTAATCATGACCTGGCAACTACCGCATACTTAGTACACCAAGGTGTACAAAGCTACGTTTAGTGAAAATCTGTATCCAGAACCATTTTAGAGAATATAGTCACGAAAAGTACCATAACCACCACAATGTTATCCTACGGAAATTTCTAAACTTCAGAATGTTGTAACTATGGAACCAATGTAAATTTTATCACCAATCCAGCAAAAGGCACATCTGTGGGGAAAGCCCTTTCTACCCTGCAAATTTCTGTCCAAAACTCCAAACCATTTAGTTGCAGTGAAGTGGCAAAGAAACAGCAAATTTTCTGCAAATACATTTGCAAATTTCGACACTTTCACAAATTTGTGAAAGCTTTCATGAGCTCTCTAAATTTGTGAAAGAATGTGTGGTAGCACTTCTGCAATTTGCAAAAGTTTCATAAACGTACTTAGCAAATTGCAACAATAACAATGGAAAAATCATAAAAAACATATTTCCGAGCATCATTTTAAAAATCTGAAGCCAGGACTGTGTTGCTAGGGCCCCAATTAGATAAAAACAACTGTTGGTGTTTACCAAGGGGCATTATTATTTGAATTACAATGTTTTTTCTCCATCACTAACTGAAAACAAGATGGCAGTCGCACAACAGTACTAAATCCATTTGTGGCACTAAAATGCTTTCAGAAAGCAAATATGCTTCATAAGGCACATTGTTTTATTCCATAGTCTATAATGGGAAACTTAAATCTTTAATGACTTTTGAATGGATTAATATTTTTCACCAAACCTTCAAAAGGCACATCAGTGACCAAGACCCCAGATACCCTGCCATTTTGGACTACAGCTCAAATCATTTTGGCCATAGCCCTGAGAAATAACTCAAAAAGTGGTATTTTTTCACAAATTTGTGGCACTCTGCAGCTCTTCAACCACACATCTGACCCAAATGAAACTTGCCAGATCTAGAGATCTATGGTACCAGACAGTGCATGCAAAATTTCAGGCAAATCGGATGAATGGTTACAAGTTATTAAGCTGCACAATTTGGAGTTTAACATAGAAGTGTCCATGCAACCCTAACTATAGGGGCACTATTATTATATATATATATATATATATATATATATATATATATATATATATATATATACACACACACACACAATAGGGGTGAGTGGTAAATAAGTGAGATAAAACAGCATATCATCCACTGCAGTGTGATATTTTTACCTCTGCTCTGCTGTGATGATATCAGCCATTTACACACACAGGTCACAAAAGGTCACTGATATCATCACCCTAGGCAGCTTTCCCCTCGGCATGCAAGAAACACCTGTGCTGTTGCTATAGACACAAATGTAGAACAGCTAACTCAGTGAGCATTACAAAACACACCTACCCCCACCAACTTTCAGCTCATTACTGTGATGCTCTCAACTTGATGCAGCCAGAATTCCAAACAGCACAGCTTCACAGAACAGTCTAAACTACTGCCTGCAGCTAACTCAACTACAATTGAAACATACCTCACTTGTTCCTCAAACTCTGATTCTCACCCATTACAATTACTGTGACAATCTCAACTTCACTGCAGCCAGAATCCTAAAGAGCTCAATTTCACAGAACACTCTGCTCTCTGCCTGCAGCTAACAATTACCACTGAAAACAGTATCAGCTGTTCTGACACTCTGCCTCTCAGCCCAGTAAGCAATAATACCCAACAGGGTGGGCGGTATTGTGCTACCACACACCGCCCAGGGGCATAATAAGGGCCCGGCGCCCGCAGGTGGAGGCCTTACCAGCCTGGAAGGTCCGTATAGCACACACCGCCCACCCTGGAGGGTATTATTGCACTTAGAAAATAGGTACTGTAAACAAAAAAAATTGTGAAAAAATGTCAATGAAAAATAAGTTTAAAGTAAGTTTTGAAATAAAATAGTTCCTCCGCCTGCAGTTGACTATTGTTATGTCTGAAGATAGTACTTAAAGAGCCCCTGACACCATTATTAAAACTTAGAAAAAATATGAGAGTTAGACAGTTCAGTTTGTATTTCATGTATTTTCTATAATTATTTACTTTCTTCTTTATTACCAAGGACAGCTGTATGAAAGAGGCTTACTGTTCCATAGACTTTATCTGTTCTTTCCACTATCCTACATATGACATCATAATCCAGGTTGCACCTGGAAACAAACTTCTGGTCATGGTGCTTTTCCTGGTTACCAACTTTTAAATAAAGAAATAAATAAAATAAAGAATCCCCTGTTTATGGCATCATAATTATCCCCACAACAACAGATTGTGATGTCATAAACAGAACTGTGATATCATGTAGGCAAACAGCCAGAACAGATAGGGTAGTGATCCTGTTTACATGCAGATGTCCTTAGTGATAAAAAAGAATAAGAAATACAGAAATAGCAATAAAATATGAACTCACTAGTGCTAAACATTATATTTTCGAAAAGTTGTCACAATGGTGTCAGGGGCTCTTTAAAAACTGCCTCCTTTTGTAAGTTTTGTTTTTCTGCAGTATCATTTCCTTCCCTGCTCCTCTCCCCCAACCCCAACAGAAAAACTTAAAAAAAAAATTGTTTAATTCAAAAAATAATAAATACTTAGTTTACAGTAAGTTTTGTAATAGAATAGTTCCCCCACCTGTATGAGTGTTCTTCCTTGAAGCTGGTTTGCTGCATCTTCTCTGTCCCCCCCATTGAATCGCCATCAAGCGAACACCATGTCTGGATCTCCAGCTTCTTGTTCCCTGAGTGCACCCAGAATGAAACAACAGGAAAAGCAAGCTGGTAGCAGTGACATTTTCCAGAAATGGATATCAGGCATCAGGGGCAGCTGCTATGGAAGCGTGCCAGCGTACTGTTAGGCAACCTTGCATGACCTGTACGTAAGCCAGGATGTGTAAATGCAGACTTCCGGTAATTGCCTAAATTATATTATTTTTTTATGTTTAAATCGGCAGCTCTTTGCTGGCATCGGGATCCAGCGTGTCTGTGTGTGAGTCGGGGAAAGTGGAAATGCAATAGGTAAATGGGCAGACTGGATGGACCTTGCGGTCCTTATCTGCCGTCAACGTCTATGTTTCTCTGTAAAGGGAGCACAGCTGTGGGATCGTGGAGTGCAGTTGGAAAGAGGAGCTGGTGAAACTGGAAAGATTGCGGCACTAGGGAAGGAAGTTTTTTATTTTTTTTTTAATTTCATGCTTCAGCCTGCTGGTGCCGTGGGGGAGGGGGGTTGCCGAAACCAAGCAGTGGAATTTGTAGTTACGGTCCAACTGAGTTAACAGACAGAGAGAGCAAAGGCAAGAAAAAATATCCATTTCTGTAGGAAGCTGCTCTTTCTTTTCTATTTATTGAAACAGGCAACTGCCGCCACTTTCGCTAAGTGAGGTACAAATGGGCATGGTGTAGCTCATTAGCGAGAGAAGAACTAGTGGCAATTTCAAACTGAGCATTCAATTGCTACAAGGATTTGAAGGTAATCAGGCAGCAGAGGCAGGAACTTAATATTTCCTGGTCTCTGTTGCCTGATACGGACCGGCTGGTTGGTTGCCCTAACCAATCAGCTTCTAGGATTTACCAGCCCATTTCTAATTACAACTACTGTGATGCTCTTAAATTCACTGCAGCCAGACTGCTAAACAATACAGCTTCACAAAAGTATGTTTCTCCTCCTATCTAAAACTAACACATTTAGCATTGCAAAACACACTCATGTGTCTCTCAGAGTTTATAACATTGCCAGCTCATTCAGATAAGCTCACACACAGAATGAGCAAACACATAAACAGAAACAGAACACAAGACAGCATAACAAAACTTCTAAAACTCTTGGCCCTATTGTATATATCGAATACATGATTGGCAGATTGTGTGCTATGGCAAATATTGTCACTCCTGCATCGTGAGCCTGGATATCTCACTCTGCAGGAGTGACAATATTCGCTATATCACACCTCATGCCCATCATGTATCCATATATATATATATATATATATATATATATATATATTAGTGTGTGATATGTAGTTTTACACACCAAGATGTGTGATAATATATAAAGCTCGAGAGCGAAGCTCGAGAGGATTATATATTGTCATACATTGAAGGTGTATATAAAAATGCAGATGCATCACATACCTTCAAATGTGTTATTTTTATAATAACTGGTGCTAAGTAAACAAAGCTCAGAGTCTTAGCATTATGTGCTCCTGTGCTGCTGATTCGACCTCTGTATGGGCTCCATAGCATGATGGTTGTTATGACGACAAGGTGAAGGTTCAACGACTTTTCCATTGTTTGAACGGTTCAATTTTTGAGTTGGTAAGTACATTTGCGTGGTACACACACCCAGCATTAAGATAGTAGTGCCATCAACTCGCAGTTGATATGATTTCTGTCGTATCAACCTGCAAGTTTATATGACTTTTACAGGTCTCAAAACAGGTTGATATCAGGGTCACCAGTATATATAACAACCAGCATGCTATGTGATGCAAATGCACTGGTACAAATGACAACTACTGTCACCAGACCAAATAGAAAAAATCCTGAGCGTAGCTCCCATCTAGACCTCATACTGGTAAACAAACCATATAACATCTCGCACACTGGAGTATTTTTCAATGACATAAGTGACCACTGGGCTACGGCTTGTATTAGACATTCTCCCCACATGAAACCAGCTGCTAAATTCAAATTCAAACAATGCCTGAAAAAGTTCTGCCAGAACACCTTCCTAAAAGAGTTAAGCAACATCAGATGGCAAGACTTCTATCTGGCACCCACCCTTAATGAAGCCTATAACATCTTTCATAGCCTACTCATAGGACTAATCGACAAACCCGCCCCTCTAAGAATGATCAGATGTAAAAAAAGACCTCCCCGATGGTTTTCTCCCATCCTGAAGAAAGCACTTAAGGATAGGTATTTTTGGTGGAAAAAAGCAAGGAAATCTCACCTAGAAACAGATTGGCTGGCATTTCGCACCTCTAGAAATGTCTGCACCAAACTAATTAGGTCTGAAAAAGCCAGTTATTACCATGCTGAACTTGAAAACAACAAAAACAACTCTGCCAAATTTTTGAACATTCTTAAGGAGGTCAAAGGTCAGACTACCGAGTCACCCCTCCCAACCAAAATTGTGTCCACAGGAAATACCTACACAGACAAAGCTGCTATATTAGAGCAGTTCAACGAACACTTTGCCACTGCAGGGCTTGCCTTTGACACCTCACCCATCAACAACCTCAGCCCACCAGGGGATACTACTGTTAACCATATTACTAATCTCAGCCCAAACCTACCGCATCCTGCCAACTTCAGCTTTCTAACAGTCACGTTTAATCAAGTTGAGGCCTCCTCCTGTCCCTGGATATCAAAAGAGTGCCAGTGCAGACAATATCAAATCTTACTTTCTAAAACTCGGCCTCTTCTATTTAACCGCTCCCATCACCCATTTATTCAACACATCCCTCAAACAGGCGAAGCTACCTGCATCGTGGAAAACTGCACACATTCTATTTTCATTCAAATCTAGGGATCCAAGTGTTCTGAACAATTATTGGCCTATCTCTATTCTATCCGTCCTCTCAAAACTACTCGAGAAAATTGTCAACGCCCAGACCAGAGAACACTAGACTCAAATAACTCGCTAAATCCATCTCAGCCTGGCTTCAGAGCCAAACATAGCACCTTTCAGCCCTAGCAAAGTATCCACCAATTGGCAAATTGCCTTGGATTCCCAGAAGCATGTAGTTGCCCTATTTCTGGATCTTAGCAAGGCCTTCAATACTGTGGATCACAACATCCTACTTAATGTGCTAGGTAATATCAGTCTCAATAGATCTGCCATCAAATGGTTCACCAGCTACCTAGCCAACAGGCTACAGAAAGTCAAAGCTATAGGTGATTTGTCCCCACAAAAATCCCTCTTACGAGGTGTCCCACAAGGCTCTATACTGGGTCCAATCCTCTTTGCAATCTATATCAACAACCTGGACTCGCACCTGCCAATGTGTGCTTATTTGCAGATGACACTGTACCCTACACCACTAGCTCATCCTTGTACTTGGCCCACGTGAACCTGCAGCAAGACTTCACCACTTTCCAATATAACCTCATCAAACATAAGCTTCTCCTCAACGCCAAAATGACTAAAACCATGATTCTCTCACCAAAGTCTGTCTCTGGATCTACACGTATCCCCCAGATTCTAACACTTCTAGATGAACCCCTAGAGATAGTGGCTAGATAATAAGCTGAACTTCCTGTACCACCTACATGAAAGCTTGAAGAAACTAAGGCAGCGATTAGGCCTTTTTTATCGCCTTAAACATCTGCTTACCTTAGAAGCCAGGAAAAGGCTAGTACAATCCACATTTCTACCTGTACTGGACTATGCTGACTTCCTCTACAGTCATTGCCCTACAACGACACTCAACAAACTTGACACCCTTTATCACCGGGCCTTAAGATTTATCCTTAACCTACCTCGTCGCACTCACCACTGTTTATTATACCAGGAGTCGAGATGGCCCTCACTCTCAACCAGGAGGAAAAGAAACACTCTCCTTTGGATGTTTAGAGCGCTATCCAATAATCTCCCTACATACATCTCGAGCTTCTTTGAATGTGCCAAGGAACCTTATGGATTAAGACGCTTCTCCATGATTTGTTTCCAGACCCCTAGAGTGAAAACAACCTTTGGCTTGGCAGCAATCAATTTTTTTCTGCCAACACTTTGGAATATTATGCAAAAATCTTTAAAGCTTTCCACGCTCCCTAGCATCTTCACATTCAAAACACTGATATGGGACCTGTTGAAGGACACATGCTGTTACTTTAGATGACTCTTCACCTCAGCCACTGGTCCCTCCCAAACTTCATACTCTGTCTCACCCTTCTCTCCCTATAAAGTATCCCCAGCACTTATTGGTTCTTTTCTCCCTAAACTCAGCCTAGTCTTTTTCCCTTCCTAGCACTCTCGTTCCCTTCTCCTCCTTATCACTCCTTCCCCTCTCCCTGCTTTTAGTACAGTGATACTAGCCTCTAATTAGTGGTAACAGCTAGAATGGTAATCTTACACTCGTGTAAATCATGATAAGAAAATGTTGTATGTAACTATTTTGCACCTTATGTATATGCCTCCATTGGTCTGCAACTGCTCATTGTTGCCACAGTGATGGTACCATATCTGTGCTATGTTAAGTTTTTGTTTTCCCTTTCACTTACTGTATTTCTGTATTGTATCGTATTAATGTCCAAGACCACCTTGAAAATGAGCTTGCTCAATGGTGTTATACGTCTGGTTAAATAAAGTTGATTGATTGACTATATATATATATATATAAAATGGATAAGGGTGGTATACAAGGATGTATACCCATTGAGGGGACTAATTAGGGCTATAAGGCCAAGAGCCCAAAGGTGAGTTGCTTTATTGCTCTAATTAGCCCCAGATGGGTATCCTTCCGATGTTCCACCTTACCCATTGTTTGCTGTTGAATATAATACATCAGGATGGCTATTCTTATGGAGATTGCATTTGCAATCATGTTACAGCACCTGAAGGTCTCATACAGCAAGAAGTGAATGGTGTGCAGCGAGTGCAGGTATGAGTCTGGGGATTTCTGGGTTTGGAGGGTTGTTCTTTTGTAGCTTGTTAATCGGTTTGCTAGCTTCCTAATGCAGTGTTAATTGTGTTATTAGTGGTGTCCCAGGATTTAATCCAGTGCAGGTGTATACTTTTCATTAGTGCAGGTATATACTTTTAATTGTCTGATTAATGTAGATTTATAGCTGTAATTAGTATAGGTATATAACTGTAATTGTTTAATTAGTGTAGGTATGTACTTTGAATTGATAGCTTACCTATCAGTATACTTTGAATTAATGGATTAGTCACAGATACACAGGGAAATAAATGATGAGCTTTCCTATGAAGAAAAGTTCCGATCCATGTAGATATAAATATATATATATATATATTAGTGTGCATATGAAATACATGCTAGAAAATTGTAATGTACAAGGAAATAATGCTATTGGGGGATCTAACAAGGTCATAAACCACTATTCTAAATGGCCAGTGGATTTATGACCTATTTAGATCCTAAGATGGCACTATTTCACGAGTATATAGCACCTTTCTAACAATTTTTTTTTATAACACATAAGGGGTAAACAATGGTGAGCTGTCAGATAAATGATTTATCTGCACGTCTGCTGTTTGACCTCGGGTAACCTCACGACTGCGGTCTCATGCACCAACCCCCCCCCAACCAGGCATTAACCCCTAGTAGAGCCCCTCCTCTGTCGTGGATTAATGCTTACATATCTACTATGTATATAAATATGTGATGATGCGTTATTAGAGTTATCACATAAGTTTATATCCACCCACTGCATAAATTTATTATTTTTAAGAATTACTTCATTTACTTGGGCTGTGAGGAGCTGAATATTATTTCCGAATACCACAGATAGTAGTGCTGCAAATATTCTGAAGCTCTTCCTGAATAGGGGACTGTTCATATTCATGAAAGAGTATTCGGTCAACTACAAAGAAAAAAGCCCCTCCCTCCTTCCCACTCCCCCAAATCTGTAAAATGTAACCCCATCCCTCCAGTCTTGATAAGTAGTCCAGTTCTACCCTTCTCCCCTTAGTTTGTTATATTTCATTATAAAATGTTAAATAAATTCCTTGATGGCCGACTGGCACAACCCACCCACTTCCATGGCCACCGTCTTCTTTATTATCGTATAGATTGTTATATGAAAAAAAAAAAATCAGTTATATCCCCCCACCCTGGCAGCAACCTCCACGGCTATCTGCCTCGCGTGAATGAGAGCATAGCCACATAGAATTTGACGGCAGATAAGGACCGCTTGGCCCACCCAGTCTGCCCATTTCCCTACCTAATGGATAAGCTGCAGATCCTAGTTAACCAGCAGCCTACTTCTTCCTACCCCCAACCCCTAGAATTGCCTTATGACTGCCCCATGCATTCTTGCATTCCACCACTGTTTTTGACTCCACAACCTCCTCCGGAAGGCCATTCCATGCATCCACAACCCTCTCTGTGAAAAAATACTTCCTTAAATATCCTCTGAACCCCTCATCTTCAAATTGTGCCCCTGTTCTTGCAATACTCTTTTTTGAAAGATGCTACCCTCTTGGACTTTGTTGATTCCTTGAGGTACTTGAAAGTTTCTATCGTGTCCCCTCTCTCTCCTTTCCTCGAGGCTATACATATTAAGCTCCTTAAGTCTCTCTTCATATGTCTTCGGGTGCAGACCCTGCACCATTTAGTGCCCTCCTCTGGACAGCTTCCATCCTGTCTATGTCTTTCGGAGATTGGGTCTCCAGAACTGCACGAGTACTCCAGATGGGGTCTCACCAGTTGTCTGTACAGAGGGATTATAACTTCCTGTTTTCTACTGGTGATGCCTCTCCCTATGCATCCCAGTATCCCCCCAGCCCTCCTTGCTGCCCTCTCATATTGCTTGCCCACCTTTAGGTCATCTGATATGACTACCCCCAGGTCCCTTTCCATTTTTGTTGTTGTTAGTATCTCACCCCCCATTGTGTACTCTTCCCCTTGGTTTTTGTTTCCCAGGTGCATTACCTTGCACTTCTTAGCATAGAATCTAGGCTGCCATACATTTGACCATTCCTCTAACCTTGCCAAGTCCCTTCTCATCCTTTACACCCCACCTTGTGCATCAGCTCTGTTGCAGATCTTTGTGTCATCTGCAAAGAGACATACTTTTCCTTCCAGTCCCTCTGCAATGTTGCTTATAAAGACATTGAAGAGGACCGGTCCTAATACTGAAACCTGTGGTACCCCACTAGTAACCCCTTTCTTCAAGTGGACTCCATTTACTATTACTCTCTGTGTCCTATTCTCCTGCCAATTCTTACCCAGGCTGTCATCTTGGGACCCACTCCCAGGCTGGCTAACTTGTATATTAATCTTTTGTGTGGGACTGTGCCAAATGCCTTGCTAAAGTCTAGGTAGGCCATGTCCACAGCCCTCCTGATCTACTACTTTGGTCATCCAGTCAAAGAAATCTATCAGATTTGTCTGGCATGACCTTCCCACTGTGAATCCATGTTGCCTTGGGTCCTGTCCCTCTGGCCTCTAGACACTCAACAGTTCTTTCCTTCAGAAGTGATTCCATCATTTCCACCACTGAGGTTACACTAACAGGTCTGTAGTTTCCTGCTTCTGCCTTTGCTCCCACTTTTGTGAAGGGAATCACATCTGCCCTCCTCCAGTCCTCGGGTACCACCCCATCCTCCCATGATTTGTTAAACAGTGTAGTCAGTGGTGTCACTAGTTCTACCCTTAGTTCTTTTAGAATTCTGGGATGAGTTCCATCAGGCCCCATTGCTTTGTCCACCTTCAGTTTTAAGAGTTCTTTCAGAACCCTTTCTTCTGTAAATGGGCTGGTATCAACTTCTGTATTCAGAGTGTTTCTACTGTTTGTTTAGGTACCTCCCCCTCTTCCTTTGTAAATACTGAGCAAAAATATTTGTTTAGTATCTCTGCTTTTTCACAATCACCCTCTGCCCACCCTCGCTCCCCTTTATTAAGCCTCTACTATCCCTCCCTTGGTCTTCCCTTTGCTCCCGATGTACCTATAAAAGGTTTTATCCCCCTTCTTAACTGAGTTGGCTATCTTTTCCTCGGTTTGGGCCTTTGCTGTTCTGACTGCCTTCCAACTTCCTTTTGCTTTAACTGATGCAGTTCTCTGTCCTGCTCCTTCTGTGATTCCTTGTACTTCCTGAATGCTTTCTTTTTCTCTTGAACCTTCACTGTGATTTCCTTTGAGAACCATAGTGGTTTCTTACATCGTTTCATTTGTTTATTTGCTTCACACAAAGGCTTGTTACCTCTGTGATGGCAGTTTTTATTATTCCCTATTGTTCTTCCACCCCTCCTACCTGCCCATTTGCTAGTGCATTCCTTAGGCACTCACCCATTTTGGCAAAGTCAGCCCTCCTAAAGTCCAGTACTTTTGCCTTTGTATGGCTTGACTCTATTGCTGTGTTTATTGTGAACCATACTGTTCGATGGTCGCTAGTTCCCAGATGGCTACCCACTTCTACATCTGTGATCCTCTTTTCATCTCCATTTGAGAGAACCAGGTCTAAGATTGCTCCCTCTCGAGTGGGCTCCAATACTAGTTGTCTAAGGCATGCCCCCTGTAGGGCATCTAGAATAACCCCACTCTTCAAAGTGGCGGCTGCAACTGCACTCCAGTTAACATCTGCCAATCACTTTCTCTGGCTCCACAGCCACCAATCACTCCCATCATGTGAAGACTGATAAATCTTTGTCCAGCATTAGTGGAGTGTCAATTGGTGTCCACCAGGGCTCCATCTTTGGCCCACTTCTGTTTGGCCTCTTTATAAGTCAACTGCCCAATGCCTGTCAGACAACCGATGTACTCCTCAAGTAGTCATCTGTTCCAAAAACCCTGAACTTGTCAGCCTTTTTTTTGCTCTCTAAAATAATTTTAGGTCACTAAAAAGCTGGTTCTCCAACAACAAACTGGTCCTCAATTACAAAAAAATCAAAGACCATGCTGTTCTCTAGCCTCCCACAGAAGAGGAAAGTTCCAACCTTTGTCATCCTAAACAGCCAAGGTCAAAACTTTAAACGGGTGGAGATCTTCAGATGCCTTGGAGTAACTCTGGATGACACCTTATCTTTTGCCCCCATGTTGACAATCTGGCCATAGTTAACAGAAGACTGGGTGCCCTGTACCATAACTAGAACAATCTCACCGGGATGCTAGATGCCTTATTATGGCAGCTCCATTTGTCACTTATAGATTATGGGCTCCCTGCCTACGCAGCTGCCTGTGACCCAGTGCTAAACAGAGAGCAGATAACCACACTCATAGTTGAAACCCCTTATGCACTCACTAACTGGCTACCTTTACCCAACAGAATAAAGCTCCACACCTGTCTGCTAGCCAAAAAGGCACCCTTGGGCCTCACACCCCATGCTTTAAAAATGCTCTTCTGCATCATCTCCAACCAGTACAACATCAGGAACATAGTTGGGATCCCCATGCCTTGACATGCACTTAGATATGGAAGGGATATGTGAAATTTGACTATGTCATAACTCATTATCTGCTACAATTACTAGTGACCTCAAGTAACCTCATGGTGGCGAAGCCACAAGTGATGGTTATGACAGGTCACTAACAAGTGTACCACATAAATGAGTTATCTCACAATCAACCTCAGCATATTCCATTTATGCAATAGGCTTTTTGGTTTACATCTGTTTTGATGAAAACTGAGATACTGACCATTAGCGGCGGACAGTGCACAATTTGCAGCGGCTTTGTGTGAATTGCATGGAATTTGCCGACTTGCACAATGTACCACATAATTTATGTAACTATGAAGTAACTGTGTAGACAGAAGTAACTGTATGTATAAATAAAATTTATACACACAGTTACTCAGATAAACAGATTTATCACACTACATTTATGTCCACCCACTGCATAAATATGTATATATAATATCCTAGAACCTTGCTCTGTATGTCAATTATTGTTAGAAATGTACTGTCTTGAATGACAATTTGCTGCATATCTTGTTGTATTACTCCCAATTATGGTTTCCATCCTATCACTTTATTGTTATCTATTTTGTATTAAACTCTCTTTGTTTTGAATATTTGTCACCACTGTTCCTTGCTTTTGAACATCCTTGTATTCTCCCAGGTTGTGCCTGAAAATAGGCATCTGCATTGTCTAGTGCACTCACCTAGTAAATAAAAACTAAACAATGAATAAACATGGCCAGGAATACTCTTAAGCCTCCTTAGTAGCGTACTCAGCTGGGCACGGTCATTTCCTGTCAGGGTCAGCTAACAGGTAAATGAACTGCCTGAGACACTACTGAATCTCCCAAAGTTTAATCAGTTTAAGAGATCTCTGCAGTCTGCATTTGTAGTCCAATGCAACTGTAACCATTAAATGGTTTTATTTGGTTTCTCTCTGTACATAATCTGCAATTGTTATACAATGATCTGTATGGATTTGTTTCAAAACTGTATGTAATTGTTCTGTCTTAAGTGCTTTGAGTCAGAGTTGACTGCATTTCCTCAGGAACTGCTTATTGTACTTTAATGGTTTTGTGACTATGTACTTGATGTGGAACCTTTTGTAAATGAGCACTTGTGCTCAAAGGTAATCTCCAAAGTTTTCCATAACTAATAAATAAAATAAAAGTGTATTCATGAAGTATTGTACCTTATATGTATTTATGACTGTCATGTGAACACATGGTATCAATAAACTGAGTTAAAAAAAAAGCTAACTTCAGACTTATTTCTTTAGGTACACGTATGTGTGTGTGTGTGTGTGTGTGTGTGTGTGTGTGTTCTGTGTGAGAAGCGTGCACATCGCACTACACACACACACACACACACACACACACAACAAAACAGAGCACTGTAATTTTGTGATAGCTTGGTTCCTCGATCCACTTCAAATATACTGAAGTCATAGGTGGTAACTCAGCACAGACTGGATTTTGATGTAGTCCAGCTGCCTCACTTCAAGGCAAGAGCTCCTTCAGGCCATCTTGGGCGGGGGAGAGATACATGGATTAGCATAGACTTGTGTTACTCATAAACAGGCTGCTATTAATCAGTTAGGTTAGGATTGCTCTGCAGTGCATTCAAGGAGGGCAAGAAGAGAAGGAAGCAAAATAAGGGTCACTCTCCAGCACAGATACAAAATGAACCTGGTAGGAAAGAGTGTTGCAGTTCATTGACGGACGCCGGAAGGAATTTTAGGAAAATGCCTGTTCACTACTATTCCCTTATTTCTGTCCCATACAGGCTTAAGCTCCCTTTTGTTTTCACCGACCCCACCTCTACTGGCAGTCTGTTCCAGTTGTCCACCACTCTTTCAGTAAAGCAGTACTTTTTTATTTATTTTTTATTTATTTATTGAAGTCTTGGATGACACCTGTGAGCGGACGCTCATTGAGAGGTTCCACATCAGATACATTAACACAAGAAGACACGATATAGTTACAATAAATTATGCATACAGAGTACAAAAAAATTCAACAGTACATGGGTTGCAATAACAAGCGGTTCACAAATTCTGCTAAGGTATTGTACATGGTATGCCAGCGTGAGATAGGGAGGGGCTGGGAGGGGTGGTGGGAGCTGGGATAGGGAGGGTAGAGGGATAGAAAAGATCCAAGGGGTAGGAGGTGGGAGACAAGTGCCAGGGTGAAGTGGGTGGGAGGTAAGTGCTTGGGCAAAGACTTAACCTGGCGGGCCAGGAGTTGGAAGTGCTGAGGCAGACTAAAGCTGCAGGCACAGACTAGTGGGGCTCCTACAGGTACTGTTGTCAGTGATGTGCTGATGGAGTTTGCACATAAAGGAACCAAGGGTTATGGCTCCAGCAATGTCAGGTAGTAGACCACTTGCTCACAGAAGGACCCAGTGAACAAAGAATCGCTGGGCCGTAGTTGTGCAGCACCTGAGCACGTGGAATACTTGTGTACTAGAGCTCCTGGTGTGCCTGGCATGTATAGATGGTGATAGAAGGCTCACAACTCCTTGAAGAAATTTAGTGAGACCTTTTTGTGAGTAGGCAGGTTTGATAAAGTATTCTGTCCTTCAATTGAAGCCAGCCCGACCGCGCACGCTCACAGGTGTGGGAGAGTTTGGGGCATTAGTGAGCAGGTGACAGGCTTTGTTTAAGGCTGTTGAGAGGCATTGGAGCACTGTGTCAGTAGCGAGCCATAGACCACTAGGCCATAGTCAATCAAGGTGATGAGTGAACTGTTAATTGCCAAGTTCAGAACTTCATAGGTCAGGCAATGTCGGTCCCTGTAGAGGATACCGATCCTGGTGATAAAGGCTTTGGCCGTGATGTCAATGTGCTGTGTGTAAGACAGGGCGGTCTCTAGTGTGATTCCCAGGTACTTGAAATGGGGGACTAGTTCCAGGGTGTTACAGAAGTCATTCTGAATTGCCAGGGGATAGCCTTTTAGCTTCTTTTGGACAATGGTGAAGAGCGTGGTCTTGGTCTTTTTATATTTCATGGCCAGTTTTGCTCTTTGAACCACTTTTCAGCCACTGAGAAGCCACTATAGAGGTTGTATTCCAGAAGTGCAGGGTCGAGGGTTGCTAGTAAAGATCACCGCATCATCTGCGAAGACAAGCATCACGACTATTGCAAGCAGCTGGGAAGTTGTTTAGGAAGACACTGAAGAGTAATGGACCGAGTATGGATCCTTGTGGTACACCTGATCTCACTGGTTGACTTTCTGATATGATATCCCCAATCTTTACTTGCTGTGATCGCATGAGCTAAGGTAGCTACAAAACCATGCTATGGTTTCTAGGGCTAACCCTATGTCCGAAAGCTGTTCAAGGAGGAGGGCATGGTGGACCGTGTCAAATGCCTTTGATAGGTAAACAAGGCTGACCCTACAATGTGCCCTTTGTCAAGAGCACTATGTATGAATCTGGTAAATTCCAGGAGAGCCGTGATAGTGCTATGGTCGGCTCAAAACCATGCTGTTCTGGGCATAGAAGCTGATATTGATAGAAGTACTTCCACCAGCTGGTCAGCCACAATCCTTTCAAGGGCTTTGGAGAGACGGGGAGAATAGAAATTGGCCTGCAGTTATTTTGAAGAGACCAGTCACCACTTTTTGTACCGTGGTGTCTGTGGCAGCTTTCAGATTTGGGGGAATTTGGGTGGCAGAGGATAGATTAATTATCTTTGTCGGTGGACCAAGTACTTCATCTAGTGTTGGTCGAACAAATTTTAGGTCCAGAGAGTCCCCACTGTACCTTGATTTGACGAGGCTTTTCAAGGTATTTTCTAGCAACACCTTCAGAGACCAGTTTGAAATGGAAGAGTGGCGGTTTGGTCATGCTGAGGACTTCTCACTGACCTCTGGAGCAGGGGTATTGAAAAAGTTCATCGGAGCACACTACTGAGATCCGAGAAGGCAAGGTTCAGAAAGTTAATGATCAGCAGAGGGTCCAGGGTAGCGACACTCTCAACATTTAGCGTGGCTGGGGCTATTTTAAAGTCCTTCCCAGCAATGTCGTTTAGATTCTCCCAGAATGATTTGCTGCTCTTCCAGGTGTTAGTGAACACTTAGAAACATAGAAACATAGACTTTGATGGCAGATAAGGACCGCTAGGCCCATCTAGTCTGCCCATTTCCCTACCTACAGGATAGGCCGCAGATCCTAGTTAACCAACAGCCTATTTCTTCCTATCCCCACAAGAATTGCCTTATGTCTGTCCCATGCATTCTTGAATTCCCCACAGTTTAGACCCCACAACCTCCTCAGGAAGGCTGTTCCATGCATCCACTACCCTCTCTGTGAAATAATACTTCCTCACATTGCCCTGAACCACCCTCCTTCTATCTTTAAATTGTGTCCCCTTGTTCTTGCAAGTCTCTTTTTCTGAAAGATGCTACCCTCTTGGACTTTGTTGATTCCACTGAGGTACTTAAAGTTTCTATCATGTCCCCCTCTCCCTTCTTTCCTCAAGGGTATACATATTAAGCTCCTTTAGTCTCTCCTCATCGGCTTCTCTTGCAGACCCTGCACCATTTAGTTGCCCTCCTCTGGACTGCCTCTATCCTATCTATGTCCTTGCGGAGATGGGGTCTCCAGAACTGGACACAGTACTCCAGATGGGGTCTCACCAACTGTCTGTACAGAGGGATAACAACTTCCTGTTTTCTGCTGATGATGCCTCTCCCTATACACTTCCTTGTAGAATTTGTTTTTGCCTCACTAACTGCTTTTGTGCACTCATTGCAGGCCTTTTTATACCTTTGGATGTTAGTTGGTGTGCCATGTGCCCGCACCGTTTGCCAGAGTTGGTCTCTTGCGTTTAATTGTGCCAGTAGTACCGGGGTAATTCAGGGATTTATAGGTCCTCTGTTTTTTCTTTCTGTGATGGGAGCATGTTTGTCACAGGCCACAGTGAATTTTGAGATAAAGAGATCTAGTGCAGTGTCCACATATGTGGTTTCATACAGGTCTGACTAATCCTGCTGCTTTAGGTCATCCTTTAGCTGCACAAGGTGGCCCTGTAGGAGTAGGCATTTTTTTATGGTTCTGGCAGGAGGTTTGTGGTAGTTTTTTTCCAAGGAAACTGATAGAGAAGTGGTCACTCAGTGAGTCAGGGAGCACGGTGAGATCTGTGATGTGAGAAGGGCGGTTCGAGAGAACCCAGTCCAGAAATGTGCTGGTGCCCGTCTTGTATTTGGTTCAAGTCAGTGCGTCCACCAGTTGGGAGACGTGGATTGTGGCAAGGGTATCTTTGATGGTGTTAGCAGCAGCACTTTCTCACATCCCTCCTAAACTTCCGCCTCCAGCTTCACTGCATGCTCTCTAGTCTTGGTGCTATTTCTCATTTAAAGAGATTCCCCTGCTGAACCCTGTCCAGCCCTTGCAGTACTTGTAGGTCTCTATCATGTGCCCTCTCACACTCCTCTCTTCCAGGGTTTACATGTTGAGATCCCTCAGTCTCTTCTCATAGGGCTTTTGGTGCAACCCTGCATAATTTTAGCTGCCCTCCTCTGGACTGCCTCAACTCTGACTATGTCTTTTCTGAGGTGCAGCCTCCAAAGCTGAAAACCATACTCCAGGTGGGGTTTCACAAGTGAGCATTATAGTGGCAATACCACCTCCCTTCTCCTGCTGGTGATGCCTCTCCCGTGCATCCCAGCATCACTCTAGCCCAACCCACTGCTTCATCACACTGCCCTGCCACCTTGAGGTCATCAGAAATGATAACCCCAAAGTCCCTTTTCTACTTAGTGAATATCACTACCCCCCCCCATGCACACACACACACACACACACACACACCCAATACTCAGCTCCTGGGTTCTTATGCTCTAGGTGCATGATTTTGCACTTTTCAGCATTGAGCCCCAACTGCCATGCTCTTGACCGCTCCTCAAGTTTCCCAAACTCCCTACGCATTCTCTCTAACCCCTCCTGAGTGTACATCCCATTTCAAATTTTGGTGTCATCTGCAAACTAACATACCTTCCCTTCCAGTTCTTCTGCAGTGTCACTTATGAAGACACTGAAGAGGATTTGCCCTGGCACTGAGTCTGCAGTACCCCACTGGTCACTCCCCATCACTATTGTGAGTGCCATGAGCCACCACCCTCTGTTGCTTATCAAATGACCAGTTCACCACTTTGGATCCCATCCTAAGGCTGCTCAATTTCTCTTGTGTGACACAATGTTGAAGGTTAGCTAAAGTCCAGATAGGCTACATCCATTGCCCTCCTGATCTAGTTCCCTGGTCACCCAGTTGAAGAACTCAATCAGATTTGGCTGGCATGACCCCCACCCCCAAAGTCAACTCATCCTGCCTTTGATCTTATAGCCCACTGCATTTCACATACTCTATGAACCTTTCCTTTAACAGGATTTCATTAATTTCTCCACCACTGATGTGAGACTGATCTGCCTGTAGTTCTAGCCTCCTCCTGCTGCTGCTGTTCTAGAGCTGGATCACTTCTGTTCTCCTCCAGTCCTCCAGAACCCGCCTGTTTCCAATGAGCTGTTCAACAAGGCTGTCAGTGGGGCAGCTTGCACCTCCCTGAGTTCCCGTTACACTTGGGTGTATCCTGTCTGATCCCATAGCCTTGTCTACTTTCAGAGCTTCAAGTCTCTTCAGGACTCTTTCCTCTTAAAATGAACTTGTGTCCCCCACCCCTCTTTGTTTCTGCTGTTCCTGGTGGTCAATCCCCTCCCTTCACTGTGAAGACTGAGGAGAAGTACCTGTTCAGGATATCTACTTTTTCTTGATCCTCTTCTGCACAGCCTCCATCTGCCACCTTCCTTATCTTCACTATCACTTCCTTGCTTTCCTCTTCTCCTTATGTACCTGAAGAAAGTCTTGTCCCCTTTAGCTACCCTTGGCTATCATTTCTCTCTCTGCGCCTTTGCTCCCCTTACTGCCTTTCCTGCTTACCTCTGTTTTGCTTGGTATTTCCCCTGTCTTTGTCCCTCTACATTATCTTATACCTCCTGAATGCCATCTGTTTCCCCTCACCACCTTGCCCTCCCTAGATAACCATAACAGTCTCTTTTATCTTCTATTTTTACTCACTTCCTTTATTCAGACATTGGCTGTCTTAATTATGCCCTCCCTTATTTTTCTCACTGTACCGCTACCCCTTCCTGGCAATCCCCTCCTATGAGGCAGTCTCCCATTTCTTTAAAACTACCCTACTGAAGTCCAGAACCCTCGTCCTCATGTGGTTTGCCTCTGTTCCCATCTTAATGTTAAACCATACAGCACTGTGATCACTGGTACCTAGGGGATTGCCCACCATGTTGTACCTGTTTGTAAGCACCAGATCCAGAACAGTCTCATTCCTAGTGAATTCCTTGACTAGCTGCCTGAGAAAAGTCCCTTGTAGGAAGTCAAAGATAACTCTACTCCTTGACGAAGCTGTAGTTGGAAGGCTCCAATCCACAGCACACCTCCTCCTTGCTTGCCATCCTGAGGATGGCTTCCCCAAGTGCCATATCCAACTACTTTCCCTGTGCAAGAGGTCTTATACCACCCAGTACATACAGCAGCCCCAGTAGCTGTCTCCTGGATGACCCACAGTATCTCCCATTTTTTCTCCAAGTGCCCTTTGTATTTCTGTGACCTTGATTCTCTTCCTCACTTATAGCACAACTCCTCTTCTCTTCCCTGTCTCTCCTAAAAAGAATAGCCCTGCATGGCGATGTCCCAGTCATGGCTGTCAGTGCATCATGGCTCCATTGTGGCCACTAAATCCAAGTTAGCCTCTGCCATGATGGTGTCCAGGTCTGGAATTTTATTTCAAGACTGCTTGCATTGGCACACATGACTCACCATTCCTACTCCTCCTGTCTGCCTCCCTGACCCCCTTCCTGCTTATATTTTCCCTGAAGCTCCCTGATCCCCCTTCCCTTGTTACCTTCTTTATTACCTGTCTGCTTTGCTCCTTTCTTCTTGTTTTCCTGATTTATACCCCTTCTCCTCTGCCTTGTACCCATCCTTGTCTTTTTTCGCCCTGCCCTGAGGGGCTACTCCCCATGGACTCCCTCCTGCTGCTTCATCATCTGGGGGCAAGTTGCCTCCCTGGCATTTAGGCTCGATGTGCCACAGTAGCAAACAGTATAATAGTGTAACACAAGACTGAGTGGCAGTGCAAAGCAAGGGCTGAGCACTCTGATGGCCACCCACAGAAACCTGTAAGTGGGTACTGAAGAAGAAGAAGAATCAGCATGTATATAGCACTTTTCATACACAGTGTATCCCAAAGCACTTTACAAGCAATGCTAGACTGGTAGTGAAGTTACTGATGTAGTGTAGCGGCCATATCGCACATCATCACCCACACACAGCCTGGATAATTGCATGAACTGGTTTATGGGAAGGGGAATGTTGGCCAGGACACTGGGAATGTCCTCTACTCTTTGCGAAGACTGCCCTGGGTTCTTTTACTTCCGCCTCGACACCCACCAGTACAACACCAGGATGAGTAGAAGGGACCTCGGTTTAACGTCTTATCTGAATGATGGCACATCCCAGCAATACTGCCCCCCCCCCCCAATACTGCACTCAGATGCCAGCGGCTTTTTAGATGCAAGCCCAATCCTGGTGTGGGATGAGAACCCATGACCTTCTGGTCCAGAGGCAGATGTGCTACCAACTGAGCCACGTTGACAACTGAGCACAGTAAAGCCAGGTGGGGGATCCGGTGGTCGGGGACAGGGAAATAGTAGTAGTAGGAGGAATATGACAGTATAGGACACCTGGAAAGAGTGTGAACTAAGTACAGGATCAGCAGTGAACCATGAACTAATGAAGCAAGGCTTTCAGGGAGAAGGGAGAGAAAGCAGGGCCACTGGGGAGGAAGGTTATTCTGAAGATGAGGGAATCTGACTGACAAGTGGGCCTGCCCAGCAGAGGTTTTGAAAAGAGTTTTGAAGGAGCAGTAGTCAGAGTTCCTAAGCAAGTAAGTAGAGAAGGGAGAACAGTTATGTGAGGGTGGCCAGAATTTAGATGCTGTGATAGCAGAGTGCCTTCAAGGGTGGAAAGAGCTCAGAGTAGGGGCTACATTGGCTTTGTGTCCCTGAACGCAGGCAGGCATTGGGTGCTGGCAGTAGTCAGTGTTGCATTCAGCAGTACATGCCTGTGGCCCTTTCCCAATCCCACTTAGCCACCTTTTTGTGTTCTCAGTTGATTTGGGAAATAGTGGCAATTAAATCTATTGTGGGACGCCACTGAAAATTGCAGCCAACTGTTGTAAATCTGCCACAGTTTCAAAAACTAGCTCCCACTGTGTCTAAATGGGGATAGATGCAATGAGATTTGTGGGATGCAGGTGTATCGCCTGTGTCCACCCTTTCAAAACTCCAATCCCAGCTCTTTGCATGTTCTAGGAAGAATGTTAGCTATTACTGTACATGCTATTAATAGCATTTTTGGTCACTATCTGTTTGTCCTTATCCCATTTTCATTCCTTCGGGGTAGCTGGAGGTTTATTTACAGTCACATATGCATGTGACAGGGTTGAATAAGGCCCTGTCCTATTCGTTATGCAGAAAGAGTTAAATGCAAGGATCTGTTGTATCCTGTCCTTTTTAGTTTCTTCTCTGTCTGGTTGTGCAACCAAATTTTCTTGTGAGACCTAGGAACTGATCACTCTGACGGTTTTGCAATTCTCCGCCTCTCACTATGTCTCTGCCTTCCCTTGCTATTTCTGTCTTTTCTTCCCCCTTGTGTATCTGTGAGTATAAAAACATTTGTGAATCTTTATATGAAAATGTCACTGATATGGGATCCTTTTGTTTAAAACTTTATGTAGTTATACTATTGAAATGATTGTAATGCTATTTGGAACTCAGGTGGTTAACCTGAGATGCAGTTTTAAGCCTTTTGCAGAGCTGTAAACAAGAGGTCAGTTCTGGGTTACTATGTACTGTTTTGCTTCATCTCAAGAACAGAAACTAAGAACATTCTGTAAACTTACAAGAACATTCTGTGAGAAGTAGGCTCTTTTAATGAGTTCCCAAAGACTTATAAAAAGAGCAGCAATGCTTTTGCTTAGAGAGAGACAAGGAAAGTGAGAGACTGAGAGACTAAAACTTGGAATTAATAGAAGAAACACTCAGAAGGACTTTGTTTTCCCTGTTTGCACTGCCTTTGTAAATAGTTACACTGAATAATTTTTATCTTGTTTTTGCTGTTATTGTGAAAAATAAAATGCTATTTGCAAATTTTGAAACTGTTCCTGGTTTTCCTATGCTTCCTGACCTGTGCCTCGATGACAGTGCACCCAATTATGTTCCACATTTGCAAGGAGGAATCACAGGCTATAACAACATGGTTTTCTGTTACATTTTTATTTTTTTAATTTGCACTGTCTAGGCCTTCTAACATAAGTATTGCCTCCTCAGCCAATATGGCACCTTCTCAAATCAGACACCTTAGATCTTTGCAACTTACTCTGTGTCCCACAGCTCTCCTCCTTGTGGTGGGGCCTTCAGGTCAGGTTGTTTCAGGCATGCCACTGATGGGAGAACAGTCAACAGTGCTAGATTAGATCCAGCTGTACAGATGGCTTCATCCAGTGCATGCTGGGTTTTTTTTCTTTGGTTTCCCCTGCAACACTCTGGCTATTGGTACATAATAGGCTCCAAGTGCATGCACGCAAAGTGTGCAAAGGTACAGCCTGGCCGATGCCTTCCCTCACACAGTACCCTCCTTTAATTGCCATCCATAGTTGCTAAGTCTGTGACCCTCCATACATGAAGGACAGTGTCCTCTTGGATGCTCAGTGCTTCTCCCCTCACCAGCCCTCTAATGGATTGGCCTTGTGACATAAATCTAGGTCACAACTGGCAATGCTGCAACTGTGCCAATTAGCTGACTTCTGTTACATGTTTTAACCCTCGCGCAAGGGACCTACATAATGCATACCGCTATTATTTATACAAAAGCTTAATAAATTGCAAATAAAATAAAAAACTATGCATTTACCAGCATTCTGCTGAAGTAAAGATGTTTTTTTTTTGCTTCTTTTTTTTTTGGAATTTTGAAAATCACAACAAATACATGCACAGACTTCTAGACATCTAATGGTATTACAAGGTTGCAGTTCAGCTAAGGGGTTGAGACAATATCATGACTCTCAAGTAAAAGAGTTATAAAAGTCAGCAGAAGTCAAGACGAAATGAGAATCTTTGATACCGTGTCCAAATGTCTTATTTTAGATAATACATTAAGTTAATTAATAAACCAAAGTGTCTGGAAGACAAATGCCTCCCAGATCACTAGGAAGGAGATCAAAGTATGCTGCTGTGACTCATATGATACAGCGTGATGTAGCAGAAAGGGTATAATCTGTCTTTGTGGTGTGAGAAAAGATAGTACATTATCATTATGTGACAGGAAGTGCAGAGTGCTAAGGATGCTCGTGGCTGTGTTTATATCAAAATAACAAAGTCAACTGTATGTCACAGAACAGTACATAATACTTTTCATACAAATGACAAAGGGCCCAATTCTGACAGCTAGATAGATACGTGGCAAGAGAAACTTTCCTCATAACAGGGGCATGGCTAGTATACTGAAACTAGGGAAGGGGGTGCAAGCCCCTTCAAGAGATGGATTTAAAAGACCCTCCTCCCGGAAAATGTTTGAAAAATTATATATGCAAAATGGTGCATTCTGGAAACAGAAAAGATTGAGACCCTAGGCATTAAAGCTCAGAGTTTAGGGTTGGCCTGTAGGTCTGCATAGCAGACCAGTTCCTACTGGGACTGAAGAAAGGAAGTACAGTAGTTACTAAGCTGTGCAACAGAAAAGTATTGGGGATGGACCATGTTTGCCAAAACTAGTGATTTGTGTCCTTCTCCACTGGTGATTGCTCCTTTACTTAAACAATATTGAACTGTGGATTGGCTATAGGGACAGCAGTTCTTGAGAGCCACATGAACAAGTGGTGAACATCCTGGGGGCATGACAGCAAACCTCTCTGGAGTGTGCCAGTACCTTGGCTGCTACTGTGTGTATGCAGTTTTAGCCTACCTTGCCGACATCCAGGCTGAAACTGAGACTTTTTCACCTTGAAAATGTTTCACCCCCCAACTGAATGCGAGTTCTAAGCATTAAATATGTGTTTGTATTACATAATTAGATGGAATTGCACTTTATTAATGTATTATTCTTCATACATGTTAATTATTATGTCACTGTTATGGGTCTTTAAATGGATGACGTGTAATCAAACACTGCCCCCCCTGGATGGAGCCTTCTGGAAAAGGCGCTACGTAGGGATGCTCAGCCACGGTGCCTATACTCCATGTTATTGAGTAACTTAAATGACTTTGCAGCAGGGTGTCTACCATTTGTTATTTTTTGGTTTGAAACTAAGCACTTACACCACATGCACACGTACTAATTAAACAGGAACTACAGCAATTAAACTGCATCCTTCCACTACCCGCCTGTAACCTGTGTGTGTGCCATTGCTAGGCGGATGTTTTCCCCTATCCCCCTCAGTCATTCCAGCTAATGAATATGAAGCTTGCTGCCTTTCGCCTCTGTTTCATGCATTCTTTGACTGGACTCAAACAGAGCTCAGTAGGTACATACAATGATGGGGATCAGAATATATGCACAGGATCGTGGCAGAGGGAGGGTGTCTGTTGCATTATTTTACGCAGCATTTTTGCAGAGGGAAAGTCTGTCGATTCTTCTGCATAACATTATAAATGTGAATGGCCAGAATAAGAACCCCATTGGGCTTCATACTGTAAATCTTACCTGGTTTCTTGTCACTAAAGCTGTGTTTACATGGCAGCAGCGCTTTCAACTCCGACCGCAACTGCGTGGTCCCGACCACCCGTGACGCGATCGTCTGCCTATTTACATGGCTCCTCTCTGAATCACTCCAATCTGCGCTGGTGAGGGGCCATGCATTGGGGGGCCGGATGGCAGCTCAAGGAATCATGAGCCACTGAATGGGTTGTAGCGGCACACACAGTCCACATGACAGTGGAAGCTGCTGTAAACTGCGTGCTACACTCAGTGTTCCCAGCTTGCTAGGGAATCCAGGAGCATGTTAGCGAGTGACTTGCTACAACTGAGTGTCTGTCTGTCTACATGGTCACATTTGCACTGGAGCAACTCGGGCGCTTGTGCTACTCCAGTGCAAATGTGACCATGTAAACACGGCTTAAGCTCCACTTCTACAGCAGCTGCAAAATGCAAACATTTGTTTTAGTTTACTTTTTACTGTTAGCAGTAGTCCTCTGCAACCATCCTGGGTGACTCCATTTTCTGCTTGTTGAAATTTCAGTTTCTTCCTGGGAGCTGCACTACCAGCAAGAAGATGATGTCAGTGAGACCATTTATACTACACATCTCAGTGTAGTGAGTCTAAATAACTGTAGAAATTCTCAAAAAACACAAAGTAAAAGTAATTTATAAAAACTCCTGCTCTGCCACTCCTAAGAAGTATTTGAAGACAACTGAAGCTCAAGGGGTGGGCATTTCACACTTCTCCTGCAATTTGTTTGGTTATTCTAAATCAGCAGACAGGCACACTGTGGAGACTAATTGGTGTTGATACATCATCTTCTCACTGCTAATGCAGCTCCCAGCAACAAACTGAGAACCCCAACAAATACATACCACAGAATTCTAGATACCTCAGATAATCAGATACAGGGAGACTCCCGGATAATTACAGATATGTGTGTGTGTGGGGGGGTGGGGGGAGGGAGGGTTCCATTCTTGTTTTAAGTACTGATCATTACTGGTTATTATTAATGATTTGCCGTCAATGTAGAGACATAAAGGTAATACCATACAGATTGAGTCTCCTGTAGTATAACGTCTCCTTTAGTAATGCTGCATGCAACAGGACCTAGTGGACCAGAAGCTTTGAATGACTTCCAGTCCGCTTTCAATATTCTTCAGCTGAAACTGTGTACTTCTAAACTTCTTCTTAATGCTGCCAAGACAAAGTATATGATTTCTGCCCCCAACAGCAAGCTGTCAACTGGCCCCTCTCCTCCTGGAAGCCTTACTCTCCTAGGTGATAAATTGGAGCTAGTAGAGAATTTCAAATACTTAGGAGTATGGCTAGATAGTAAACTTTCTTTCAGTAATCACATTGAAAATCTATAAATGAAGCTACAGCCAAGGCTGGGCTTTTATTGTTAAAATAAGTTCTGTCAACCTTCGGATGCCCATAAAACCCTAGTCAGGGTGACGTTCTTACCCTACCTTGATTACAGGAATTTGTTGACTACAGTGCTGCAGTTGGCCGACTTGCCAAACTGGATGTCCTCTATCACTGGGCTGCCTGCAGAACACACCATTGCACCCTCTATGCATCTGTTGGTTGGCCTTCCTTCACCACTGGATGACTAAAAAATCTTTATTGATGGTCTTACAAATCTCTTAGATATGATGTGCCACAATATACCTCTGACTTATTCTGCAAAGTCACTAGTTTATATAACCTAGAAGTATGTAATTATATTTCGCTTGAAACTCTCAGAACTGCATCCAAATATGGCAACTGGCCTTCAGTTGGTTCGCTCCAACATACTGCAATAAACATCAGGCCTTCCTCAAACTGAATTCAATAGAGAATCTTCATACTTCAAAATACTGATTGCTACCCATTGCACTGATACTTGTATCTGCTCTTACTCCCTCTGTTACTATTCATTGCAAATTGAGAGCTGTTTTTCAGCTGTCTAAACTGTAACAACCTTGCTGTCTTTTATTTTCTTTTCTTTTTTTTCTTTTTTGTCATATATCTTTAATTGATTTATCAGACTATGCACTGCTTGTAAATTTTGTACTGCACTGTCATAGCGAGGACCTCCATGCAAATAAGCCTTGCCCAATGGAGCTTTTCCTGGTAAAACAAATAAAATGAAATGAAATGGAATGGAAAGGCTGGAAGTCGTTGATAACTTCAAGTATCTTGAGTCCACCTAGCCTCAAGATTAACATATGAGGCACACATTACCTACACACAATAAGCTACATAAAAGCTTAGGACACTATTTGCCTTAAGAGACTGTCTCACTGATAAGACTAGAAGAGTAATTCCCAGAGTACTCTGCTCCCACTAACTGAGTAAAGGACTGTTATACAGGGTGGGATATCACAGAAAAGCAAAAAAAAAATATGTACAATTCAGTTTGTAGATTTGCTTAAAGGGCCAAGAAACTGTAAGAAAAACTGAAGTGGCTGCCCTTAAAACAAAAAGATGCTCTCAACCTAGGATTAATGGCCTACAAAAAGATTAAGAAAAGAGGGCAGGGGCCCCTGGCCAATATAATTAAAATACCATCAGGTGTGAAAAGCCTAAAGATCCTCTGATGCACTAATGTTAGCGTTACTCCAGTTCAGGACCACAATGGGCAACATAAGCAATAACCCACGACAGGGTATTGGGTTATTGGCAGTTAATCCACACTCCGGGTGCATTGTGAGGGTGAAGCACTCGAGGTGTGGATTAACTGCCAATAACCCCATACCCTGGAGTGGGTTAAAGTGTTTATAACATGGGCTATATTTAAAAAAAAAAAAAATTCTATAAAGGTGATTTTTTTGTTGTTGTTGTTTTACTAGGGAATATTCCAGGGTATCCTGTCGAGGTTGAAAAGTAGCTCCCACAATTTATGGCTGTGTATATCGTTCATGAAAATACAAATGGCAGAAAAACACTCCTACAATGATTTCTAACATTTGTTGTTTATACAATACTTTGCACCATTTGTAACATTGCTGTCCGATGACTTTTGCAGTACTGGGGTAAAGGTACTCACTCTAACTGCAGCATGGTGCACTGCCTGCCTGCTCTGCCTCTCTCTGTCTCTGTCTCACTCCCCACCCACCACCCCAGACAAAACTGCCTTTAATGTATGGTCCAGCATACTGTAACATAGAAATGCAGCAGCTGTGTATATTGTGCTGTGCAGGTATGCAAATCATTTTTACATTCATTCTTACCACATGCACTGGGTGATGAAGGAGGACAATCTCATATGCATACTAATTGTGCCAGTCAGTTATATTATTGTGGGAAGTTGGTTGTCGATTGCTGTTTGAATACATACTTTCAGTGTTCATTGGACACTGATTGCAAAAACAATAGGGAGCAGTGTAGGCAGGAGCAGTTTGTGGGACTGACAGAGATAGTGGGGAACAAAGTAGAGAATGATTCACTATGGAGGAAATCTAATTAGTTCCACTGCACCATCTAACAGTGACGTAGTGGGGAACACAGCGAAATGAAGGCTGTTGTGAGTAACATAAGTTGCAGTTGGAATACTACATGGATTCCACTAAGGAGAAACGGTAATTACTAGCACAGCATCAGCTAGCCATGCATTAACACAATGGCTGCTGCCCACATTTGCTTCTGGCACTGTGAGGAGGGATCCTGCCTGCTGCCTCCTCACAAGAAGAAGAATCAGCATTTATATAGTGCTTTTTCATACACAGTATCCCAAAGCACTTTACAAGCAATGCTAGACTGGTAGTGAAGTAACTGAATGTGTGGTGGTGGCCATATCGCACATCATCACCCACACACACACACACAGCCTGGATAATTATACAACAAGTGTGCCTCTACTAGTAGTTAATGCATGGTCAACTAATGGTGTTTAACCAATTAAGTTGCTGTCTGTGCCTGAACTATGTTATAAAAATGCTTTCCTAGTGCTGTGCAGAATGCAGAATTCAACTGGTGGATTTAACACAGAATGACTATTCCGCGGCAGAATTTGCTGGTGATTCTTGGTAATCCAACTGCCGTGAATCATGGAATTATATTCCATGGAACTACATTTTCCTGAGGAAAATCCTTCTGCAACCATTTCTGCAGAAAATACTGAGATCAACAGAATTTAAAGGCTCCTACAAGCCCAGAAACTGCAGCAGCTGCTGCGCAGAAGCGTCAATTAGGGCATTTAGCATTAAAACATTTTTTATTTACCTGCTGCATTGTGGGTTTACTTTTAAAGAATACTTGCTGTCACAATACCTGAAGAGAGCCACCCTTGGCCATCTCTGCCAGGCAGCTTCTGCTTACCTGAGTTATGATAATGAGGGCTCCCAACAAATGGCAGAGAGTTGATAGCCCTCATTAGCATAAACCGCACAGCCGGAAGCTGCCTAGGTGCGAGATGGCTGCAAGCAGCTCTCCAGACATTATGGATGGCGAAGAGTTTTTTAAGTAAACTACATAATGCAAGCGAGTAAATTAAAAATGTTTTAATGCTAAAGCCTTAACTGAATGTTTCTGCAGCAGCTGCTGCACTTTCTGGGCTTGTAGGAGTTTCCCTTTAATTCCGCAGAAATGTAGCGGGAAAACCCATACCACATTATTCTGCCACGGAATTCTGCTGTTCTGCTTCTAATGCAATTTGGTAGAACCTTTGTGGAATTTCATAAAATTCCATTCTACAGGGACTGTGAAAATTCCACACACCACTATTTTATACCAGTACAAATCAACAGGCCAGAACACTGTCACCATTCAATGTATTTTTCAAGCAGTACTTGTCTAATGCAATAAACTGCCACTGCTCACTGATTCGCATACCACATTATTAAGTGGATAATGTAGTTTCTCAAAGGGACAGTGTCAACCCTTCTTGCATCATATTATTTTCAGTTAAAAACCCAAATTTTATGATTGCTTATCTTTTCTAAAATTCATTGATGTTGCTGATTGCTGCATCTGCCTCCTTGCTTAGCAGAAATGAAATGCATGCTATTGTATAGTTACACCCAACCTTGTTTTGTTTCAAGTCCTTGATCTGCTCCTATTGCAAACTTCCTGAACACTAGAAACATCCCCCAAAACAGTGCAGCCAGTCATGATGCAATAGTCCCCTTTACTCCCAGTGCATAGTCAGTGGCTAGACTGTATTGGGGGTGTTCCCAAGTCCAGGAAAGATTCAGTGGGAGTTGATCAAGGAATGGAAACAAACATGTTTTGGTGTGGTAACACCACTACCATGGTGGACTGTCTGTTTTTTGCTTTTAAAAGAAAAAAACAATAATCAAAATAAAACTCCCAGCTGTATCAGCAGTCTCTACAGAATGTTAACAATTGAGGCCTATAGGGGTTGACATTGTCCCTTTAACTGTTTCTTCCTTTACTGTATGCTATTTTAATCCTTCTAATTCTACTATAATGCAATGCAATATTTATTAATGGCATGATACATATACTGATGTATTTATAGATAGTCCATGTTGTTAACAAGGTTTTATGTATTGCACAAAAATATGTTATCTTTGTCTTTCATGTCCGGGTAGTGCCTGTAAAGGGGTCATGTGACCCAGTGCACCTTCCGGTTACCAAATGTTAAATAAACAGTTAACTAAATACCTTGCAGCCTAAAGCACTGGTGCATAACACTTTTGGTTTTACTTAAAACAAGGTTCAAATCCTCCTTGCTGTGTGAACCAGTAAGGTATTACGAGTGAGTGAGTGTGTGTGTGTGTGTGTGTGTGTGTATGTTTTTGGGTATGTAGCAGGTGATGCATGTATTGTTTGTATGCAGCCACGAGGGCACGGATATGTCTGTGTTAGTGTATATGAACATGAGTACAGTACGTGGTAGGGTGTGTGACTGTGTTTATGTGATGATATGTACAGTATGTGTGACTACATTTGGGGTAGAGTGAGTTTTTGTAGGTGTTTGTGTGGCAGTGCAAATGTGTATATTTGTTGCTGAGAGTGCATGGGTGTGTGAGTCTGTGACAGTATCAGTATCATCTGTGTGGCTGTCTATTTTGTTTTCTTTCACTAGGCAGTGAGCAGGCAGGGGTAATTTAACAATTTGAAAACCCTAGTTTTTAGACTTCACATGGCTGCTCAGTGATTTTTCATCAAACAGGCAAGACTGAAAGATTATTTAAATTTGTGGCTGGACTTGCAAAAATACAAAAAGAGGAGAGAACATCAAAGAAGAGAGAGATGGGAATATTATTTCTCACCTACAGTGTGCTGTCCAATATTCAAATGAGCAGAAATTCCAGCGGAAATGTGTTCTCCATGTTTTCATAATTTTCAAGTGGCCCACACTTTCTTAAAATGTCATTCCTTTTGGAGCTCAGCAGGTCAATTAACAGATTGAATTTCATTCCTAGAATGAAAGCTGAGTGGGTCTGGCACTTTGGTGTAGTGAAACTGTCTTTCAGTCTGGTGTGAGGGTGCTGAATCTGTGTGTACAGGGTGGTTGAGGGCCTAAAAGTCTATCCAAGGCTGGCCCAGTGGCGCTGAAGGTTGAAGCGCTGGACACCACACCTCGCGCTATGCCAACGACCTGGGTTAGGGAATGAGCTCGAGTCATCGGGGATCGGCAGGGGAGGACTAGGACGAGAGTCGGGAGACAGCTCTCCTAGTCCTGGGGTAGGATGGGGACTTTACACCATGCTGCAGTGACCCCTGGGGATGCCCAGAGGTACCGCATGCAGTGGTGTAATGGAGGGGGGGGGTCACGGCGGACATCTGCACCACAGAAAAAGAACAGGGGAAAAAAAATGGCAGCACAGGTCCAAGGTAGCTTGATAGCTGCAGCTCTGCTGGATGACAATGCCTGGAGGCATGTGCCGATACTGGTTCCTTGCTGGGCACGAGGTGCTATGAGGGGCCCTTTGCAGGTGTAGTTGCATCTGCCAGCTGGGCATGTGAGCCGGGTCAGCAGTGGAGTGGAGCAGTGGCTGTATGTACAGCAGGACAGTGGCTGCAGAGGAGAAAATGTTAAATGATAAAAAAATAAAAGTCTGTCCAAAAATGACGTGGTAAGGTTGAACCTGTGTGTCCAGTGCTTGTAGTAGGGGAGGAGATAAGTGGGTCTGATGCTTGGGGGAGGGGAGTGAAACTGTAATTGTTAGATGTTGGGGGAGCTGAACTACTGTGTATGGTGTAGGAATGTTAGTGAAAAGCAGTGCCGCTGCATCAAGGGTCTCACCTGTGGGCAATGGATACAAAAAATCGGTGTACGTGAGGATGGATGTGGTCCTCAGATAACTAAAATTATAAAACGGAGACTGCTAAGATAGTAAGGCCTGCTACAAAAATGTAAAAACATGCAATATCGCACATACTTAACAATAACTGTTATAGTAACAAAGTTATACACAATACCAAAATGAAAAACAGACACAAATATTAACAGACTTAGCGACACAGAAAAAGACCAGCCTTATCAGCACTAGCTACATGTTGTTTGTTTCTTTAGAGCTGCACCTGATGTTGTTTACACTTCTCAAATAAAATCTCTTACTCCCACCTCATATGCCTAATCTGTGTACTTGTTTTCTTTTATTTCCACTGTCCCTTCGGAGTCATCCCCTTTTTTACGTTTGCTTGCACGCGTGCACAAAACAAGGATACTGGTTGCGATCAGGCAGTGTAAGGGGCTATGGAGGTGTGTGCTGCACTAGCCAATGGATGTATGAATTCAGGAGGCTTGCTTCTCAGAAGTTAGTGCTGAGAAGGCTGATGGTGACAATGTTGTGCTTTGCTGATGGGCTTAAACTTTGTGCAGTTCGAAGGATGAAGCCCACCAATCACACTGGTCTTCTACCATTAGCCAGCTAACAGACATCATTATCAGGCTTTGAAGACAAACAGCAAGCCTCACTGTCTCTCCTGTGTGTGTATTTTTCCCACTTTCAGTGGTGACCCATAGTTACAGACAAGGGTCTGGACAGCATCTCTATAAAGGCGAAACAAAGTGTGTGTGCGGGGGGACCTCAGCATTCAAAATCAAATATAATAGCAGCCACCAAATATGTTAACAGCATATCAATAATGATCAGAAAACACCAGAGATAGCTGATTTCAATTACCTATTGGTTATGTTCTCTTTAAAGCTCTATTAGATTGCAAGCAAACATTCGGCATTGACAAATGCTTGTTTCTTCAGTACATCAAAATACCAGTTTCATTTCCTATAGAAGTGGGCAAGCCAGAGCAGGCTCAAGCCTAGCTCAAGCTTGCGCCTGGCTCTGCTCGACTTGGCGTCTGCTAGAAAGTGAGGGCTAAGATCAAGCTGAATCAGTAATAATCGATGCAGGTAGCTAGAAAGGCAGCACAAGAGAATCATCTAGAGCTGCAGCATTCCATAGATCAGCTAAAGTCAAATTCTACTCGGCTCACAGCTTACAGAAATACAATCTCTTCTCCATTGGTTTGCAGGATAAAGTGCCAGTTTAATGTACAAAAATCACAGCAAGCAGTAGTCCCATTACAACCCGACGTTTCATGCTTTGACAAATGCGCTTTCAAAGCCTTTGAAAAGGCACTCTGAGTAATAGCAAACATCGACTGTTAAGGTCTACTGTGTGCAGTGATTTTTTTGCACATTAAAACTGCCACTTTATCCTGCAACCAGCACAGGTGAGACTGTTTTGTTTCTCTGAGCTGTGAGCCAAGCTGATTTTGACTGTAAATTATCAGAGCAACCATTTTTCTCAGCCTGCTCAGTTTGTGTAGTGGCTGAAACTTTCAACTTCTCTTGTGCATCTCCTGAAGGACACCGTGAGTAATGTAGGGGACAGCCTGAAGCAACAATGGCTCAGGTCGTGCTTTGGCTCATAGGATAAAGCCAGACCCTTGTCTTGGCTCATGGTGAAAAATTCCTGGCGTGCCCCTTACTATTTCTAATTTCCTGTTCAGATTCCTTCCCTTCCCTTCCTTTTAGCATCAATTTCACATGTTCCCTGCCTTTGCTGCTCTTCTACACTTCGGATTATTCAGTCTGTCCCTCTTTTGACTGCCAGTTGTTTTAGAAATGACTACTTAAATTCTCCGCCCCTTTACAATGGATCTTCCTTCCATGTTTGTTTGGATTTGATTCCATGCCATTTCTTCTATTACTGACTCTCTTTTCCCTCTCTTATTTTCCAGCTCCCTCTCTTTCTGCTTTATATTCCTCCCTTGCAGAGTCAAGATTTTATTTATTTATTTAGTTTTGTTTACCAGGTAGGACCACTAGAACAATACGATGCCTCAATGCCTATTTTCTTGCAGGACCCATGAGAAGTACAACAATAACTAACACTAGCACAGTGGAACAAGGGTACAAGACAATCGCACATACATCAGCAGTAGAAATCAGACAATACTGTAGTCCAGAAATTTTAGAGCATAGCACATCCAGAGTACAACTGAAAATCAAACGAAAAGGCACATACTAGTAGTGATACAAAGCATCAAGTACAAGAGCACTTATCAGAGGTCCGTAGGAACTTTCAAAGCTCGTTCTTTGTCTGAGAGACACCAAGGTTAGGCAGGAAGTGAGTTCCAGAGCTTGGAGCAAAGACCAAAAGCCTGCTCACCCATATCTGTGGTGCATTTGGGCACAGACAGAGTGAAAGATCATTAAATCTCAGGGATAAGCCTGTCCAGTTTTAGTGAACATATCGTCTAGAGCAGCAGGTTTAGCTGATCTAATAATCTTGTCTGTGGTACACCCAAGGGTACATGGCCAATGTGAGACTGAGTGAAAACATCCTAGGCTTGAGTAAAGACAGCGGTGGTGAGTCAGCCTGGGCACAGAGAGGCAAAGCAGCAGATGTTATTATAATTGGTGCTCCATTTATTCATGAGACATTTGCTCGCTTCAGAATAAGGTATAAGGCCATAAGTGAGGCCCTGAACAACAGCAGGCCTGGCAGGGAGTCGGGAAGAAGGATGACTAAACACTAACTGAGCTAAAACTCATGTGCAGTAGTTAGCATCTTTCTCTTCCTTATGGGTTTTAGACCCTAGACCCCTCATCCCTTTCTGTGTATCATTCTCCATTATTTTCTGCCTGCCATTCAATCAGATCTCTCCTGGTTCTGTTTTTTCTTCTCCTCTCATCTATTCTGCACTTCTGTCTCCTCTCCATAGAAACAGAATTTGTCAGTAGACCACTTGGTCCACCCAATCTGCCCTTTTTCCTGCCTATACTGACACTGCAGACCAGTACCTGATCTGTGGCTACCCCATCCCCCCACACACACACACACTTTTCTCCCAAGATTCCTTTGTGCCTACCCATGTATGCTCAAAGCCCAGCGTGTTGTCTCCCTCACCACCTCTGCTGAATGACTGTTCAAGGTGTCTACCACTCTTTCAATGATGAAGTACTTGCCCACATCACTCCTAATTTTCCCCTTTCCAGCTTATGTAACTGCATGGCCCTTGTTTTCATGTATCTTCTCTTTTCTTCTGAAAAATACTCCCCTCGGTACCTTATTCAACTCCGTGAGGTATTTATCAGTCTCTATCATGTCCCCTTCTCCCACCCTCTTCCAGGGTCTACAGATTGAGAACCCTCAGTTTCTCCTCATAGGGCTTATGATGCAGCCCCTGCACCATTTTAGTTGCCCTCCTCTGAACAGCCTCTTCACTGTCTATGTCTTTCCTGAGATGTGGTCTCCAGAACTGGACACAGTACTTATTTATTTATTTATGTAATTAGATTTTGATAACGGGTAAGCTCACTGAGACCAGAGGTCCCTTTTCGGGAGCAACCCGACTAGTTACATAATAATTGCATATGTTGGCAGGAGTACACAGTAGTGCATACATTGGTAGGAGTACACACTAGCTGGAGCATACATTGGGTAGGGTATAGAGTACATTACAGAGCATGTCAGTTACATACACATAATAACATATTCAAGTGGGGTCTCACCAACAGTCAATACAGCGGTAACATCACCTCTTTCCTTCTGTTTGAGATACCCCTCCTTATGCGTTCAGCATCCCACTGACCCTGCCCACTACCTTGCACACTGCCTCACCACTTTGCAGTCTTCAGATATGATTACAAAAAGGTTGCTTTCCTGTTTAGTGACTGTCAATACCTCTGCCCCCCATTTTATACACCACCTCTGGGTTTCTGTGCCCTATGTGCTTCAGCTGCCTCTAAGCTAACCTCACTAAATTCTCCTCTACCCCACCCACCCTCCTTGCCTCATCTGCCTCCCCCTACCACACTCCCACCCTGCCCCCCTTCGTCCCTATCTACTCCCCAACCACAATCCCACCCCTATCTTCCACAACCCTACCTCCTGCCATAAATCCTCCCCTCTCCTCTCATTTGGCTGTTTCTTCCCTCCCTCCTATGACACGCCTATTACTTCACTCCTCAAAGTGCATCCTCCCCCGTTCCTCCACTGCTGCCTTGTCCCACCTCCTCTCCCATCGCCCCCATCTCCATCTCTTCAATCTCCTGCCTGTTCCTTTTCCCTTAGCGGGTTCCCACATCCTAAAGGGAGAATGTCCTAGCTCCTCACTTTAAGTACTACAAGCACTTTTATCCTATGTTTGTATATGTCTGCCTGCCCATTTCCTGCCCATCTCTCTCATGCTCCCCCCCTCTATCTCAATCTCTTCAATTTCCTGCCTGTTCCTTTTCCCCCTTCGGGGTTCCCCACATCCTGAAGGGAAGAATGTCCTGGCCCCACTCACTTTTAGTACTATAAGCACTTATATCTTATGCTTGTATATGTCTGCCTACCCTTTTCCCCCTTGCAGGGTTTCCCACATCCTGAGGGGGAGAATGTCCTGGCCCCAGTGACTTTAAGTACTAGAAGCACTTTCATCCTGTGCTTGTATATGCCCACCTGCCCTTTTCCTCGTACTCCTAGAATTGTTCACTTTTCTTGATCCATCACCACTGTCTTAATCTGGCATAGCTCACTAGGACTGATTGTCCAACCCTGTCACAATGCTGTGCACGAAATGCTGCTACCATGTCACTATGGCTCCCAAGATATTGCTGTACTAACTAGATAATTGAATTCTACCTAATAAGTCCTTATTATAGCCAAGTTTTGTCCATGTTTTATTACCTGGCTTGTAATTGTAATGTAATACAATGTATATGTTTTTTACCTGGCTTATAATGTAATGTACATGTTACCTTTTACTGAAGTTTTCACCTCCTCCTTTTGTAACCTCCCCCCAGGAAGTTTCTGGAAATGAGCTGTTCCACAGTTCATGTTGTTTTCAGGTAGATAAGCTTCTAGATAAATAAATGTGCATAATTTTGCACTTTTTGCATCAAAACCTAGCTGACATACTTTTGACCACTCCTTGAGTTTTCTTAGGTCTCTACCCATTCTTTCCACCCCCTCTGGAGTATCTACCGTATTAAAGATTTTGATGTCATCTGCAAAGAAGTATACTGTCCCTTCCATCTCTTCTGCAATATGTATTATGAAGACACTGAAGAGGACTGATCCCAGAAACTGAGCCCTGAGGTACTCCACTGGTCACTCTCTCCCCTTATTACAGTGAGTGTTACTTACCACCACTCTCTGTTGCCTATCCATCAACCAATTTTATACCCAGTTTACCACCCTGAGTCCCACCCCCAGACTGCCCAGTTTCTTTATAAGCCTATGTGGTACAGTGTCAAAGCCTTGATGAAGTCTACACAGGCCATGTCTCCACCATCCAACCCTGCTCTATCTCCTTGAACACCCAATCAAAGAAATCAATCAGGTTCATTTGACATGACCTCCCCCTGTGAATACGTACTGCCTCAGGTCTTGTAACCCACTGGATATAAGACACTTCACTAGCCTTTCATTTAAAAGTGTCTCCATTAACTTCCCTACCACTGACATTAGACTAACCAGCCTATAGTTGCCAGCCTCCTCCCTGTTACCATTTTTATGAAGCAGGACTGCATCTGCCCTCCTCGAGTCATCCAAAGCCATTTTTGTTTCCAGTTGAATAGGGCTGTCAGAGGTGTAGCCAATACCTCCCTGAGCTCCCTCTGCACCCTTGGGTGTACCCCATCCGGCCCCATAGCCTTATTTACTTTCAGATTCACAAGTCTTCTCAGGACTGTTTCCTCTGTGAATGAAATCACCTCCCTCCCATCATTGTTCCTGCTGCTTTTATATGGACAGTCCCCTCTCCCATCACTGTGACAACCCGAGCAGATGTATCTCTTCAGGATATCTTATTTTGCTAATCCCCTCTGCACAGTCTCTCCTGCCATTCTTAACTTCACAATCTCTCCTCTGTCTTCTTCTTTTTTGCTTATGTATCTAAAAGGACTTCTACCTTTAGTTGCCTTTGACTTACCTTCCTCAGTTTGCACCTTTGTGCTCCTCACCATTTTTCCTGCTTTCTTTCTACTTTCCCTGGTATATCTCCCAATCTTCTTCCCTCTGTTTCTCCCTGTACTTCTTGACTGCTACTCTTATAGCCTTTACCTTTGCAGCTACTTCCCTCGACAACCACAGTGGTCTCCATTTCCTTCTGGTTTTTGCTCACTTCTTTCACACAGAGGTTTGTTGCCTTCGTTATGCCATCCCTTAATTTGGCCTGCTGTTCCTCCACCCACCCAGGCAATCCCCCTCTGCTAGGTTGTCTCTGGGGCAATCACCCATTTTTTTTAAATCTGCCCTCCTGAGTCCAGGACCTCATCCTTGTGTGGTTTGCCTCTTCTATCTTCCTTATGTTAAACCACACTGTACTGTAATTGCAGGTCTCCATGTGGCATCCTACCTTGATTTCTACAACACTGTCCCAGTTTGAGAGCACCAGGTCCAGTATTGCACAATCACAAGTGGGCTCTCTGACTAGCTGCCTGAGAAATGCCCCATGCAGGGTGTTTAGAATGCTCCTGCTTCTAGGAGGCAATGGCTGGAAGGCTCAAATATTCATCCAGTAGACTGAAGTCCCCAAATAGCAGCACTTCCCCTTATCTGCCATCATGCTAACAGCTTCCCCAGTATCTTACCCAGTTCTTCCCTTGTGCTGGAGATTTGTATAACACCCCAGTGCAAATAGTGGCTCTGTCTCATATCTCCTTAGGGTGACCCACAGCATGCCAGCATCTCCATTCCCACCTGGTTTCCTTACACTTACACCACTTTGATACTCTCCCTCACATACAGTACAACCTCTCCACTCCCCCCTTCCTGAACAGTGTAGCCTGGGTATGGCCATATCTCAGTCATGGCTCACTGTGCACCACAACTCCATAATGGCCACAAGATCACATCTGCCTCCACCAGATGGCCTCCAGGTCTGGAATTTTATTTCAAGATGCCTTGCAATAGAACACATGGCACTCCATGCCTTACTCCCATTCTGCCTGCCACCCCCTCCCATGCCCAGCCTCATTTCCCCTCTCTTTTTGCAACTTTTTTCCCATCCCCTTACCCTCTTCTACTCTGCTGCTTCCTTGAACCTGCTCCCGGGGAGTTTCCTCCCTTGGCTCCTCCCTTCCTTCTGCTTCAGTCTGAAAGGGCATTTTATGCCTCCCCTTTCTCCTTCCACCAACCTCCTCAGCTAGTTTAAATGTTTATTGAAGTGACATTTAAATGGTTCACTGAGGGACTGTGGTTCCTCCCAGACAGATATAGGCCATCACCTCTGCATTGTCCCATATCCCTCCAGGCTGGTCCCCAGTCCCCAGTGCTGCCAAACCCCTCCTCTCTGCTCCATTCCTTTAACCACAAGATAAAAGCTCCTGATGCGAGTAGCATATCCTCCCTTGGCTGTAGATAGATAGTAAGTAAATAAATAAGTTAAGTAGATATTTCAGTCATAAAATTTACATTATGAAAATGGATTGCCCAACTGAGCCAGAGCCTGCTTTCAATGGGGTCCAAGGCAGGCATGGTACAAAAAATGTTCATCACGATTTTGATAGTACAAAGACAAACAGAAAATCTACATTGCATATTGTGTTACAATAACAATTCATACGACAGTTCAGACACCCAATAATAACTTTGCAATGTGCAAATTATTTGGTAATATTCTACCCTTTGAGAAAATGCTACCACAGTATTAATCCCCAGAATTTGGGGCACCATTGCAATGGGATGTTACAAGTGTCCATAAACCAATTTTAAATTTTTGAAAACATTATCTGACCCTTTGATGTCCTTAACAAATGAGGAATGGTATTCCAAAGTTTAGGGCCAACATAAAAAAGGGCGATCTAAAAGTATTTGTCCTTTTCTTGAGTAAAAAGCATTCTACCCCAGATGCTGTTCTTAGTCCCTCCTTAATACATCAAAGTTCTAGAGTATCCACTATATATTCACGGGTTTGTAAGTGGCACCTTGGCGAATGTCACTGTGTGTGCTACTTGCCATAGGCCCCTCCACAGTTCCCTGAACTCTTCCTGCACAATCCCAGCTCCATCCTTTACCAGTTCACTAGTTCCCAGATGGAAAATGACATCCAACTCCCCTGCATGCCCTGGTGTACAAGCAATCCTTAGCATCCACTGTCCATCCTCCGAGCCTGTGGCACCAGGTAGGCACCTAACCTCCCTCACCCTCCATTTCCTGTTCCCAAATCTAACCCCTTATAGTTAAGTTCCCCACTAGAAGCTGCTCCCTCCTCTGCTGGGGTCCTCTACTTCCCACCTTGGGGCCTCTTCTTCAAAGGAAACCCACATCCTCCTTTGCCACTACTTCTGGTACCTCCTCTCCCCAGCTCCGTCCTGCCAGCACAGTGAAGGAATTCTGCCACCCCCACCCTCCCAGAGCCCAGCAAGGTCCAGGTGGCCCTACTATCCTATCCTAGCTTAGCCCACTCTGCTTTTACATTAACAATTTCTCCTCTGTGCTCTGTTTCAAGTTAAGCTCAATTTCTGGTCCCAGGCCCGTGTTTTGTGGGTTTTTTTTTTTTATTGTTCTTTTTTTTCTCTGCATCCCAACCTCTAGCCTTGCCCATTGTCTGGTAATGTCTATCATTTCTCTGCTGCTCTCACATCCCGTACCTCCCGTTCCCTTGTATTCTCAGCCCACTCTGCCTCTCAGCTCTAATAAATGCTGCTGCAGCCACTTCACATAGGATCTGAGTATTAGCTGTGGAACAGTGCACTGAACCACATCAGACTAAGATGAGCATGACTGGACTCAATGGGCAGCTGACAGGTCCGTAGAAGATGACAGTTGCAATTGTGAACCCTTGCAGTTGCTGGGTACAATGATGGGGTCTAAAACTTAGCCATGACCAGGGCACACCTAGAGGGCAGACATGCCCCAGATTAAAACCAATGATGCCGCATAGTATCATACCCAAAATCTGACAAATTGAATTTTGATGGGGTTTGTGGACCATAAGCCCCCACGGTATTATAAGGTGTTCCCAGATGTTCCCAGTTTTCCATATATTGAGACTTCTTCCAGTCAAAAGAAAGAAATGGAAACATCTCTTTGTATTCCACCACAGACTTTCACTCTGAACTAGAGCCCAGAGCTCAGCACAACTAGAAAATTAGATTTTGTACAATTTTTCCAACATGCGCACATTTTTCGTCCAATTTGGCAAATACTTTTAGAGTGCGTAATTTCACATTTCTAAAATGTGGAATTTCACAAATAACACATTTTTATGTGAAAATGCTCACTTTCATGTATTCAGAGCATCCAACTTCCAAAATACACATTTTCTCGGACCTATTTTTTAAGTATGCAATTTGTGTATCAGTATATCCCATGGAGTCACCTGTTGTGGTACAACATGGTTTCACCGAGGTTAGTTGGGAGAACAGAACAGCGAATGTGAAGCTGAGCTGTTATGTCACCTGACAGATGAAGTAGCCAGGGATCAAGTCGGGTCTCCGGTGACAGTATAGGCAGGCAGAAAATGGGCAGACTGGGAGGGCCAAGCGGTCCTTATCTTCCTACAAATTCTATGTTTTTATTCAAGTAAACCCTCTCTTATACAGCAAAGAGTGGCTGTGTTGAACATTTAAGCCAAAGCAGTGCTGCCATTTTAAAAGTAAAAAAAAAAATTGATGCCCATTTCATGGCAGCTGTATGACACACTTTTACTGAACATGAATGTCTCACATGCAGGGTAATGGAGCACTCTGATTGGTCAACAGCACTCTTTAACCTATAATGGATAAAAAGAGTGCATATTCACATTTTCTGTACATAACATCCTATACTGAACATTTTAAGAAAAAGGATTTTAAAATGTGCAGTTTGGAAAACGCTTGAGCACTGTGGTTAATCGGCAAAAAAAATTATGAACTGCTTTTATTATACTAACATACTAAATACCAGCAGAATAGGCCTAACTGTCTTTCGTTCCTGCTCGTTTGGTCAGCCCCACCCTGGGAGCTGACCTTGCCCCTCCTCTCTGGCTTCTCCCTTCCCAGTCCCAGATAATCTCGCTGCACTGAATGTCGCCCAGAACCTTTCCCCTGTACCTGTCCCACCCCCCTTTGAACCCCTCCACTGTCTCTACTCCACCAGCCCCTGGGCAGCACACCCATGATTCCACCACCATCTCAGTAAGTAGCACCTACTCCTTTCTCCCTGAATCTCCCTCCAGCTTCCATCCATGCCCTCTAGTTGCCCCCTCCTTCCTTCCTTCAGAGCACCCTGACTGCTCCTCCCCTATTTACCACCTTCATGTACCTGAGACCTCTATCATGTCCCCCGGTCCCTTCTCTCTTCCAATGTGTACATATTTAGCTCTTCGAGCCTCTCCCCATAGGTCCTATCCCTCAACCCCAAATCATTTTGGTTGCCCTCCTCTGGACCCTCTCCAGGAGTTCAATGTCCCTCTCTAAATGTGGCCTCCAAAACTGCATGCAGTACTCGAGGTGCAGCCTCACCAAGCAGTTATACAGTGGGAGTATCACTTCCCTCCTTCTGGAGGTGATCCCCCTAGCGATGCATCCCAGCATCCTGTTCGCCTTGACTGCTGCCCTCCTACAAGTCTCCGAGTTGTTCATCTTGACATCCACCACCACCCCCAGGTCCCTCTCAGCCATCGAGACTTGTAGCATCCCCCCCCCCAGGGTGTACACCTGGCCCTGGTTTCTGGCTCCCAGGTGCAGTACCTTGCATTTCCGTGCATTGAACCTCAGCTTCCACTTTCTAGACCATCTTTCCAGAGTTTCCAGGTCCCCCTGTAGGGCCACCCTTCCCTCCTCCCCATCCACCACCGGCCCCAGTTTTGAGTCATCCACAAAGAGACTCATCTCACTCCTGATACCCTTCCTTATGTCAGAGACATAGGCGTTGAAAAGGAGGGGCCCAAGGACCGATCCCTGAGGGACCCCACTAATGACCCTCCTTGGGGATGGAAGTTTTGTGCTATTTTGTAAGTGAAATCAAAATTTCCCACATATCAGGCAGAACTAGTAAATGGCTTAAGATTCTGCCACAAAATATCACTCCGACTGAACTAAAGCTTACACTTGAATCCCAGGACCCTGCAGCAAAAGTGAAAAAGTCTCCTTTTTTGAGATTCTTGAGCAACTGTTTCTTCCACGGCACCTACCCCGTATCATGATGCATGCTGAGCAGGTGCAGATCCTTGAGGGGTGCAAAGTCCCCCAAATGTAAAAAATTGCAGGGGCCCTCTACACATATTCCCTGTTATGTATAAGAGCCAAGCTTCGAGAGCAAGAATGTATTACATCGAGGCTTACCCCACCTCTGTTCCAGGCAAACATTTTGTGGGGGTCTAACCTACTCCTTCTTTTTCAGTGAGTATATTGTTCCCAGCTTCATCTGAAGCACGTAGGATGCTCCCAAAACTCTGATGAACATGTTTTACAAGAGACGCAAGCACTTTTACTCTACCAAGTGTTAAGCAGGAGGTAAGTACCTGCTACAAAAAGCCACCAAAGTATTTGTTATAACCCAAACACAATGTACTGTATAAAACAGCCAAAATGCAGCTTATCTGGTGCACTGGGCCCCATGTATAGTAGCTTACACATACTGGAGCAGGGTAAGGGGAAGCAGCATCCCCTTCAAGCAGAAGTGCATGGCCCAGGGTTGCCTACTCACCTGCCATGGAGGACAGCTGCTCACTATACTTGCACTGGAGGGGGTGTTGCCCAAAAGGCCCCATGGGGGGGACTACAGTGGGGAGGGGATGAGTCTCCAAGGACAGTAGGGCAGATTACTGGGCAGAGAGGTTGCAGGGGTAGAGCATATGACAGCTGTGGTGGGTAGGGTAGGAAAATAAATAATTAGAAACCAAAACACAAGCTGCAGTGCCAAACACACTTTTTAAGCAAAGCAACTTGCCAGCTAAAATGAATAATAGCATAGCATAGCTATAAAACTGCATTTCTTGCTGCTTCCTGTGTTATGCCATTTTTATTCTCCTTTGCTATGCACACTATGGCATTTTGAAGTTGCCTGGGGCAGTGCACGGCTACTCAGGCATATATCCGAATTGCGCTGCCAACGTGAACTCTGTGTGTAAAATGGTGACACTAATGTGCACTGACTGTTGTAAGGGTAACAGGGCTGTGCAAGGCAAACAAGGTAGGGTGTCAATGTATATTTTCATGAAGAGAAAAATGTAAGGGAAACAAAGAAATACTGGAAATGCAGGTAGAGTTTAGGATCATTCAAGTAAAGTAAACTGGAAGCTGTCTGAGATTTGTTTCAGTAAATTCAAGGTTGTGTTTCTTCTCTGTGTTGCACTTTTTTTTTTGTTTGGGGGGGGGGGTCACCAGCAAAATGATTACAGATGGCCACCGCAGAACTTAATGACCACACAAGTAAAAACCTTGTTGATTTGTAGCCCTTCTTTTCTTTATCATTAAAGGAGTCATTTTTCCCCAATAGAAGCAGTTTTTGTAAGTACTGATTCCAGTTTTGTTATTATTATTATTTACTTTATTTCAAATGCTGCACCAGGAAAGACATGGAGCTAGACACAGCTCGTTTCCAGATACATCCGGAGGAAGGGGGGTGGGGAGAAGCAATACAAGATATTCAAGTGAAACTATTATACTGTAAAATTCAACAGGAATAACCATAAGCTACAATAAGAATACATTACAACCAAAATAACAGTAAACTACATTACTGTTGTCCAGACATGATGTACAGGCAGACAGTAAGGGTAACACAAAATAAAGACACAAGCGATGCATAAGATGCAAGTGGAACACAGTACTAGGAACGCACATGAGATAGCGGGTAGATTACTACCACCCAGACTAAGAAGGTGCAAGAGGTATCAATGCCAGTGCAGAAAGATAGATACCTGAGCAAAACTTCACCAGACCTGAGTAACTGATAAGGAGCTGCTTAAGACACACAGACCTGGGGCCTAGGGTGGAGATGTAGTTGCTCACATCAAGGTGGGGGACATGGGGGTGCAAAAACAAAACATGGAGGCCAAACACAGAGGTTGGGTACAGTTGCAGGAGGGGGGTAGGGAAGTCACAAAGAAGGAACTTGAGGGAGAAGACGGATGAGACTGAGTGAACAGAGATGAAAGAGAGGACCAGAGCTTAGGGAAAAGATACCAGAAGGCAGCTTGGCCCATGGAGGTTTTCCTGGAGAGCAGGGAGAGGGAATGTGAAGCAGTGTTCCAGAGAGGTGGGGGGGTGCAGACAGGAGGACAGAAAGGTAGGGAGGAGGGAGGAAAGAGTCAAATCAGAATTTGGAGGTAAAGGAGGCACAGTGGGTGAGACATCTGGTGGCAAGGGAAGGGAGTGAGAGGGAGAAGTAAAGAATGCAGTGGTAAGTGGAGGGCAGTCCAGGGCAAAATGGCAGAATGAGTGAAAGAGGAAGTCCAATCTGGCAAGGATGGACTTGGCAGCTGCCCTGTAGACAATGTCACCATAGTCAAAGATTGGGAGTGTCATCTTCATGACAAGTTCTCAGTGAGCAGGGAGTGGGATACTGGTTATTCTTCTTCTTCCATCTATAGTGGCCTCTTAGTTACCTCAGTGGATGTTTCTGATTTACATTCTGGTGGTAAGTACCATTTTCAGACTATGTAATGTAGTTCATGTTCCTCTCAACCACAGAATTCTGTAGTAGAACATGGCTATATTGTGACAGCAACACAAGAACGTAGGAGATAAACATACATAGAAACATAGAATTTGACGGCAGATAAGGACGGGGAAGAGTACACGGGGGGAGGGTACTAACAACAACAAAAATGGAACAGGACCTGGGGGTAGTCATATCAGACAACCTAAAGGTAGGCAAGCAATGTGAGAAGGCAGTAAGGAGGGCTGGGGGGATATTGCGATGCACAGGGAGAGGCATCACCAGTAGAAAACAGGAAATTGTTATCCCTCTGTACAGACAGTTGGTGAGACCCCATCTGGAGTACTGCATGCAGTTCTGGAGACCCCATCTCCACAAGGGCATAGTCAGGAAGGAGGCAGTCCAGAGAAGGGCAACTAAAATGGTGCAGGGTCTGCACCAGAAGCCATATGAGAGAGACTAAAGAAGCTTAATATGTACACCCTAGAGGAAAGGAGGGAGAGGGGGGACATGATAGAAACATTCATTCAAGTACCTCAAGGGAATCAACAAAGTCCAAGAGGGTACCATCTTTCAGGAAAAGAGATGTAGAAGAACAAGGGGACACCGTTTAAAGATTGGGGGGGGTGGCTCAGGGGCAAAGTGAGGAAGTATTTTTTTCAAAGAAAGGGTGGTGGATGCATGGAACCGCCTTCCAGAGGAGGTGGTGGGGTCAAAAACAGTGGGGGAATTCAAGAATGCATGGGACAGACATAAGGGACAGGAGGAAGTAGGCTGTTGGTTAACTAGGATCTGCAACTTATCCAAAAGGTAGGGAAATGGGCAGACTGGGTGTGCCAAGTGGTCCTTATTTGCTGTCAAAGTCTATGTTTCTATGTTAGGTGGGGTCACAAAAAGACCATGTTGAAAATTTGGGGGAAAAGTATTAAAAATGACAATGTTGTAAGTTCCAGTTCAAAATGCATTGAATTAAATTGACCACATACCTATGTTCTCAGTTCCCAGTCCAGGGTTGCAGAATTAACATGTGTCTCCAGTCTAGAGAGGATTATGGCAGTGGACCCCCAGTAGATAAGTGAGGGGTAGGAGGGTGTGGGGTGATGGGTGCTGAGTGGGAGGGTCGGGTGAGGAGAGGGTAATAGTGGCGATGACAACCAACATCAATGGATTGTTTTTTTAAACAGGGATTTAAGCAAAAATGTTAAAAAGTCTACGAGGGATGGTTGTCTTTATTTGAGGTACCGACACTGGGGATTGGGCACCACAATGTTGGAGAGTCAGAGCCTATGCACCAGGGTTTTGCTCCTGGTGTCACGAGGGAAATGGGCCAGGTAGGTGGGGCTACCAGCCAGCACTGGGAATTAGACACTCTGTCAGAAAATGGTGATGGCAGTGATGTGTGGTTTGATGGTATCAGCCAACATAATGGAGCGCTGTGGGAGAGACAGCGTGCCCCGTCTTCGTACATATCAGCTGGTTGCTGGGTGGCGTTATATAGATGAAACAAGCCAGTCACTGTCTTTGAAAGGAGATTGCTTTCTGGGGCAGGTATGTTGATGACATCATTGTTGTCTGGGACCGGGACTGGGAATCAGCTGCCAGCTTTGTGACACATGTAAACAACAATTATTTGAATTTAAACATCACAGCAAATATAAATGAATCTGAGTTGTCTTTTTTGGACATCAAAATTTGTGTGGATGAGGGTGGCAAGATTCATACTAATACGTACTGTAAATCTACAAATGGAAATATGTTACTAATGGCCACAGTCACACATCCTGCACACACCCTTCAGGCAGTTCCATATGGACAGGTTGTCCATATTTCAAGAAACTGTTCTGATTCATGTACGTTTGAAATCCAAGCAGATATTCTATACAACACTTTTTTTTTACAGAGGGGTTACACAAGGGAAACACTTGGTGCAGCAAGGCACAAGCCACATAATTTGAAAAGGGCATCCTTTTTGATCCCTAAAAAAAAATTCCAAAAATGCCAGAATTACCTTTGTTACCCAGTACATGAGCTTTTCTCCACTCTCAGGAAGAGAATCTACAGTGGTTCTCCAAGAAACAATTTTTCTTTTCTGAATAGGTCTCTGGGCCTAAAGAACCCACTGAGGGGTTAATTCCTTGGAGCCTCAGGGAGCTGAGCAGCTAGGCTGTGCAGGCTTTTGGGGAGGGAAGGGCAGCTGCGTATTGCTGGAGAGGTTGCAAGAAGTTGCATTCAGTTCTTGCAGAGTTGAGGTGATCAACAGGCCTGGCTCCTGTAAGCTGGACTATTATTTTCTCTGGAGGATGGCCCAGAGCATCGACCAGTGAAGTGGTGGCAGTCAGAGGTACACTGCCCCTATGGGGACGAATGGCAGTTAGGAGGAGTACAAAGTCATTTACCTGTAGGCAGTATGGGATTCGAACTCAAGCAGAGAGTGTACTTTGTGTTTAAGATGTGGAAGCAAGGCTTGGACTTCACATCCACGAGCAGAAGTATCATGTGGCAGCTGAAATAATTTGCACCTGGGGACCCTCACCCACAGGGGCCAGTTCTTGGCCAGGAGGTGGCAGGCACTGTCCAGTGGCACCACGGCCCCCCTGGGGATGGCTGCCTACCCTAGCCATGTAATAGTAGAATGTTCAGGGGGAGCTGAACCTTAGTGTGTAAAGTCTGCGTTGATGGGCTGTAATGGTAAAGAGTGGTCCTGGCTTGGAAGCTGCAGTTTTGGAGAAGTATTGAACAGTGCTGTCTGCACCGCCAAAGCTCAGAGAAAGAGTGTGAAGCCAGGGAAAAAGGACCCAGTGAAACTGCTTCTTCACAAGAGCAAATAGGAAATTATGTGAAAACCGTGTGGAAAGAACTCAGTGAAAGTGCTTCTTCATGAAGCCAAATATGGAACAGTATGAAACCTAGTGGGAATGGATAAGTGGGGATCAACTTTGCAGCAGTAACTGTATTACCTGTGGCCAGGGAATTGGGACCAGTGGATTCTGCCTATGGAGTTCAACTAGAGAGACAGCGAGTAAAGCACCTACTGTAAACTAGATGAAATGCCTATGACCGAAGGTGTTTAACCTTGTGCTGTGAAACTAAGGTTTAAACTAACTGCTGCCTGAATTGTGTGTAAATAATAAGTGGTTGCTGTAAATATAGACTTTGTGACTTTAATCCAGCAGCCTAATTGAACTGTGCCTGCCAGGACCCTTCGGTCCAGACATTTACTGTTTCCCAGTGGGGCCATTGCGTACTGTCAACCTCAAGCTGTCCATGGACCAAAGAAGTTCATTAAAAGTTCTGTTATTTGTCGTTAACCCTGGGCCGGACTCTTTAAAGCCTCCAATGTTCAAGTATTATTTGCTAACCAAGTTTTTCTCCTAGCCCAGCACCCCGAGGAAGAAGATCTGCACCTCAGACCGTGGAACAAAGCGTAAGTCATCAAACGGAGGTTTCTGTATGGTTTCCCCTCCCAAAAGACATTCCATCAGCATACTCCTAGACATCGGGGGGGGGGCTACATTAATAAACAAACATCGGCAAGTGTTAAAAGAGAGACAACCGATTACACACTGTCATAGGGGAGAGACCTAGGATTACATGTAGTTGAGGACAAACTATAGGAGGCAGAGTAACAAATTCCCTGTATAGAGGTTCTAGTGTTAGGAGAAACTGACTACCACATTACCCCTTGGGTTTTATCAATGCGGGAGATGCAGTGCTACATTTGTTCACCCATCTGGATGTAGAAATGTACAAATTAAACAGTTCATTAACTGTGACTCAGGTTTCGTAATCTATGTCACATATTGTACATGTAACAAGACATCCATAGGCCGTACTGTACGCTCTTTGGAAAAATGCATTCAAGAACATTTAAGATCAGTCACAGTTGATGTTATTTGTAACCCCCATTGGAGTGCATTTTGCACAATTCCATAACCGAGACATTTCTTCTTTCTGATTTGTGGGCATTGAAAGACAGCCACCACACCCAAGAGGAGGCAAGTGTGTACAACAATTACTTCAGAAAGAATCAAAGTGGATTTATTCCCTCTGATCTTTAATACCAAGTGGATTAAATGAAAATCTGCGCATTCCACCCTTTCTTTAAAGGATGAAATACATACAAAATTGCACAACAAGATGACCAATATGTGAAACAGACTTTGATTTTTTTATTCTGTAATCTGCTGATGTATTACATTTAAATAATCTTTTGATTCATTGTTATGTATTTGAATGTGGTCTCTAGTCCTTTTCTCCTGCCTCCACCCCCCGTTTTCTCTTTGGTTCATTTATATTGATCACAAGTAAAGGACATGGTTTGGGAGCATTATTACATGGAACCAATATGATGCTGAAATTTTTCATCTTATGTTTATTTTTGTGATGCTTATTTTAAGCACAAAATGCATTTTATTCAAAGTATCTTACATACTAGAGTATTCTCCACATCATTTCTGAATCCATACATACTACTAAATATCTAAAAAGGGTGTTTTTGTGAATGCTACTCTTACCTCCTCCCCCCCATCTGTCATTATATTATTTTGTTTTAGTTTTTTCTGCTATCTCCTTTTATGAAATGTTAAGTACATCAAATGAATGGTTGCAACTTGTCCCCTTGTATTAATTTACTGAATTGGGGATCAAATATGTAATATGTATTTTTGCCTGTGTTTGGCTCAAGTGCATAAAATAAGGAATGTGTGAAAATTTGGGACTGTATCTTTAAATCTGTACCTTAAAAACACCTTTGCTCCACACATCCCCAATGAAGGGTTACGTGGAGACCTGAAGTGCCGGTTTAGTGCCACTGCCTTCTAAAGAATGGTGAATAAACCATGCATCTTTTTGCACTTCTGCATTTGCAGAGTCTTTTTCGCTGGAGTGTTTTGGTATCTGTGGCTTGGCCTTTTTAGCTGACACCCTCAAGCCTGTGGGCCTAAAGGCATGGAACTTGTGTTTCCCAGGTGGGGTGTACAAGCCGGCACTGGGGGATTGGTCACCCTGCTGTCAGAAAATGGTGAAGGCACTGACCCATGGTTTGATGGCGTCAACCAATATAATGGAATATGGTGAGCGAGAGTGTGCCCCCCCCAGCACTGCTCAGCTGGTTGCTGTGTGGCATTTACGTAGGTGAAATGTGCCAGACGCTGTCTGAAATGTGTAGCTGGCTCCTTTCAACTACGCGAAGTTTCCTCCCAGCAAGCAAGGAGTAGAGTTATGACCAGAGTACCTGGTCATTTGTCTGTCATTGGCAAGCCTATTGCAACTTGAACTGGAATGGACTAGGCAGTGACACAACTCTGAAATGCGTCTTCATAACAAAATGTTTTGCTGAGTATGCATGCACACACAGTCATAAAAATCAGCTTTTACCAGGAAAATGCCATACAGGTTCAGCGCAGTTCTACTATATGAAAAATAAATGTTTGTCCCTACAACTGAGGCCTATTTGGGAGCTAATATCACAATGTCCTGCTTGTGACGTCATGGCTGTTGCTGAGGAAATGTGATGATGCCACAGTAAGCAAGCTCATTCGGCTCCATACTAAGTCTCAACACCATCACTAATAAAAACAGAATGGCATGAAATGCACTTCTTTTTATTAGAATACAGTGCATTTGAGTTCCACTGTTGCTAACTGTATTTATTTTGGGTTTTGCTGGTAACTGAACCATAACATTGTCACACGTAAGACTGTAAAATTGGGTCCATGGGTTCTGTGGTTGTGTGTTCAGACTCAAAGGTCAGAACCTATGCATCCCATCCTGCGGACCCAAAGAACCCTGTACAGTTCAAAAGTATTGCATTTGTACTGTATATTAGATACATAGCTACTGTCGGCAGATAAGGGCCTATGGCCCACCCAGCCTGCCCATTTGCGCTTGCAAGTTCCCGTTACATTTTTCTATAAGTCTGTTGCCCCTTTCCCCACACCTCCAGGATTCCCTCATGTCTATCCCATGCATTCTTAAATCCTGTGACTGTTTCAGCCCCCACCACTTCCTCTGGCAGGGTGTTCCACTTGTCCACTACCCTTTCCGTGAAGACATTCTTTCTCATGTTTCCTCTGAATCGCACTCCTCCAACTTCATCCCATGCCCACTATTCCACTAAAACGTTTTTCCTTGTACAATAAATTCTCCTGTAACCCCCACCCAGCGACCTCTGTAAACCAACTATTCTCAGCTCAGGGCCTGTTCTGGTGACACTTTCATAAATATATAAATAAACCTGAATGCTTCAAGCTAATATGTATATTAAAAACAATGTACATGCATCATGCACACTCACACAAGTGCACACACACAGACAGCAGAGACAGACAGACAGACAGTGTCAGGGCAGTTGAAGAATGTTCAGATTGCCCTGACCTTGGGGTTACTCTCCCCTAATTGCACATGGTGTCACACCCAGGCCAGCTCCATAAGAAAGGTTGTTATGTGCAGTAACTGCAGCTTTGGGCTCAAGGCAGCTGCTGCAAGAGTATCTGCAAATCTGACACCTAAGCTGTGGAATGCTGTCCCTGCCAACACACAGCAAGAGTCTGTTCGTCTTCACAAAAGAGGAATGATATGTTTTATTTACCCTGGCTATGGCTATGTTCGGGGCTGGTAGTGTGGGTTAGTAGCTTGGTTATAGGCCTTAAAGAGCTAACATGATTCGGGCAGGCAACTCAATCAGAAGCTGCGTGCCTGATTAGTTAAATAAACTAGTACTACATTTTTTCTGGCCAGCATAAGTATTAAAATTTTAACTTACAATGCCCAGCTCGTACCTTCCATGTACGAGTCGAGTGGCCATCTCAGCGCTGCAGCCCTGCCCAAAAAAATCAATTTTTTGATGACGTTAGGTATGAGTCAGTGCTGCAGGTGCTCTGTGTGTGGAGTAATATTGTGGGAATAGGATCGGGGAAGGGGGGCTGTCAAACTGTACTAACATTATCTTTTCTGGCAGTTCTGCATGTATGGGGGCTAATTATCATATCCCCATACACGTAGAACTGCCAGCAAAGATAATGTTAGTACAGTTTGACAGCCCCCTCCCCCGATCCTATTGCCATCATATTACTCCACACACAGAGCACCTGCAGCCCCGTTCTATACCTAACGTCATCAAAAAGCTGATTTTTGGGGCGGGGCTACAGTGCTGAGATGGCTGCTCAGCTCATACACAGAAGGTACAAGCCCGGCACTGTAAGCTAAAATTTCAGTATTTATACTGGCCAGAAAAATTGTAGCACTGGTTTATTTAGCTAATCGGGCAGGCAACTTCCAAATGAGTTGCCTGCCCAAATCACGCCACCAGCTCTTTAAGGAGCCAGGACAGCAAGGATTAACTCCACCATGGCAGCTATTTGATTACGTGACCTTGAGCAAGTTACTTAATCTTCCTATCCTTCTATCTTCCCAGCTGTAGCATTGGGTAAAAGCAGGGCCCCACTGAAGAGTAGATATTTCATCTCAGTTGGGTACATTTTCAGGCACCACTCCTAGTTATCTTTGTGTTCTGCATTTTGTATTGCACATCATTAAAGATGCTTCAGACATATGTCACTCAGCTTCCTGGGACACAAGGCCCGGCAGACCAGCATTGTGCACCCCTTGAGAGGCTGTGGCCCTTCCAGTCAGAGAAAGGGCGCAGCTCTGGTGATTATCCCAATTGTCAGATGGAACAAAGGGCAAAAAGCTGGGACAACAGAATCATAAAGAACAGTAATAATATAATATAATTTATTTTATGCCATTTCAAGAGCTGCTGACATCTTTACATAAATATTTAAACACAATTCAGCTAGTATCTCACAGTCCTTCTATGGATGCCTTGTCCCTTCTGAGGAAATTTGCAGTAAAAAACGGATCTGTATCCCTTTGAAGTTTTTTACCCTTACAACTTCTTTCTCACTTGAAGTCATAATCTTCTGTTGTGACATCACAATCTGTTGCCATGGGAAGGAGTGTACTGTCACAAGCACAGTATGATACCCTCAGGTGGGGAAAAAGCAACAGCAGCAGGTGAATCCTTAGAGGTGATAGGAAACATTTTTTACACCTCTAGATGCCCTCCTGTTGTCCTTTTAGTGCCTGTCCAATATTCTGATATGTTTCCGACCTTTTGTGTTAAATTAATAATCACATTTTCGTGCCTTTGTAAGTACCCTGCAGCCGTCTCTCCTCAGTAGTTGCTGCTCTCTCTTCTCATACTGCCTGAACATTCTGTGTCATCAATATGACCAGTCCAGGCCGTTCAGATGAATGCCATGGAACGGTATCACTGACGTCATGGAGTGTGTTAGAAATACGAAAAGGAAGAGCAGTAGCTGGTGAGGAGAGCGGACTGAACGAGAGCTGAGACACCAACGCTAGTTTATTTACTCATCAAAAAACAGCAAAAAAAGGTCAAAGCATATCAGAATACATAACTGGCATGGAAGGGACTATAGGAGGGCAGTTAACTATATACGAATCACTTCCCATCACCTTTAGTGAACGAAGATCCTGTTTTGATAAAAATGTCCTGAGTAATAATGAAAAAGTGGGGCGAATACAGAAGCAAGAGGAGTTGGAGTCGGGTGAAGAGTCTGATGACAGTGAAGAGATAGCCATCCCAACGTGCTGTCATGCGGCCAACAGACTACAACCCGGAATGAACTGGTTACAACTCCAGGAGGTGGACCCACAGAAAATACTGCAACTTGGCCATCTGGTCTCGCATGCCAAGGACATGTTTATTTATTTATTTAGTTTTTGTTAACCGGGTAGGTACACTAGACAGCATAGTTGCCTATTTTCAGGTACGACCCAGGAGATTACAACAAAGGGTATGTAGACAACAGCAGATACAAGAAAACATCATGGGAACAAGTAGAAGTCAGACATAGTACACTTTTACAAAATTTTCAGCAATGACAGCAGCTAAAACACCAAAACTGTCCAAGATCACTTCCTTTTTTCAACAGCAGTGAGTAAACAATGCCCTGCTATCAGTTCTGATTGATTCTGTGTGCTTCTAAACGTAGTTAATTTAACACTGAATTAGTGAATAAAAAAAAAAAGGAACCCACACTATCTAAGCTGCTTATGGCTTTTATCTTTTAGCAACAAGCATTTTTAGGCTGCTGTAACATTTCTCCGTTCTGAACTTTAGATGTGTGTGCAACCATCATTTTGACGAACACGGCGTTATAATAAATGCTGCATGCAGTTCCCGAAACATTCTCTATAGTGTGGGATCACTGTAACGTGCAATAAATCAGTTCACTGCGTCAAACAAATTCGCCAACAACTAATCTCAAAGAACAAACCAGTTCATTTTACATTAGTGCAAAAATACTTAATGACTAATGAAATTACATTATTGCAAAAATCTGCAATGACTAATGAAATTAGGTCCAGCTCCATCCTCTCTGTGGCCATGCATTTGGTTTCTCTTGCTGGACTAAGAACTTATCATTTTAGTTCAGTTTATTTTCTCAGGATCATGTTACTGAGAAGAAGCATCTCATTTTCAGCGTGGTCCTGTTTGGACCCAATTAAATGGCTAGGAGGGCAGAAACCCAGGGTGGTTACATGCCTTGCTCAAAGTCACACAGTAGGTAAGTGATTATAGTGGAAAGCAACCCAGAAAATCTCCCGTTTCACAGTTCTGTGCTCTACTACAGGAAGTAATGGTCCTGAATACAGTTATCACTCTATTGTACTTGGTGGTGGTAACCTCAAACTTTACAGATTCTGTGTTCTTACTGGCTACCACCTCATGAATCTTACCCAAATTAAAATAGAAAGTGCAACTAGAACCATGTTCTTAGCAGCAGCATACAGTAACACCATTCTCCATTGAACAGGATGCCACATTCTGAATTTTACAATTACTGTATTTTACAGTTCGTTTACTCAGGATAGCCCTGCAGAGATGTTGCATAATTTCTTGTACAGTGGGGTCCGTTTTTAGCCCTGTTTTTTAACTGGTCACAATGAAGTACAGGGAGGTTGGCTTGCTCATTCAAAGTGCCGCAGTGGGTAAGTGGTTCAGGAGGCTCATTTGAATCCAGATCTCCTGGCTCAAAGCTCTGTACGCTAACCACTAAACCACACCTCCTCACTCTCTTCGTTAGTAGAAAAGCAACACAGCCTTTACAACATCCAACATGGAGAATATTACCAGTCTAGTTTCCCAGTGAGATTATGATCCTAATGTCTAGCTCTATAGTGAGGTTGACAGGCAAAAATACAAAAAGCTCCCCTCTCCCATACCGAAATACAATTATACACTTCTAGGAACTGCCATCAGTTTTGGATGCAGAATGGGGAAGGACGTGCGTGCCTTCACTGCTGTGCAACACTCTGAAGGCAGTGCAAGGCAGACCCCAGGGATCTTTCCAGCTTTGCAGGATCAGACCCTAAGTGAGTAATACGCTAACTGCCAACCTGCAGTTGCACTGAAGGAGTTGATTTCTACATTTAGGGCTGCAGCATGCAACTACAGTTGGAACAGATGCTTCAAAAAGGATAAAAGGCCCTTCTGACTTCAAAGGTTTTATTTTTGGTACACAGATAGCACATCTGAATTGGTCATACTGCTTCAAACCGTTAGATGCGAACCACAGTCCATACCCAAAGCTGCAACGTTATTCAGAGTTACAGGGTTAGAGTAGATTCAAAGTTCCCCATTTGAATCAAACTAAGAATTCTGTTGACCTTATAGAGGTTCATGCAGCTATACTTAATGTAAGGACTGCTTAATGTAATGCCCTTATCCTCCACTATGGTGAGGAGAATCATTAAGTATTCTCTGGGTTATAGATAGCAGTGTACGGTATACATGTTACAATTAGGAAAGAGTTCAGGTTTTCAGTAAGTGTATGGGTGGAACTTAGGAATACAAAAAAGAGGTGCAAGATAGCAGCTGCCATTTGTTCTGGTTCTGGACCCTGGGACATGACAGCTGATCATCGGAAGCCTTAGATGCCAGGGTCTCCACTGAGGAAACGGACACCAGCCCGGAGACCCATAAAGTGACTGAGTGTCTAGCCCTCATGGCAAGGCCTCAGAGCATGTTGCAGTCCATGGAGACTGAAAAGAAGCTAGAGTCCAGCAACAAATCCATAGGGCCATGGGGGCTTGTTTGATCATCCACACCTTTGTATCTGAACTGTACACTGAGGCGGGTGCCATCGCACTACTACTTAATTTCTTTGTACTGTGGAGATGGGGTGCCATGGCACCAATGGACTATACACAGAGATGGGTGTCATCACACCACAAAATAATTTATTCAGACTGTGCACTGAGATGAGTGCCATCGCACCACTAATCATTTGTTCAGACTGTGCACTGAGATGAGTGCCATCACACCACTAATCATTTGCTCAGACTGTGCACTGAGATGAGTGCCATCGCACCACTAATCATTTGCTCAGACTGTGTACTGAGATGGGTGCCATCACACCACAGTCATTTGTTGAGACTGTGTACTGAGATGAGTGCCATCACACTGCTAATTTATTTGTTCAGACTGTGTACTAAGATGGGTGCCGTCATACCACAATCATGTGTTTAGACTGTTTACTGAGATGGGTGCCATCACACCACAGTCATTTGTTCAGACCGTATACTGAAATGGGTGCCATCATACCACAGTCATTTGTTCAGACTGTGTACTGAGATGGGTGCCATCATACAGCAGTGATTTGTTCAGACTGTGTACTGAAATGGGTGCCATCATACCACAGTCATTTGTTCAGACTGTATACTGAGTTGGGTGCCATCTAACCACAGTTATTTATTTGTTTGGACTGTGTACTGAGATGGGTGCCATTGCACCACAAAGTCATTTACATAGAAACGTAGACAATGCCAGCAGACAGAGACTACTCCCTGTGCCTGTACTCACTGTTACTGGCACAGCGTGATGTCGAGCAGGCCACTGCCATTTGAAAACCCCTCAAAGTGACTCACGGACGCTAAAATTACCCCACTGTTCATCGATCCTCTGAGTCTCTGCTGGAAGTCCAGTGCTGTTATGTGGGAAGTTGCTGGATGCTGATGTCGTTTTCTGGAAAACTGCTGGATGCTGATTCGGTTGTCTGGAAGCTCACTGAGTGGTGGAGGTAAAAGGCACCAGACAATGCAACTTGGCTTCATCTCATGAGTCCCTGCCAGTGTGGCACTACGAGTCGGCTCAGTGCAGGGAGTTCCAATCAAGAGGGCTCACTGGCACCAAATGCCAATTTTGAGGATGGTACTTTTCTGCAGAGTAGGAGAAAAATAAGAAAATGCTGTGTCCATCACAGAGTGATAGCCCTCAAACTTCCTGAAAGCTGTGGAGGCATGAAGAAGCCTGCAAATTCACTGGGGTGGACCCTGTGTTCTCTGTGCCACAAGCCTACTTCCTGCCTCACCGAATCCTGGGAGGGAAGACATGCAGTTCTTCAGGAGCCCAAGCACCAGCACAAGCAGGGAGAAAAAATTGGTCCATCCAGTTTGCCCATAAAACCCTAAGAAACCCAGGACCTATTGTCCATATATGGTTCTAACCCACATTATCCACCCCCATGTTCCCCATCCTACCGCTACCACGGTAACTTCTATGCTTGTCACTCAGTCCTAGTCGCGTCTGGAACCATTTATAGTTTTGGTGCCCACCACATCAGTTGACATATTGTTTCAGGGCTCCAACACTCTTTCAGTAAAATAAAACTTGCTCACTTCCTTCTTGAACCTCCCGCCATCAGATTACACTTGGGCCCTCATGTTCTTGATCTGTTACTTATGCTAAATATTTCCTTGCAGGTTACCTTGTTTATTCCTTTCAAGAACTTGAATGTCTCTGTCATATCTCCCCTTTCTTGCCTGGCCTCCCGAAAGTGCATGTTCAGTGCTGTGAGATGATCCTCATAAGATCTTCCCTGCTGGCCCTAAATCATTTTGGTCACCCTACATTGTACCGTCTCCAGCCTGTCCTTATCTCTTCTTAGGTGAGGACTCCAGAACAGGGCACAGTACTTTAGGTGGGGCCTCACCAGTGATCTATAGAGAGGTAGTAACACCTTCTTCCTTCAGCTGTCAGTACCGCTTCCTGTACATCCCAGCATCTATATGCCTTACTGCAGGCCTTCTTACACTGGCTTGATTGTTTTAAGGAGTCATTAATTACAGCCCCTAGGTCTCTTTCCTCAGAGGTCATGCCCAGCTTTATCCCTCCCCCATCCAGTATTCAATCCTGGGGTCCTTGTTTCCTATATGCATCACCCTGCATTGAATTTCAACTCCCAAACTTTTGAGCACCTCTCCAGCCTTTGCATATTTCTCTGCATCTCCCTAACCCCCCTCCTCACTGGTGCCATCACACCACTACTTCATTTGTTCAGACTGTGTACTGAAAGTAGTACATCGCACTACAAAGTCATTTGTTCAGACTATGTAATGAGATGTGTGCCACCTCACCACAAAGCCATTGTTTCAGACTGTACTGAGATGTGTGCCACCACAGCACAAAATCATTTGTTTGGACTGTGTACTGAGATGTGTACCATCGCATCACAAAGTTATTTGTTTGGATTGTGTACTGAGACAGGTACCACCGCACCACAAAGTCATTTTGTTCAGACTTTGTACTGAAATGGGTACTATCGCATCACAAAGCAAACCACCGTAAAGCAATGTATGTGAGCAAATTTGTGAGTAAAGATTACGTTTGATGTACTCAGCTATGCGTCCAGCCAGCATCATGTGTAATATGCTGACCTTTACCCCTAAAGCAATGGAGGATTACAAGGTGGAGGTCCTATTAGCTGAAGATCATCCGGGACCGCACTGATGCCAGACATTACCAGTGTTAACAGGACGGGGACAAGGAGGACCCGGCCACAGTGCAGCACTCAGCAAGTCCCCTACTCTCAGACCTGCTGTGCTGATGCTGAAATAAGGAGAGCTAGGGATACTGGGATGCATAGGAAGAGGCATCACAAGTAGAAAAAGGGAAGTGGTTATCCCTCTGTACAGACAGTTGGTGAGACCCCATCTGGAATACTGTGTGTAGTTTTGGAGACCCCATCTACGCAAGGACATAGACAGAATGGAAGCAGTCCAGAGGAGGGCAACTAAAATGGTGCAGGGTCTGCATCAGAAACCATGTGAAGAGAGACTGAGAGAGCTTAATATGTATACCCTTTATGAAAGGAGGGATGGGGGGACATGATAGAAACTTTCAAGTACCTCAAGAGAATCAAAAAAGTCCAGGAGGGTAGCATTTTTCAGAAAAAGAGATGTGTAAGAACAAGAGGGCACAATTTAAAGATAGAGGGGGGAAGGCTCAGGGGTAGTGTGAGGAAATTTTTTTTCACGGAGAGAGAGTGGTGGATTCATGGAACCGCCTTCCTGGGGAGGTTGTTGGGTCTAAAACAATGGGGGAATTCAAACATGCATGGGATAGACATAAGGCAATTGTAGTGGGGGGTTGCAGGAAGTAGGCTGTTTGGTTAATTAGAATCTGCAGCTTATCCAATAGGAAGGGAAATGGGCAGACTGGGTGGGCCAAGAGGTCCTTATCTGCCGTCAAAGTCTATGTTTCTATGAAATATGAATGTTCATGGTGTACACTCTCCTGAGAGCCATTTACCATCCTCAGAATCCCTAGATCAGGAAGCAGGGCTTATAGCTCCATGGAGACTGTGGAGTCTTATAAACTCTAAGGGCCCTTTCATGCCCTGCTGTTAAACTATCACAGAAATATAATGAGAAGGCTCAGTGTTGCAGGGAAGTTTCTTTGGCCTTCCAACTATTCATCCAGGGATGAGTTCACTAAACTACATTCTTTTGATCTCTGTGTTTATCGTTCTTTCATCTCCACGTTTATCGGCTCTGTAAGGGAGTTTACATGTGGTTGGCAGCAGGCTTTGCTACACTGTGCTACAGTACTGAGTTTACAGGCACTGTAGCTGTATGCATCACTAAATAGCTACCAGGCATTTTAAAAAAGCTTTAAAAAGCAGCTTCTGGGCGGTGACTGCCCGCTTGGAGAATGGTCCACTTAGCCCTGGGAAGAGTACAACATGATGGATTTGTCAGTGTTATTAATTCAGAAATGCTTCTCCTTTTAATCTATTGCTTTTAAAGAATGTATAAAAGAGGGACTTTATTACCATATCTGACATACTTCAGCTCTGTAAAACAGAACCGAAATTGTCTGGCTTACCTGTATTAACTGTACCTGATGGTTGTCAATAAACTTAAATTTAAAAAAAAAAAAAGCTTCATTTTTGCACGCTGCTTGCTCACAGTGATAGAGGTTAGCAAGCAGACTCAACATCAATGCATTTTTAAAGTATACGTTATTCAGAGAAACAGCGATCAGAGTTTACACTGAATGTCAACGTAAACAACTAAAAATGTCCATTTATATATATTTAGCTGACATTCACTGACAATTGCAATTAGTGTTTTAGTCCAAAAGTCAAGAAAATATACAAAAGTATATGCAATTCCACTTTAAAACTTAGATCAATATGAGCATAAAAGATGAGAAGAGAAACAAATGTTTTCTCGAATTCTTTCCATGTGCGCTGTTTGTACTTTTTAGGCAGCTATCCGCCTATGTAAACCCTAATGTGTAGCAAAGTGCAGTGTAGTGTGGTGTGGTCTTTGCCTTGAGAAAGCATCTTAGCGCTGGTGTAGAAACTTTCAACAGTGTGGGGGAGTGCTCATTTTGCTTGTATACCACATGGATTCACTTTTTAAAAAGAAGTGTGTCTTCATATCCTGCAACCCAGCTGTGGTCATGTGTTCTTCCAAAGCCAGTGAAGCCAAGCTGTTTTGAACTGTAAACCCTGATGTGTAGCATGATTTAGGGTAGCATGTGAGCTACTTGAAATCACCTTCATTGTGCAGTTACTGCTAATAGCTTTTTCTTTTAGGAACCACTTTGGCCTGGTGGTTAGAGTACAGAGTAATGAATCTGGAGATCGGGATTTGAATCCAACAACCGCCACTTGCTCACTGCGTGACCTTATGAAATCTCTTAACCTCCCTAAACTCAACCTCTCTGTAATCTCTCACAGCTCTGTCACTGTGCTCTTCGAATCTCCCTGTGCACTGGACATGACAGCAGCATTTTCCTCCTGCTCTCTCCTGGACTGTAAAATGCTTTGGGATAAAGTTCATATGAAAGATGCTGCCCAACACCAAATTCCTTTCTTGAGGGCCTTTATCCATTTAACCTTCAAAGTGACACCATAGCAAGAAAAGAGTAACGCAGCCATTATGAGTGCCTACCAAGTAAAATTTATTTAGATATTTATTTGATATTTTGACCAGCAAGGCACACTAAGCTAGTATAGCTTATTTCCAGGTGTGTCCTGGGGTGGGTTTCATGGACCTGTTTTATTGACATGGGAATGCTATGACACCAGGAAACTCTCCTGCTTTTCATTGATAAGTGCCATGGGAATCTTTTACTTCCACCTGGATAGTGACCAGAGATGGGCAGAAGGGACGTGGGTTTTACCTCTCATCCGAAGGATGGCACCTCAAAGAGGGCAGCAACCATCTCAGACTGCACTACAGTATCATTTAATGGGTAATACCCCAAGTACCTGGTGAGGGGCTGGAACCCATGGCCTTCTGATCTGCCAGCTCCAGAGGCCTGCTTGCATTTTGCGTGTCTAATTGGTCAAAAAGCTACTGTAACTGTAGACAAGCCAGATCAGTTACCTGATTAAGTGTGCATCCAGTGTGTCTCATTGCTTTTCCCAATAAACTGATTCTTAAAGGGCTTTGTAAAGTCACAGGGTGACAGAGAAACATGATGGCGAAAGGACTGCAATAATAACACTGCTACATCCCCATTTAAAGAGGCCTGGACTAATACCATTTTAATGTCCAAATGAATGCTGCCAGACGAATCTTTCAACTGCAATATGTTACGAGATATTAGCTGCATTGACATACACTGTGTCACTGCCCACAATCCGACCACGCACTGATTAAGGCAGAGCAGATCCATTAAATCAGTCTCCTTTTAACCTCATTCTTTCTCACCTGGGAACTGCACAACAGCTTGATTTATGTGGTCAGAATCTTGTCAAGGTGGGGGGAGGGGACAGGAAGGAGTTGTCACGAGCCACTGGTCTGTGGTACCCTGGGCAACACCACAACCCAAAACAGGCATTCAGTTTCTAGCTCAGTGCATTTCAAGGAATTCAGACAATGAATGTCCAAGCAGTTAAATATTTCCAGACCTGAACGCTCCATTTCCTAACTAGGAATTCTACTTGTAACATGCCAGCATTCCTGAAGATTCGAGCCCAGCATTCTACTTTCAGGGCTCATCTGTAGCTGTGCACTAAATATAAACAAGGAGTACTAAAGCTAATCTTCAATATTCAGGTGCTCTGGGGCTGGGCGGTAGTCCCTCTGGTACATGGCGCACTGTAGGCCTCATTTTTCCCATGACCAAAAAAAAAAGACTAGCATTTAACTAACTGTATGATGCAGCTCTGTCAGTCATTAAGCCATCTCTAATGAATAGCAAAATCAGCCGATGGGGAAGAACCAGAAAAGATAACGAGGTCATGTTGAAAGACTTTCAGTTCCAACACTTAATGCAAAACATGGCAATGTGGAAAACAGCAAGCCTTCTTGACATCAAAAGAAAACAGCTGCATAAAGGAAATTGTTTCCTGACTCTTCTTTGGTTTGGAAAAGCCCAGGCAATCAATAGCTAAATGTTCTCCCTTTCAAGCAGTGGCACTATGCTGAAAGATTTATCATAGCTACTCATACAACTTCTGCTCTGAACAGTCCCTACAGGACCTGACAGTCCCTGCAAAAACAATATGAGCAGAGCGACTACGACTGCAAATGCATTAACTTAAGAAGGGTGTTTCATGGGCTTAAACATAAACATGAGTTGCATTTAGTAAGGCCTATGATACCGTTCCACATATGACTTGTGAACAAGCTGGGCAGTCTGGGAGTGGGTCACAAGGTGGTAAACTGGGTTAGGAACTGGTTGAATGATAGAAGATGGAGAGTCATGGTAAATGGTGCTCAATCTAAGGAAAGGAGTGTGACCATCAGGGTGCCACAGAGATCAATCCTGGGCCCAGTCCTATTTTATGTCTTCATAAATGAAATTGCAGAGGGGCTGGAGGAGAAAGTGTGCCTGTTTGTGAATGACACTAAGATCTGCAATAGGGTGGACATTCTGGGAAGGTAGAAATAATGAGGAGGGACCTAGGAAAACTGGAGGAATGGTCCAAAGTGCCACAGCTTAGATTTGATGCAAAAAGTGCAAAATCATGCATTTGGGTTGCAGGAACCCATGATAGGATTATGGGGGGACTGATGGTCACCAAACAGGAAAGGGATTTTGGAGTAATCATACTGAATGACCTAAAGGTGGCTAAACAATGTACCAAGGCTGTGGGAGAGGCACTGGGATGCTGGGGGCATAGGAGAGGAATCACCAGCAGAAGGAAGGAGGTGGTGATGCTGCTGTGCAGATCACTGGTGAGGCCTCATCTGGAATATGGTGTTCAGTTCAGGAGGCCACATTTCTGTTATGTAACTTTAAATCACACATGGGTTAAACGGTTCAATTTTAGATTTGTATCCTCTCCCTTCTGCTCCCACTGGTTAGGCTTACTGAACGCAACCTGAAATATCTTGGCTAGCATGATGATTCACCTGCACAAGCTGCTTCTCAGTACACATCACTGTCTTTTAAAATGTTAACTTTGTCCAAAATAGCAGTTTGCCACAGTAATACATAAGCTAAAGTAATGTCACCTACCAGGAGTTGTAAGACATACTGTAGCTAACTTGGCTTGAGGAAGGGGGAACATGGTCAGGACCCCACAGCAATTGAGATGCATATGCAGCAAATAAGTCCAGATGCACTGATTTACCCTACAAGTGTTAAGTATCACAGTCTGCATAATACACAAGGCGTACAGTGATTATTATTCATATGGTTTGGCTGGTTTGGGTTCTAATGTTTATAATACAAGGGTGAATAACTAGTGAAGACATTTTTTCAGTGACTGCTAAATGTGGTACAGTGGCAGATGTTTGCAAAGGTATAACAGAAATTATGTCTATGAGGTATTGTTATCCAAGAATTGGGTCACGTTTTCATAGAGACAGATTACATTTGTGGTACGTGATTGTCCCTTTGTGAATTCCTGCTGCTCTTTGCACTGAAATCATTGTTAGATATGTGGCTAACTTAAATCTTTAAGTAGTGATTCTAGAATTTTACCCCAAACCTGTATTTATTCATTTAAAAAAAATATTTTGAGGGGGTGCCTGGTTATGGATTATCCCAATATTTAGTTTCAGCATTTTAGTGGAAACTTTGCACTCTGATTTTCATATTCTGATTTTTTTGTAGTATGCTGTCTGTATTTATATTAATTCTGTTGGCATTCCTGGTAATGTACAGGGGCAGGGGACTGAGTTGTGACTGGGTTTGAACAAGGAACACAAATATTCATTACATTGCTTTGCTATCGCCACTGGATTTTTTACTGTTTCCCCTTTAATAGTAATATACTTATATATATTTTTTTGTTTAGGGTATTGATGTAACTGCACAATTGCTTGCTGTTGCTTTTGTCTGCATCTGTTGCATTTGAGTTCCAGTTTCTTTTTTGAAATGGTTACGTTTGCGTTCGTGTTTCTTTTAAAATGTTTAATTTTCTGACCATGTGGTTATGTCATGCCTTTTGTTTTCAGATACTTTATTGCATGTTTAGCTTTTTTGCTGTTGTTGTTGAGTTACTTTCTTCACATCCTCATGTAGCCATCTTGCTTGTCATCATTTGTTGTTATATTCCTTGATCTTTTTAATATAAACTATTGCAAATGATAATATGTTGCCCTTTATAATCTGCCAAATATCATTTACAGTTTTGTTGTTTACAATTGTATGCCAATCTGTTTCTCAGCTGAGGTCTTAAGAGCTGGTGCCAAGTGAATTACTCCATACAGGTAAAGGGATACAGCTTCATCCCCAAGAGATGCAAATTGACATGTCACTTTATCAATCATTTAAAATAACACAAGTTTAGTTTCACATACTTACTGTGAGGGAAGATAGTAAGATCAACCAGCATGGTTAGCATACAAAGACTTGGCACCTCTGGGTGAATGGAGGAGGGGATACCAGTAAAACAATTTTCTCAGTTTGCAAATGGCTGTAAATTAAGCACTGAAACTTAGTACAGAAAGAAAAGGCCCATAAAACACTATAGCAGAGGTTTCCAGTTTGCAAAAAAAGAGGCAGTACTGGAGATAGCTCAATTAAAGGAAAATTACATAATAAAATCAGGAAAATATATACAGTGTGTGTGTGTGTGTGTGTGTGTGTGTGTGTGTAAGCATGTCACTATTTAAAGTAGTTTTGTCTGCACTCCTGTTGCTGTCCCTCAGACCCTTATGTTTTGCACCACTACCAAGTAGCGGAAATGGAACAGCACTTTCTAGTTTGTTAGAGTAGACCATGAATGAAATAATATATGCAGAATTGGAATGGTTTATATAAACTAGTCTGGAAACATCATGGAGTACAGCTATTTATAAAACAAATCTCTGATTGCTCCTCAACAATGCTACTTTTCACCCCCCCCAATTGCATAGCAAGGGACACATCAGTTTATCTCAGCAGCAGTTATTGCTGTCTGCAATCTGTATGTGTCACTTTGCCTAAAAATCCTGCCCCCATTTTGATCAACATGTTATGCACTTTGATTCAATTGCTTGTGTCTTGCATAGAAGACAGTGCTTGTAGACAAATCTAATAATTTTGCAGCTGTGATCATCCATTGGCAAGTAGATTTTGTGATTGTTTGTGTTTATGTGAGCCAATCTTAGTATTTGGTTACTTTATTGATGTCTCCCACAGAGGGACTCAAATGTGCAGGAAAGCATTGTAGCAAATTCAGAGAAATTGCAGAGGCAGCAGACTTGGACTTTGGGTGGAGTTTTCTTTTAACTTCTCTCAAGCCAGAGGAAAGCCCCATAAAATACTATGGAGGTTTCCCTTGCAAAAAGGCTGTACTGGGAGGGCTCAATTAACTTCTCAAGCCAGAAGAAAATAGTGCTCTCCAGCTGCCATACACACACAGGCAGCGCAGTAATGAGCCTTCAGTGGAAACACTATTTTAACGCTCTACCATGTTGTTTGGAAGGTAATTATGCAGGTAGTCCTTTCTCAAATCAATACGCCTGTAGGTACGCCAACTGCAGCCATAAAATGCTTTAACTGCTGCAGTTCTGAGAAAATCCCCAGGTCTTCTAGCTTGTAATCTAATGACTAGTGGCTTCTGTACCAAAAATCTCCTTACAAAGAACTTGCCTGATCACTGAATTCAGTTTTCAGTGTTAGGCTGTACAAGGCTTGCACAGGCAATACCAAACCCTCTGCTTCCAAAGTTGTGGTCAGTGTAGAAAATCTGGTTCACTGGTACATTGGGAAACTTATGTAAAAATGCTTAGGCAAAGCAGTAGGATTTATAGGATGCTAGCGTTCTTGCTTGGATGTTGGTACTGAGTACGCTTGTACTGGAGTAGGTTAGGTAGGAGTACAGACAAAGTACATGGATAGATTTGGATACTTATGTAATGGAAGTTTGGCTGTTCACTCTCTTAATGTCCCTGACACAGTGGTTACCACACTTCTGAGGTACCATAAAGGCACAGGATCCCTTCTGACGAGGGTTCCACCCTTAGAGATGCTGCACGGATACAGTCCCTTTAGGACAAAGGTACCTGAGGGAAAACATCCATGAGTCCATAAGGAAACAGAGGAACTGTTGAAGGAAGAGGAGAATAGTGGAGCAATGAAAATGCATGCATGGTTTAAATGATGCTTGGTGGGGGTCACCTGCTGCCCAACTGAACCATGGGGAATCTCTTTACTCACTGGTACATCGGGCAACTGATGTAGGAGATGCTTAGACAACCTAGTAGGAATGACTGGTCAGATGCTTTGAACATTTAGTAGAATGTTAGGTACATATAGTGTTTGTACTATAGTAGGTTAGAGCACGAAAGTACAGTCGATGTACTTGATAGGGTCTGAATGCTTATCCAATGTAGGTTTGACTGCTCATTTCTCTCTGTCCCTAAAACAGGGACTACCACCTTTCAAGGTGCCATAAAGGCAAAGGAACCTCTTAGGAAGGATTTAAACCTTTGAGGTACTACAGGATTTGGTCCGTAGACCAAAGGTACCTTAGGAAGAAGTTCAAAATTGCAGAGCTGAAGTTGCTGAATAGAATATTGATAAGACTTACTTCTCACATGGAGAGCAGGAATGTGGCCAGGATAACTGATACTTCATGTTATAATGTGACAAGAAGCAACTGACCAGGAATGAATGTCCCATTATCCAAGCCCAACTCATAGCAGAATTAATATATTATGACCTTCAGCATGGAGGAGGGGAAAACACATTTGTGGAGGAAACCTCTGATATCCAAAGACTTAGGTCACCATCCCTCCAGCCTTAATAAATTAAGTTATAACCTTACATAGGGACACTAAACAACTCCAACAAGTTAAATACCCCTACCCCATAGACTCATAAACCCCAAGCATGCTGCTTTAATAGAGGGAAGGAACTATCTGCTCTTTCTGTCTCATATGAAACGTCCACTCTCTTGAAGGTGCTATGAGGCATGGCCTTGCAACAAAATAGGTCCCTACATGGAAGAACTCCATCCATAGAGAAGTACTCAGAAGGCTAAACCCCAGTGCAAAAAAATGGTAGGTTTGTAGAATGCCCCCCAGGAGAAATGGGAAACTTACATAACAGCTACTTCAGGCCTGGCAGCCCTGTTATTCTCTGAGTACAAGGACAGTAAGTGAAATCATGTGAGCCAAGCCCTTAAGGAGCGAAGCCTGAGGATAGCAGGAGCTTTTAAGGGGCAGTAAGTGTTGCGGCAAGAGCTCCTATAATCTTTGTGAAGACTGTGCAGTAGCTTTGAGGCATATACCCAATAGCTGAAGCAAGTGTTCAAAGAATGAATTGGGTAGTACAACACTAGAGGGCTTATAGCTCAGTATGGGTAGGATGGATTATGAAGCTGAGGTATAGCTGGTATGAGCAAGAGGCATGAATGTTGAGCCCTGAGGAGAAGATCTGGGTGGCAACCTTGGATAAGCTAGTGGGTGGTACTAAATGAGAAGAAGCAGCATATCAACAGCCCATAAAATCCCAGAAGGTGAAGCACAGCTAAAGTACCTGGCAGCCAAGGCAGTGCACAGACTAATGCAGTATAAACACCCAAGGCAAGGCAAAGCAGGAAGAACAGCCATCAGCATGAAGTCACAGAGACACCAGGATAACAAATCAGAGAAAGAATGCTGGGAGAAAATGCAGCAGCAGCGGCCTCAGCCACATCACACGAGAGGTGGCTGACTTGAGTCAAAGCAAGAGCATCTAGGACAGACAGTCAAATAACCAGTAGTCGGCAGAGTAGGGAGAGAATGAGTTCAAAGGGAGCAGTATAAGATGCAGTACAGCGCAGTGGGTTAAGACTCTGAGCTGCAGATCTGGAGACCTGGGTTTGAATCCCACAGCTGCCTAGGTGCGTACTGTGTGATCCTGAGCAAGCCACATAACTTTCTTGTGCTCCCAGGTTGCATCTGGAAACAGGCTTTGGCTTAGTGTGCTACTACTAGTTAAACAATGTTCCCTTCCCTTCCAAATCTAAGCAGCAGTAACAGAATCCTTAGCACAGTCATGCAGTGACCAGCAGCATAGGAACAAGCAAGGGGAGACATTTCAGGAGCAGCAGCAGCAGAAAACATGGCCAGCCAGGACAGCAAATGGACAGGGCAGCAACACAGGGAACAGAAAGACTCCCAAGTATTTAATAAAAGGTATCAGTTCCAATGAATTTCCAGCAGTAAACTGCTCAGGGCCCTGCCCGACCAAGGCAGCGATGGGCTCTGCCCAAGGTTTCTTGAATTAACAGCTAATGTAATAGCCAAACCCTTGCCATGATATTTAATCTATCCTTACCACCTCTCCTATACCCTCCCCATGGAAGCAAGCCAGAGTGGTTCCCATACTCAAGTCTGGCAACCCGACTCTCATTGACAATTACTGCCCAAATCTCCATCCTTACCCGAGCAAAACTTAAAAGGTTACTTCACAACCTGTTCTAACCATATGACAAAACACAGCCTTCTCTCTCCCAATATCACAGCTTCAGAAACAGCCGCAGCACCACCATTGCCTTAACATGCTTCACTGACCATGTCTTCAGAGGCTTGGATAAAGGCAAACCAACAGGGCTTGCCTTATGGATCTCTGATCTGGCAGACCACAGTATCCTAGTAGAAAGGCCTTTGATCTGGTAGACCACAGTATCCTAGTAGAAAACTGCATCATAATGGGTTCTCTGCCACAACCACATCCTGGTTGTGAAACTACCTCTCAGGGAAAACCTAGGTGGTCTGCCTGAGAGTGGGCACTCCAACACTGTGGGGTCCAATCTGGGGTCTCCCAGGGCTCAATACTCAGGCCCATCCTCTTCTCCTGTTCAATGACTCACTCCCCAAGGAAAGCATTAGGTGCAGCATGCTGCTGCACGCTGATGACCTTATCCTGTTCCACAGCGCAAAGACCCTGGCTAAAATATCCTCCATCATTGCTGAGGATTTCAATGCCACCCACCAATGATTCCTGGCCAACATACTTCTAGTTAACACCAAGAAGACCAAAGCCATACTGTTTGGGTCAAAACTCAGCCAAGCCAGGTGGACAGCCAACACTCACCCCCTACATATCCTGTCCCTCGATGGCACTCATCTTGAGCAGGTACTGCATTCAAAACCTGGGAGTCACTCTAGACCCTCACCTGACCTTCTCTCCCTATACCAAACTTACGGTTCAACCCATTAACCAAAAACTGAGGATTGGTTTTCAGCTTAAGGACCTTATGACTCCAGAAGTCAGGCTTGCCAATGCCAAGGTCTCCTTGCTCCCCATTTCTGGACTACAGCTCCCCTGTTTACATGCAAACCTCACCCTCTTGCCTATCCAGACTAAACAAAATGTACAGCAACATCTGTAGGTTAGCCTTAATGGCCCCTTACTCCATGCATCACTACTCCTTCTACCAGGCTTTTGGCAGACTCTCCCTACAGGCCAGCCCCAAATACCTTGTAGGCTGCTTCACTGACAAAAACATCTTAGAAAAACAGCAGTCCCTACTATCTAACCTATTCAAGCACTCAAGCCTAAACCTTGTCCCCGAGTGGCCTCTGGTCCCCTCCTCCAGCCTTTTTTCACTGTCTCCCCAAGTTGCCACATGTATGGGCCAGAAGGCCTTCTTCATGGCCACCACTAGTCACTGGAACAGCCTACCACCTTCTCTACGGGCACTAGGATCTGCGACAGGGTGGAATAGGACCCTGTCCCATTTGTTATGGAGAAAGTGTTTAAGTGCAAGGATCTATTCTTTCCTTTTCTGTCTCTTCTTTGTCTGATTGCGCAAGTCTGAATACCCAAATTTCCTGTGAGACTTTGTATTTGATCACCCGACAATCTCTCAATTCTTTTCCTCTCGCTGTCTCTCAGTCTCCCTTGCTGTCTGTCTTTTCCTCCCTTGCATATCTGCTAATATAAAAATATGTGCAAATCTTTGTATGGAAATGTAACTGATATTGGGATCTCTTTTGTTTAGAAAATGTATAGTGCAACTGTTGAAATGTATATATTTATAATTTGAGACAACTGCAAAAAGCTGTTGGAAACTAGAGGTTACCTTAGTGCAAATCTTTGAGCCTTTTGCAAAAGCTATGCAAATGGGGCCTCTCAGCTCAAGCACACTCTGTTCTACTGTGTTCTTCCTGCACTTGCTTGAAAGATACATGAACAGGATGTTTGCTAAGAATGGGGGTCGAAAGGACTTATAAAGGAGCTAAGCTGCAACTGCTGAGAGGGAAGAAAAGGGACACAAACTGAAGGAAAACTCTTTTTTTCTCCTTTTGTACATAGTTATACTGAACAAGTTTATTTTTTATGTTACTGCTATTGTAAATGAATAATTTTCATGAATTCTTCAACTGCTCCTGGTTTTCCTTATGCTTCCTGATCTGTGCCTCAACAAGATCATACTCTAGTCAAGTCACAGTATAGGGCCTCCTTTCTGCCAGACCATCTTGCATCTGCCCATGCTGGTGAACCAACTGTTCTCCTTCTAGTACCAAACTACTGTGCCGCCATAAAGACTCTGTGAATTGTTTATTTCATTGTATTTATTCACTTGAATTCTCCTGATGACCTAATGTTTATTTCACCTGTACTGAATCCAATATTTGTATCTTGAACTTTATTGTACCTACCATTTGTTCCGTGTCACCATGTATTTTATTACCTTGTTTGCACCATGTTAATGGCCATGGTTGTATCTGAAATCGGTCCCTGTGATCAATGTATCCACCTGATTAACAAACAAACAAAATCCTTGACAGACATTAATTAGAACTGGTATCATCTATCAAACACTTGAGAGTCTTTCTAGGCTTGACTTTATGCTTTAAAAACATATGGATTATATCACATCAAAAGTACATGCTTGCTTAGGTCATTATGCAGGCTTAAACATTGTTGGACTGAGAAAACAAGGGTTACTATAGCCACTAAAATTTATTACAGTAACACTATTAGACTATGGGTGGGTTATTGTGATAGGGGCCCTATTACTATACTGCAAAGAAAGGATATACTTTTTCTATATGTATTTTATGCTCTTTTCCCATTTTCTCCAGTAGTTCTGGGGCCCCAGCAACACAGCAGTGCGCAGTAACGGAGCACACGCACTCGGCACTGGCTCCGCCTCTTTCTGCCCCATACCTGGCTATCGCCGGGCTTCCCATAGCTCGAGCTACCATCTGTCCTCCACCAGGTGGCAGCCAAGGGCTGAGAAAACCTCATCCCTCCCGGGAGAGAGAGTCACCTACAGCAGCTCAATCCTGCCCTCACTCCCCACCCCACCCCTGCTGACCTCAACAACCCAGGCTCATCCCCAACCCAGGTCGCCAGTGTAATGTGAGGTGGAGCGCCCAGTGCCTCAGCCTGCAGCGCCACAGGGCCAGTGAAAGGATGTATTTTAAACCTGGTGGACTCATTGCCTAGCCTCACATAATGCTCCTCTGTTGGGAGCTCATTTTCCTGAGAGACTTCAACATTAACTGGCTTTCCCCAACCTCCAGCTGACTTCCCACAGGGCTGAGTCCCTTAACTTCTCACAACTCATCACTGAACCCACCCATCTTAATCCTCATTCATCAAATCATACTCTTCTGACTGGGTTCTCACCTCACATCCCCACCGTATTATTGTAGCAGCTATATTGCTGGATGCCTTCGGTGTCCACTGCATATAATTTTGCACCAGGAAAGACCTAAATTCTAAAGAAGTATTTCAGCAGACTGGTTGTTCAAAGAAGGTTATTGCTAAATGAGGATTAGAAATAGATCTGCAATGCTCTTAAAAGTACAATTTTTTTTTAATACAACTGAATCATAAATCATTACAGTCAGGCTGAGTGAGTTTTAGGATTTAAATTAGCCAATCAAGGCTGGGTACATTACCATGCATTTCAGTTCTACTAAGCAGGGAGACAGATAAAACAACCAGCAACACCAATGAATTTTAGAGAAGGTAAGCAATCATAAAATGTGGATTTTACCTGGAAATAATATGGTGCAAAAAACTGGCAGTGTCTTTAAAAGTCTATTCTAAACTACTTTTCCCATAAGTCTACTCAGTCAAGAGTCCTACATTTCCCAGTTCTCTTCCTGTCTGTGTCTAGCCTGACGAAACTGCACGGGTGCTCTGTGGTCTCCATTTTTGAACAACTGAGGTTTCCTACAGCTAAGATTTACATGTTAAGGTAAGAGCTTATGTTTAAAGTACATCTTTTAACTCCTGAAATGTTAAATACAGTAAGAATTATCACTCAGGTGTTTTTTGTTTTTTTTCAAAATAAAATGCTGTGCAAGTTTCACTATCAATGTTTTGTCTTGAAAACATTTTCTCTTCTCTGAACTCTTGGCTAAACTTTTGAAATACATATTTTTTTTCAATCACCTCCCCCTTAAAGTGTTTAGGATGCATTGTGCTTATAGATTACTTGTTATTTGTGGATTTTTGCTAATTTAGTTACTTTAAAAGTAGTGTTGGTGGTGGTGAGGGGCAGGAGAATGAACAGCAGGAAGATTGTATGGAGAGAATTCAGATGCATAGAGAAAAGATTACAACTTTTTTAATCTGAGAAAATCTGGAGTTACCTACAGATAAAGGAAGATTATTTACTGCAGATATTTGAGTGTGTTTGTGGAACTGTTTTTGCGTTTAATATTTGTATTTAACAGTTGTATGTGTGTATCTATTTTGTAATCTGGGGATCAGTGTAATTTTTCTTTTTGCTGAAGACTGCATTAATTTATATTTTATGTTTATTTATTTCATTTTGTTGACGGCTAATTGCACTAGACAGATTCTTGCCTATTTTCCGGCACGACCTGGAGGGAGAGGAATACAGATGAAAGCCAACTGACTTTGAACCAGATTAAGCTATTGGTGGTATTTTAGTGAATTGGGGATTTGGGCCAGGCACCGAAAAATTCCCTGCTTTTTTCGAGAAGTGCCATGGGATCTTTAACATCCACCTGAACTACCACCAGAACAGGCAGATGGGACCTTGGTTTAACGTCTCATCTGAAAGACAGTGCCTCAGGGTGCAGCCATCCCTGCTGCACGCTGGCATCAGTATGTGATCATTAACATAAGTGCCTGGTATGGAATAGAACCCACTGCCTTCTGATCTCCCAGCCTCAGAGGCGAGTGTGCTACCTGCTGAGCCACTGACACTGCAAATGCAATATGTTAGTGTCACATATTATTTTTATTTTTTTAATACTATGCTGAGTATAGGGTCTATATGGTTGAGGAAGGGTGATTTGAGGGGTCTAGGTGTGGAGGGTTCTGCTCTGGATGGTGGCTATGACCAGCTTTTGGAAAGGGTGTCCAGCTCTGGGGAGGTTACTCAACCTGCAGAGGGGAGGAGGCTGGTCTGTGGGTGGGAATGAACCCAGGGGTCCAGCTGCAGGGAGGATTGTCTGCTGGGGAGGCTAGTCAAGGGCATGAAAGAGTGAGCCAGCAGCAGGGAGGGTGGCTGGTGGTGGTGGTGGTGGTGGTGGGGCTAGTTCAAGGTTGGAAGTGAGGTCCAGCTGCAGGGTGGGTGGTTGGATGGTGTGAGGCTGGTATGGGACTTCTGGTGGATCTAGCTGTGGGTTGAGTGGTTAGGTGGGGACTGCTGGTCCATGGGCTTGGGGGACAGCTTCAGATATGTGGCCTGTTAGAGTGGAGTTTGGGGTGGTGCTCCAGCTACATGGAGTTTGTATGGAATGTAGTTGGAGGCTGGTCCAGATGTTAGGGAGGGTGGCTGGCTGGGTGGAAGTGGCTGGCCTGGCCCGAGGCCTGTGGTGCTCTAGCTCCAGTGCTCATTATGTGAAGGCTGGGGCTAGAAGGTTGCCCAGCTGCATGGAGGATAGTCTGGTGCCTGGAGGTGATCTAGCAGAGGAGGAGGTGGTTGACTATTTTGGGGTGGGCAAGGCTAAAGAGATTGATCAGCCTAGGAGGGATCAAAGTGGTAAATTAATTAGAAACTGGATTTACATGTGTGCCCTTCAAGCTTAACAGTGGCGCTATGACCTGTGGTGGGGGTGACCTTGTAGTTCAGGAATGAGCTCAGCGTCAGGGGCTCTCTGGGGAGAGAGGAGGATCAACTGTTGCTGAGGCTCTCTTCTGGGGGAAGAAGGACAGCCAGCTCAGCTGTAGTACTGCCAACTTTGAGTGACCACAAGTGGCAGTGCAGGTGGGAGGCTTAGCCCATGGGTGGGAAAGACATTGACTGGTGCTGTGCCACACGTGTCTGTGCACATGTGTTTGTGCCCTTGCAGCTTATATCCTGGGGATGGAAGAACATGCAAATGTATCCTGACTACTAGGCAGCTGCTCCACATATTGGATTCATTCTATGGCTGGAGCAAGTCCTAGCAGATGCCAGAGTGATGGTGTTGTGGTGGCTACAGCAGACAGAAGGGGGGGCGACCAAGTACAGGTTGAAAAATGGAGTAGTGGTTGGGGTTGAGGGGTTAAGGTGTCAGGGTGATGGTTAATGAGCACTTATTACAGTGGCAGGGACAGTGAGCAGCTCAGCTCAGTACTGGGCAGATCCTCTTCAGTGTCCTCATAGTGACATTGCAGAAAAACTTGGCAAAGAGGAATGCCTTTTTGCAGACAATACCAAAATTTGTGGGGTGGCACTAAGAAGGGACAGAGACATGCACATGCCTCTTGGAGCTTCGAAAAATGGTCAAGATTGGGGCAGTTGGGGTTCAATGACAAAGTGCAGAATTGTGCACCTAGGGCATAGAAACCAGGGCTGCTTTATGGGTTTACTTATGATCACTAAGCGGGGACCTTGGAGTTGTTATGATCTTTTCAGAGACTTGCCATATGCTGCCTCTGCCCTCCTTCTTGCCTGTAGAGCCTTCTGTGTTAATATGTCCTAATTTATGTTTTTGTGCCCGTCAAAATAGCATACTGGGTCCCAAGGACTTCCTGTTTTTCATGCTAGCTCCACCATGCTCACTAGCAGGATGCCGAGATGCCAGTAAGGCATGGGGCCACTTTATATAATGGGCGGCATATCATTGATTTTTAAACTATATATTGGCTGCTGGCAACACAATGTGTGCACTGTTCGACTAACAAGGGCCTTGTTACTTGTCTGTTGCCCATGTTTCATTGCCAGGTGGTTACTAGATCATTTAAAATCAATAGAAAAGCTGCCGCCCATTGCAGATAAGATGAACACCCCTGCGCTCTCACTGGCATCTCGTCATCCTGCTAGAGATTGTGGGAGCAGAGCTGGGAGTGGCAACAACAACTGGGAAGTTCTTGGGACCTGGCTTGTATATTTTTATGAAAGACAGAACTTTTTACGGCTTAAAAATTTGGGGACATATTAACTTCATTGGGGTCCTCTGGCAAGGCACCAATGGATATTTTGCAGGGGCCAACTCAGTTACCGTTGAGTCTCTTTAAAGTTGCTGGGCTGTGGACAAAGCAGTGGGTAGGGCTAGAAGGATTCTGGGGCTGCAAGGGAGGGATATCTTCAGCAGGAGGAGGAGGTGGTGGTGTTGCAAGTAATCCCTTTATTAGTGAGATCCAACTAAAGGCCCCATCCACACTGCACCTCTCAGACCCAGTAACAGATAGAAACTGTTACCACCGTGGAGTGGTACAGTGCGTCCCACCGCGTCCATTTCGGGACCGCACCGCCCTGCACGACCGAGCCGGGCGACCATTATCCGTGGGCACCCGGTCCCACAATGCAGCCATGCTGCACTAGGGGACCAGTGCCACGTGTCCACACTATGCCCAGTAGCGTTACCCGAGGTGTAACTGGTTTCATAACCGTTGTTGAAACCACCTCATGTGGTTTCAACAACGATTCTTAACGCCTTCTGTAACGTTACAGATGTAAGCGTAAACCATTGCGTAATGGTTTGGGCACCCTGTAATGTTACAGCGGGGTAGTGTGGACAGGGCCTAAAAGTACTGTGTCCAGGTTTGGAGGCTGCACCTTAGAAGGCCATAGGGTGGAGGCAGTATAAGGGCAACTAAAATTGTACATGGGCTGTGGCAAAAGCCCTGTGAGGAGACTGGGATCTTAACATATAAACCCTGAAAGAGAGGGACATGATGGAGACCCACAGGTACCTTACAAGGATGAACAGGGTGCTGGGAAGCCTTCAAATAGGAAAAAGGACCATGGGACATGATGAAGCTTATGGTGGGGTAAGATGGACGTGAGGAATTACTACTTCACTGAAAGGGTAGTAGACACCTGGAACAGACTGACAGCATTATAGTGTTGGAGGTCAGGAGTGAAATGTGGTGGGGGCTTAAAGCGTGTGTTATATAGACATAGGAAATCTCAGTAAATAAGGGGAAGAAGGAGGCCATAAGGTCCACAAGAGACCATTTAGAGTTTGCAGAGAAGGACTTCACAGGAGCCTATGGTTTGCAGTTGTGGGCGAGTCTGAAACCACAGCAGAAGTGTGACCTAGAGTGAGGGCTCATCAGCAGTGCAGGGTTTGCAAGCAAGCAGTTTAAGGAAAAAATCAGACAGTTTCTATGTGCTGGGGGGCTCTGGTGGCAGTTGAAGCAGGTTGGGAAACCAGAGTGGAAGAGTAAGAGTGAGGGCTTATCAGTTTTGAGGAAGCAGTGAAAAAAAAGTCTTTTTTATATTGAGAAGTGTGGCGAGGACACGCAGCAGAATGCAGAGGTGCGACAGGTGGAACGCAGCTTGAGCAGCCAGTTGAAAAAGGTTTGGTAAGCAAAAAACAAAAAACTGTTAAACAGAAAAATGCTCACTGTGTGACAGTGGAAGAACGGGAGAAGTATGACTAAATGGCACGTGGTGTGGCTGAGGACGGTCAACCTGGAAGAAACAAAACTATAAAAGCAAGATACCAGTAAGCAGTGTCAAACAATGGGGTGGGGATGGGGATGTGTGATGCAGTCCACTATGCACATTAATAATAGAAGATGATGAATAAATATATGTGTAAATGTAAGATTCTGCATGCATACACGTACATGCTTGGATAAAATGGATTTATCACACTCCATTTATGTCCACTCCTATTGCATAAATTTACTTAATATTTATAACCCATCAGGGCTCTTTCTCTTTATTGCTCTGTGTTTTAATTGTGAGCTGTCCTGGACCTTATGCTGTTCTTTCCTCCCCAAATCCTTTTGTTAGCCCCTGGTATTTTGACATTAGCTGCTGTGCAACTCTATTGTATGCAGTGCTTGCTGCTTTCATGGTCCCATAAGGAGTCCACAGATTTCCCAGTTTGCCTCCCACCCACAGCTATTTTTAAAGTCAAGTTCAGGCATTGCCCTTCAGCTGCTGTGGATTTTCCTTTGTGTCCCTATCTTGTGCATTTGCTCTCCCAGTCCCTTTCTACCAGGCCTCAGGGCACCTACAGTCTGCCACCATGCGCTTAGCTAAAGGTTCCTGTCACCTACTGCTGGCAGCGCACCATCCAGACCCTCTTAATCTGCGGGGGCTCTTAACATGCCAGTTTGTGGCTGATGGGTAGAGGGAGGCATATTTGCTCTAGTCTCTTCCCTCCCAAAAATATCCCATCTTCATTCCCACACACATGGAGCAGGTTGCAGCCTGAGCTCTGTGGGCTGAATCATAGACACATAGACCTTGATGGCAGATAAGAACTGCTTGGCCCACTCAGTCAGCCCATTTCCCTACCTAGTGGATAAGCTGCAGATCCTAGTTATCCAACAGCTGACTTCCTCCTACCCACCAATAGAATTGGTTCATGTCTGTCCCATGTATTCTTGAAGTCCCCATTATTTTTGACCCCACAACCTCCTTAGGAAGGCCATTCCATATGTTCACTACCCTCTCTGTGAAAAAATACTTCCTCATGCTGCCCTGAGCAGTCCCCTCTATCTTCAAATTTGGCCCTTGTTCTTGGCATCACTTTTTCTGAAAGATGCTACTCTCTTGGACTTTGTTGATTCCCTTGAGGTGCTTGAAATTGTCTGTCCTGTCCCCCGGCCCTCTTCCTCAAGGGCATACATATTCAGCTTGTCTCTCTTGTATGGCTTCTGGGCAGACCCTTCGCTATTTTAGTTGTCCTCCTTTGGGCTGGCAGTTGAAAGTGCCTGCCATTACTGTCACTGTAGTTCAGTAGCACTAAACTGGCTGCCTAGCAACAGCCGCAGCATTTCTGGTCAGCAGTTTTCTGAACAGCCTCCTGCCTGCTACATACAGTCTGGGCCCAAGGACATCACCCCCACATTAGGTTCCAGGGAAAGATAACATAAAAATTACCACTGTCCATGAGGGAGTGACCCATTATATCACCAGAGCTATACCTTTCAAACCACTGACCTCCTGGGACAACTCAAGACTCCTGAACCACCAGTGTCCCCTTTAAATAATATAGGGGCCACTAGCCCAAATGCATTCCCACCTGCCCATCTGGACTACTTCTTAAATTTATTGGCTACCTGCAGGTCACCTAGGGGTGCTAAGGGGGTTTTGCCGAGTCCCAGATACCACTTTATTCTCTGTTCTTAGCTGTCTGCATTTTTTATTCCATCTCTAGTTTCCTTACTTTGACCCTAGTTTATCTTTTCCTCTGAAACTTCTCTTCCTTTACTCCTGTGCTATATACCATTTTGTATCTCTCTACTCTTGCTACTATAACTTCCCATACTGATCTATTTTTCCCTTTATTTCTACAGGTCTGGCCAAACATACCAATCAGATAAGTATCTTTGTTTAATTCTAACAGTCTAATCTCTCCTCTAGCACCTCCGACCCTTTGTGTCCCTTCAACCTTCTCTGTTCTTCCCTTTCAGGTCCTATCAGAATACCCCAAACCTAGGACACCCCAACTCTGGACTCCCTACTCTGATGGAACAGGTAAGTCCTAATTACTTAACTGCCTTAGAATCATAGAAATCTGGTGACAGAAAAGGACCATTTTGGCCAGTTGGGTCTGCCCTTACCCCACCCCCAATCATCATCTTTGTCAAGAGACACCCCACTCTGCCCACTGGTCAGCTCCTGGTGTCTGTCCCATGCCCCTGAATCCTTTCACCATTTTTGCACATACCACCTCTTCCGGAGTCAGTTCCTGTACTCCACCACCTTCTCAGTGATGTAATGCCCTCACATTGCCCCAAACCTTCCTTCTTCTAATCTTAGTTTATGATCCCTAGTTCTAGCACTTATTTTCCTTGCAAATAAGCTTCCCACTCTCACACTACTAGTCTCCAGCGGGTACAGATCAGATTCCCTCCACCTCTCCTCATAGGGCTGCCTATGCATAGCGTGCACCATCTTGGTTGCCCTTGTCTGAACCCTTTCAATCCTGACTTATATCCTTGTGTAGGTGAGGCTCCAAACTAAACCCCATACTCCAGGTGAGGCCTCACCATGGATTTGTAAAGGCGCATCAGCACGTCCCTCATTCTGTTTTATACCCCTCCGTATGCACACCAGCATTCTATTCACTATGCCACCACTGTGCTGCACTGGTTCTCCCGTAAGGTTATCTGAAATTATAATCCACAGATCTCTGTCCTGCTGAGTTTCCTTACCCCCACCCCATGTGTCACATGGTTTTGGGTTATTACACCCATGTGCATTACTGTGCACTTTTGGCATTAAATTCCAGCTGCCAAGTTTCCGACCACCTCTCCAGAATCTTTAGGCTCTCCCTCACTGCCTCCACCTCCCCTACCAGGATGTCTACCCTATTGCAGATCTTCGTATTATCTACAAATAGGCACACCTTCCCTGCAGTTCCTCCACTATATCTAACATACTAAATGCCAGCAGAATAGGCCAGATGGTCTGTTGTGTCTGCTCGGTAGCCAGCCTCCTAATGGGTTCTTTCTTCTTCACCCAGCCCCAGAGAGGGTCATCCTCTTTAGTTTACACTTGAACCTGTCCCACTCCTCTTAAAGCCCTCCACTGTGCCTCCTCCACCAGACTCCTGAACAGTACATACCAGGGCTCCACCACCCTCTCAATGAAGTAAAGTCTCCTGCATCCCCCCTGTAATTTCCCTCCTCTAGCTTCCTCTCATGTCACCTGGCTGTTTCCCACCTTCTTTAGTCTGATCATCTCTTTGACACAGGCCCTGTTTATTCCTTTTACATATTTGAAGACCCTATCATGTCCCCCTGTTTCTCCTCTCCTCCAGCGAGTACAGCCCAAGCTCTTCCAGCCTTTCCTCATAGGGCCTTCCTCCCATGCTCTGAAGCATCCTGGTTGCCCTCCTCTGGACACTCTTCAGCAGTGTTGCATCATCCTTGAGGTGAGGTCTTCAGAACTGCATGCAGTACTCGAGATGAGGTCTGACCAGGCATTATACAGAGGGAGGATCACCTCCCTCTTCCTGGACGTAATCCCCTGGCTATGCAGTATCCAGTTTGCTTTGGCCGCAGTTCTTCTGCAATTCTTAATGTTATTCATTTTGGCGCCTACCACCACCCTAGATCCTCCTTTACTCATTGTGGCTTGCAGTGACCCCGGTGTATACATGGCGGGTTTCTGACCCTCGGATGCAGCACCAACATTTCTCTGCATTAAACCTCAGTCCCCACCTCCTTGACCACCCCTCCAGAGTATCCAGGTCCCTCTGGACTGTCTCTCTCGCTTCGTCCCTGTCCGCCATTGCTCCCAGTTTTAAGTAATCCGCAAAGAGACTCATCCTACTCTTAACCACCCTCCCCATATCCAAGGCATAGGCATTGAACAGGAGTGGCCCCAGTACCGAACCTTGGGGACCCCACTGGTGACCTTCATGGGGAGGAGACTACCCACCACTACCCTCTGTATTCACCCTGTTAGCCAATTTTCTACCCATTTGAGCAACTGTCCTCTCACCCCACCCCCAATCTGAGCAACTGTCCTCCCACACCCAGCTTTATTAGCAGCCCATTTTGGGGTACCGAATCAAATGCCTTATGGAAATCCAGGTATAGGACGTCCTCCGGTCTATGCGGTCCAGGGTCCCAGTCATAAAATCTATAGGGTTGGTCTAACACGATCTCCCGGGATGAAACCATAATGTTTGTCATCCAGTTGCCCCAACCTTTTCCAGCTGCCTCCTGAGCCTATCCTTCACAATGCTCTCCATTACTTTGCCCACCACAGATGTTAGGCTGATAGGCCTATAATTCCCCGTCTCTATCTAGACCCCCATTTGTGGATAGGCACCATGAGCCACCTCCAGTCTTGAAGTACCCATCCTGTCAGCAGAGAGGTGTTGAGTGCTGCCAGTGGTGCTGCTAGCTCATCGGCCAATTCCTTCATAACCCTTGGATGCAGCCAATCTGGCCCCGGTGCCTTATCAGTTTTTAGAGTCTGAAGGGCCTCCTTCACCTTTTCCACTGTGATTTCTCCTCCCTTCCAGCCCACCCCTCATTTAACCACCCATCCCCTCTAGACTTGGCCCAGCCTGTACCCCAACTTCTTCCAGTCCTCTCGACTCCATCTGACTCTCGACTCTGCTGGCTCCCCTCCTCCCATTGGGCTGGAGGGATCCCCTGCCTCCCTCTGTAAATATCAAGGCAAAGAGCTGGCGACCTGGGTTCGGGGGCGGACTCGGGTCGGCTGGAGGGCGGCGGAGAAGGATAGGCGTCTATCTCGGGGAGGGATGGGAGGTAGTGCTCGGGGTCTCTGTGACTCCTGGTGGAGACCAGGTATGCGCATTCCGACCTCAACAGTGTGCGTCCCGGAGGCGGGGCAGGGCGCTCGCGTCATTGCCGTCCCGCCTCCCGAAAGGAAAAGGGAGAATGCCACCAGGGCCCTAGATGAAGCGGTCACAGCTTCAATTAGCCCCCTCAGGCCAGCCCTCCGACCTAGTCCGGCGCCTGCGGCATGTGTCCCAGTGCGCAGCCCCACCGTGGGGGGTAAGCCACGGGCATCGGAAGGGTGCGAGGCCGATGGGGTGAAGCGTGACCGGCAGATGGTTCCGGCCACCGCCGCAGGGGCAGAAAGAATAAATAAAAAAAAATATCAAGGCAAGTACTTATTTAGCACCTCTGCCTGATTCCCCTGCCTTCTGAGTGCATCCTCCTCAGTCCTAATCATGCTGATCTGTGCCGTCCCTTTCTCTTCTCCCTTGTGTATCTATAGAATCCCTTTCCCCTTCAGATATTCCTAGCCAGGTTTTGCTCCCTCCTCACCTTGGCTTCCTCACCACTGGTGACCTTTCTAGCCATCAACCGTGATCCTCTTCTGATCCCCTAGAGCACTTAAAACATGCATTGGCAGCCTTTTTATCCCTCACCGCCTCCTGCACCTCCCTGGTCCACCAACACAGCTTGTTGATCTACCATGCTTCGCCTCTACCTTTGTACAGGAGTTAGTAGTCTCCTGCACCCTTCTTAATGGCCTCCCACAAGCTGCCACCATCCATGTCCGGCCTAATCTTGTCCAAGCTTCCCTGTGGAGTCCTGCCCATGCCCATGAAGTCCACCCCTGAAGTCCACTACTACTGTATTAGAATGGTTATCCTCCCCTCCGATCAGCAGAAACCAGACTGTAGTGTGATCACCACCTGCCAGTGGGCTGCACACCTCCAGGCCCTTTATCTGGTCACTGTCTGCTAGGACAACATCCAGTATCCGCTCCTCCCTAGTAGGTTCCCCACCTGCTGGACCCGAAGGCATATTGGAACACATCCATCAGTCTCTGTTCCCTGGCCACAGACGATGCCATAGTGTCCCAGTCTGTCCCTAGCATATTAAGGTCACCCATGATCACCACCATGCCCTTTCCACAGTCACAGTGCCCTTGATGTTCTCAACTAGTTTGTCCTCAGGGCCTCTTCATCGTTGGGGGTTCTTTACACCACCCTATTTTCTATCTTTTACCTCCCTCATTTGTAGGGTTACCCAGATCTCTCCATCCCCACAGCTCCTCCACTCCACTAACCGCTATGTCATTTTTTGACTATCAGCACTACACCCTCTTCCCTCTCCTCTATCCTTCCTGAATATTTGTAACCCACCAAATTTAGGTCCCAATCATTTTCTGAGTGGCCCATGTCTCAGTAATTGCTGCCACATCCACTGATCCCTCAACCAGCATCACCTGGAGCTTGGGCATTTTATTGCCCATGCTCCTAGCACTGATCAGGCCATCCTCCACCCTGACCCCTCTCCCTTCTCCAGTCATCTCGCCCTGAGCAGTCCCTAAATGCCCTTTCATGCACAGCTCTGGATGGATTTCGATCTCAGTTACCTGCCTTCTTTTCATGCCCTGGAACTGGACCCTCACAGCCTTCCTGGAGCCACTCTTTACTTAACGCCCCCTTTACAAGTTTAACTCCACCCTCGACTTTGAATCCAACAAGATTTAGTTTCAAGATCTCCTCCTCCCTCCAAGTTGAGGTATAGCCTATCCCTGGCATATAACCCTTGTCCTCCCATGTATCCCCAGTCCCTCACCAGCCCATACCCTTCTGCCCTGCACGAGTCCTTGAGCCACTGGTTCACACCTCTAAGTTTATGTTTGGTATCCGGGGACGCCTAGTGTACTAGCAACTCTACATGAAGATTGCGCCTATATAGTAAACCCTGGCCAGTTCCAGGAATCTTGCCTGGATTTCTAGTTCACTGTTCCCCTAGTTATTTGTTCCCCAGACAGTTCGTCTGGGGATTCCCCTCATTCCAATGCTATCGAAGTATAGCTGGGATTTGGCCTTGTGTAATGGATAGGCCTGGGATACATTTAGCCTTGACTGTGTGGCTTTTTCCTCTCCCACCCTCCTACTGGATGCCCCAGGTCATGGAGTCACCCAGCAGGATCCCTCCTCTCCCCCACTTTACTGGCCCATTAGATTCCATCCAGGCTCTTCCTTCTGTCATCAACCCCAGCTTACTTCTCTTGGCCCCCTCAGCCTGGGGATCACAAGCCTGTGCTTGCCCTACCATGCTCATTCTTCTACCTGTAGCTCCCAGCTTGCTCCTTGCCCACCAACCTCCTGGGTGTCACAGATTGCCCCACCCAGATCTCGTAGACTCTCTTTCTGGGCTGGTATCCTCGGATCCCCCACCAGGCCCCTTCTATTGCTTCCCTCCTGCCTCCCGAGGTTCTGCATCCTTCACTCCATCTGCTGTGTTTCTCCTACCCCCTGTCTTCTCCCTCCTTTCCACCTCATCTGATTTCTCCTGCCCTGGCTGGCCTATCTAGAGTATTCCTTATCCTTGGATGACTTCCCTAACCTGGATGCTTGCCCAACCATAGTCCTCCTCCTCCCGCTCTGGCTTCACTCTGCACTCCCCATCCTCCCCACCTCCTCCCACCTAGGCTAATGTCTCTTCCCCTCCCTCCCCTTCTGTGGATCTGTCTCTCTCCTGCCCCATCTCCCCCAGCTTACTGACCAAACCCCTCTGTTTACCTGCTCCCTCCTCCCACCAGCCTCTCCACCTCATCTCACATATATAGCAAGGCGAATAGATTAGTAAGTGTGATGCTTGCCCCGACTTCTCTCTCCTGTCCCCTCCTTCTGGTCAGCCACCTCCCTATGAAGTGATTTCCATATATTGCTTGTTTCATACCCCCACCCCTCCTGAGTAACCATATGATCCTTGTCTACCTGTTCCCTGGGTTATGCCATATTGGCCTCGTGCACTCTGATGAGGTCCTTTCCACACCTTTCCTCTGCACCCTCCAGCCTTCCAGCTGCCTTCTGATCCCTCTACTTCCTCCCTAGACCTGCCAACTGAAAACACACTGGGCACCTCTGAACCTCCTTGCCCAATTTAATATTATTGCCGCCCCTGCACCCTGTACAATCTAATCACTTCACAAGGTGCCCGCTTTGGCCACCCCAAGTCTACCCCTCATTTTAGGTGAGCAATGCGGCCTTTAACAGAAATAATTCAGTCAGTGTTGCACTAAAACCCAAGCAGTTTGCCCTCCGATTACAGCAATTTTCCCTCTTTCTTGACAGTAGCCAGTTTTCTAGCCCTAGCAGTAGACAGTTCACAAGCAAAATTAGCCTCATCACAACACTAGCCAGCTCAGAGGCCCTAGCAGTAATCGATTCACACACAGTTTTGCCTACCCCTCAGATGTAGTTGGCATACACAGTCATTTATACAGTCTGCTTCATTATGCCCCTTCCTGGTAGTAGTCAGTGTTGCCCAAGCAGCACAGTGTACAGGAACCTTTTCCCCCAATCAATAACAATCCAGCTTCCTAGTGTTCCAGTTCGCCCAATCTAGACTTGTTCCTCCTCCAAGGCTCCCGCCTCACAGACCATTTAATAGAGGTCGGGGCCAGGGTGGGTGGTGTGGAACAAAGAACAGCTCTCCTCCTCTGATTACAACTGGACTATTTGCCTTTTATGGCCCAGGCACACAGTCAAATGTTCTATGCCTTAGTCACTGATTGGCGCTCCTTCCTGAGTCGCCGGCTTGCAAAGTTGTGGCGATGTGAACCTGGTATGCATGGCCTGTCCCCACCAACAAGAGCTTCCTTGTCGATCACCAATGTGATCCCATCCTCTCCCACTGCCGATGCAGCCCAGAATGCCTGCCCAGACCCACTTCCAGTGACAAGCCCTGGTCTGGAAGAACAGCCTCCTCCTGATTGGAACTGGGCTATCGTTGCTATAGGTATTAAAAGGATGGGTCCCAGCACGACCCCTGGGGCACACCACTGCCACCCTGGAGTGCACCCCATTTGCCTCACCACCACCCTCTGGTTTCAGTCTTTGAACCAGTTCTCCACCCACCTTGTTATTTTCTGTTTCACTCCTAAGCCTTCCAGCTTATTTACCAGCCTTCTATGTGGCAGAGTGTCAAAGGCATTGCTGAAATCTGGGTGGGCCACATCCTCCTCCATCCACCTTTCTTGTTACCAGTCAAAAATTCAGTTAAGCTTGTTGGGCACAACCTCTCTCTCCCAGAAAACAAACTGCCTTGGGTCCTGAGGCAGTATAGCACATTGGGTAAAGGCTCTGAGCTACAGATCTGGAGACCTGGGTTTGAATCCAACAGCCGTCTAAGTGCATACTGTGTGATTCTGAGCAAGTTATTTAACTTCCTTGTGCTCCAGGTTGCATCTGGAAACAAGCTTCAGCTTAGTGTGCTACTCCTGGTTAAACAATGTTCCTTCCCCACTTCCCTGTAGACCAATGACAACCAGGTGCTCCACTGTTCTTCCTTCAGCAGTATTTCCATTACTTTTCCCACTGTTGTGGTCAGGCTGACCAGTATGTAGTTCCTGCATCCTCCCTGTTAACACTTTTGTATAGTGGGACCACATCAGCCCTTCTCCAATCCCTGGGCATGTCACCGGTTTACAAAGACAGGGTGACCAGGGTAGTCAGAGGCCCTGCCCTTAGCTCCCTCAGTGTCCAGGGGTGCATCTCTGGCCCATAGCCTTATTGCTGCCAGTTCCATAAGAATCCTTTCCTTTGCAAAGGGAGCTGTGTCCTTTTCTATGATCTCTCCATCCTTATTAATGCTGGCCCATTTCCTGCCCTCCTTTGTAAAACCGAACAGAAGTATTTGTTCAGTATTTCTGCTTTTGGCGATCATCTTTTACCCTCCTCCATCCACCTCTTTTCAGATCCAGAAACAAATGATTTGATACCTTTATTGGACCAACATGGATGTTACAGAAAAGAACAAAGTGCTTTAGCTTTCAACCAACCAGGTCCTTCTTCAGAAGCTTTGTGGCAGTTTTTCAAATATCCATACTATTAACACCAGATTATATAGAAAAGCAGAAATAACTCTCATTGGTTTAACATATACATTTAAAATATAATAGAAGATTACGTCAGAGAAGCTAATTAACACCAGTATGCCTTAAACTGAGGAGCCTCAGAAGGGCAAGGTTATCAAGAATTCTCTACAGCCAGAGAGTTCTTGTCACATAAATTTTAAAATGTCTCAGTATGCCAAGAAAGCATTCTAGTGATAAAAAAACCTTGGAGTGGCATTCTCCTAATACATGTAAGATGAGCTTACAACTTACATTCCAATTGTCCTGGTATATTAAAGGACAGATAATGAGAGACAAAATCCTGAAATTAGGTATAACTGCAAGTTGAAATCAAGCCTCAAATTAACCTACACATATAAACATGATGCATGAAATTATCACTTGTAAGTGTAAGTGCAAAAAAAAAAAAAAAAATCCTTGTCAAGGACCCCAAAGAAAAGAAGACCATGAGCCTGATAAATGCAGATTTCAACACAGAGTCTGTGTATAACAAAATGCACAGAATCAGTCTAAGCAATCTAAATGAAACCCCAAAGGAATTACACCTTTAATGACCCCCAAGTAAATGAGATACGATCTTAATATGAGCAGTTGAAAATGTGACAGTGTGAAATCCACCCACTGACAATTAATAGAAGGAAATAAATGTACACTATATGTGAAAACTAAGTGTTCTAGCCACATAACAACTGCCCCATGCCACGCCCACCCACACATATGTGTGTACATACACCATACCACACCCCACACACACACACACACACACACCTGCACACCCCACAACCACAACACACAACAAATATAGCAAACACATTCTGCACACACCACACCACACCAAGCACAAACAAACAAAAACACACATACACACACCCACAACACATAAAAACACAACACACACCAACCACGCACATACATACATCAGTATACACACACACACACACTCAAACGCACTCACCACAGTGTTAAGGTGAAAAGTCAACAATGTAGATAACCATAAACTTACAAAATCAAAGGCCCGCTGAAGAACTAAACTGTTTATGTCCATCTTTAAAGTAAAGGTCTGTGTAAGTTTAAGTGGAATAATGTGTCATGTACCCAACATCAATGTTCAATCCATCCGCCACCATATTGAGAAGTAAAATAAGTCTAATTTCAGAAGCCTGCCTCTGTTACGACTGTTGAAATGTCCTTTTAAGACCATCACAGACATATCTGAGATTGAGTGGTCAAAGGACCAATACGGCACCTACAACATTTTTTGCATCCACCCTTTTCAGGCACTCAATATCTCCCCTTGCCTTCCTTTTCTACCTGATGTACCTGCATGTAAAGGTTTTGTCCTCCTTACCACAATACCCACTGGCTGGTTTGTGTCACGTCCCACACAAGTGTGGGTCTGGTGCCAATGTGCACTTTGCATGGAAACATTTTGGTTTGCCTGCTGTGTGCTGTAGTATAGTGGATTATGATGAACTGGTTTTGCTGGATTCTGCGCTGACACTTCATTTGCAGCAGATTCTGGAGTCCTTTGTGGTGGAGATTGTCCTACAGTGCATGTTAAGAGTTTATATTGGCTCTCATCTTTGGTTTACTGGCTCCCACTGAACTCCCTGGGCTAAGTTCTGTCACGGACTGACTTATCCCCTGGAGAAAGCAGAAGTGGAAAACATCTAATAAGAGATTGTGTAGGCTCAAATGTGCACTGCAGGCTATTGGAACTTCTATTGCCTGTTTCCAGCTGAAGGAGTTCTGGGACTGGTTGTGTCTGCATATATCTGCCTAGAGATGGTCACAGTTGGCCTGCTGCAGTGTGCTATACTGCAATGGATGGTAGTTGGAAATTCCAAATCAGTTGGGGAGGACTTAGAGGAAGGATTAGGAAGTACTTCTTCACTGAGAGGGTGGTGGACAACTGGAATGGGCTGCCCAGGGAAGTGGTGGGAGGGTTCACGAGGGCATGGGATAAGCACAGAGGGCAACTGGCATGGGGGACTACAGAAAAGGCCTAGTGAATATCTAGGCAAACTGGGCAGACTAGGTGAGCTTGCAGTCCCTTTCTGCCGTCACATACCTGTGTTCCTATGTATTCTACAGGCAGATTGGGGAAAGGGAGGGGATCCACTACACCACCAGGGAAGCATTCATTGTGCCTTGAACATCTGTTCCTTGGTGTCTTTATCCTACCCTGTGTTGGTTGATGTGTGGAGCAACATGACGACCTACCCCAAAAAGATCAGTTCTAGGGGCACAGGCAAGGAGTCTTCCTCCCTCCCCAACCATGACATCCCCTGAGTGACCGAGTCCATTCTAAAGCCAGGTTGATGGTGTGGTACAGGTCTGGTATCTCACCCCAACCCACTTTTTATTGTAACCGCTAAGAGCCTTTCCAACTGACCCAGCTGATCAGTATTTTTATTTTTCATACTGACCCATTTTCCTTTTATATCTACAGGTCTGACAGGACATTGACTGGGAGTAGGAGGACACTGACCATATGTATCAGATAAGTATTGTTTTTTTGTTTACCTACATTGTTTGTCATAATAGTTTATAATGAGCGGCAGATCCTTTGTGAGCCCATTGCTGTTCTTGTTTTACAGGTACGAATGGCTGCTATGGGAGCACTGGGTTGGAGCTGTACCTTGTGCTTTAGAAAGGAGGCTATGGGCTGGGGGTATGGGATGGGCATCAAGGTTGGGAACTCCAGGGAACACCACACAACCAATTTGCTAAGACTCGTGAGGCTCAAACCCTGTTTTTCGTTTTCTTTCTGTTTTGTGCTTTGCATTCTAATGCCTGCATTAATGTAGTGTTTTGTTTTGCAACAAGTACTGCCTCATATATATATATATATATGTGTGTGTGTGTGTGTGTAATAGATAACCCACTGTAGGGTGTGCAGTCACACTCTGATATCATACACCTGGTGTGCGTTGTTACACTGAGGCTGCAGGCTGAGTGCATCAACCACCCAAGCCGTGTGTATATCACTGAGCTTCCACACACCACACAGTGGGTTATCTATCTTACAAAATGGCAAAATTGTTTTGGAGGGGAGTAAAAGTGCAGTGTGTGGTTGCACTCCAATATACGCACAGTCACTTAATGATGTTTGTCCAATGCGATTGATAATCCCATTATAGATATATAGATATATATATACTGTGTATATATATATATATATATATATATATATATATACACACACACACACTTCACTCGAACAGCCCCTTGATACCAAAAATAATTTTCCACACTGCATGTGCTCCCAGTCTAAAGAGGCTCTTCTCCTTTTGAAAATAAACCTGAAATACTGGTGAGGACCTGCATATCAGGGAGGCTCAGATACCATTTTCTGCAAACCAGAATGATTGTTGGTCATTCCTTTAACTAAATGTCCACCCTTCCTTGTGACTTTGAGTCCAACATGGGGTAGCAGACTTTAGTACCTCCTATAGACATAGCCCCCAAGATCTCCATCTTTGAAATTTACAAACAACTTTCTCACTCAGGAACCCTTAGCAAAGCTTCCTCTGCTGAGGTTGCAGATACTTGCAGATGAATAATACTGTTTTGTTTTTGTTGAATTGTATTTGATGCCATCTTTAATGCAGCCTAATACACTGAAACAGAGCTACAACACTGCTGACAGGAGTGCTACTAAAATCACACTGCACACTGAAGTGCACTACAGGTGTTAATGCAAGAGAATTAACATAATTCACAACACTGAAAAAGCAGTACAAACTGCTTAAGGCAGTGTTGTTGACAGAACACTGCTTCAGGCAGTGTTGATGACAAAACACTGCTAATTGCAGTACTTTTGCAATGTGTTTACAGTGCTAATTAACATAATTCACACACACTGTATCAGCACTGCATGTACACCAAAAGAGACCTGAAGATGCACTGATTAAACACTGATGGACTGCATTATGAAATGAAGTGTGTAGGAAGTGTACACTGCTACTGTAACACTAAAATAACACCATAAAGTGACTATTTGAACACTTCACTTCCTCTGGGATTGCTGGGGTCAATTATAAAAAGTCCCAAAAAGGGATTTGGAAGACTGGACATTTCATGGACAGACACAAGTGAAGATGGCTTTCTATCAGCATGCATAACATCATGAGGGGCTCAGTCCTTTGTTTTAGGACATCCTGTCCCTGAATCTGCACTGGCACTGTCTGCCAGCTTTCTACCACCACTACAGATTTAGGATTTCATAAATTGCAACAGACATCATTAGGGTCAATACTAAAGTCCCAAACAAAGGATTTCGAGGGATTGGGAATTTTATGGAAAGACACAAGCTGAATGTGGCTCTCTGTCATCCTACACAGAAAGGGTCTCTGTCCTTGTTTTAGGACATCCTATTCCTGGAATCAGCACTGACATTCTCTGCCAGCTTTCTACCACCATTACAGCTTTAGGATTTCAGCCGTACCAGAGTCAGACCCTGGAACTCAGGTTCAGCCAATCAGAGAGTGGCTTCAGTTTGAACTAGGCCAATCATGGCTCTCTACCTTTGGTGCCAACTTCAAATCTCAGACATTACTTGGACTGCAAATGCATTTGGCCATCCACTTGGCTCTCCCCAGCCTGCAGAGAATGTCCCAAGGGCTTGTTCCTTGTTTTAGAAGCCCTCTCCTTGGAATAAGTGCCAGGATTCCCTGCCAGGTTTCTACTGCCACCACAGCTTTCAGATTTCAGCCAGGACAAGAGTCAACTTACAACTCTGGTCCAGCCAATCAAGAAATGGCTTCCTACTCTTCTATGGTATCCCCAAGCAGCCCTCTCTGCTGCAACCCTATGTATGAAAGACCAAGTTTTAAGGACCATGAAATGAGTCTGCCTGGAGTCAGCAGGTGTCCATTGTTGGCTGGACATGCTGCCCAGATCTCTTTAAGTCCACCTCAGAGTTGACAACTATTCATACACCCTATCAGCCTCTATTTGTTCCTTTGTTCCTTGCATTTGGTCCAGACATTGTGGCTGGGTTTGGGGCTGCAACACCAAATTCTGCTTCACTCTTATCTGGTTACCTTGTACCTTGTATTTTTACTTGACTATGAGGTCTGTTTTACTGCTGTTCACCTTAGTCAGCATTTGTTGTCCACCTTGATCATGGATACACACAGCCTATTATTGTCATAGCTTCTGTACTGTGAGTTACCTTGCTTGTTGCAGGCTTTTCAATTTACTAGCAATACTGTTCACTGCTAGCTGCACTTTCCATCTAAGTTACACCTAGCCTGCTGCTCAAATCCCAATTAATTGCTGCATAACTAGTCAGCTTTTCCCTATAGTACTGTAAACTTGCATTGTTTAGCACCTGCTATGCTACTGCATTTACCTAGGCTGTGTTAGGTCCCCACAGTTTATCTAATTTCTGTGTGGGCTATTACTCTGGTCACCATTTAACTGTTACTTACCAAATCTGCTTTGCTTTATTTTACTATAAACTTCCTTTCTTTAGTATCAGCTGTGCTGGCTGCATTCACCTATATAGCCCTTCTGGCCCTGTAGCTTATCTTACTTAAATTTACCCTGCTTATTTTGTAGTTCTGTTTGTATGACTTAATTTATTTTGCTGCTGCACCGTATCACTATGCTTTTCTTGTCAAAGTCCGCCACTTCTAGCCAGCCTGGTGGTGCTGAGGTTCAGGCACTGGAAGCTTCACCTTGCCCCCATCGAGAATCTGGTGTCGGGAACAGACTTGGGTTGCTCAGGGGCCAGCAGGAGAGGAAGGACAGAGTGTCCCAGGACAGCTATACTTCCTCAGGGAGGGGAGTCTGTGGCATGCTGCTTGCCTGATGCCCATTGGTGGCTGGGTGCCAGCACATGCACACCACAATGCAGGAGAGGATCCCACATTCAGGGCACAGGGCCATCTCCACAGAGGCGAGCTTGTATGTCATGCCCATTGCATGTACTGTGGGCTCAGGAGAAAATCTGAGGAAAAACCCTCCGTGTGTCAGGATAAGTGATCAACCCCTCACAGGCGCTACATCAGTGGCTGGGAACAACCAGGGTCCTGTGGAGAAAGGACGGCAGTGGGGTGACAGGGTTGGGGAGGGTCAGTCTGAAGGGGCAGCTGGAGGAAGCAGAGGAGATGAACAAATGGGAAAAAGTCTGCCATTTCTGTCAATACCTACCTATGGCCCTTCTTATCTCTCTTCTGCATTACTCATCTCCCTGTCCTACCTATGCCCCCATCCCATCTCTCCCCTTCACCCTCATCCTTCCCACTGCCTTCCCTCTCTTACCCTACCTTTTCTGCCTCCTGTCACCTTCCCCACCATAGTGTCCATCTTACCCGTCTCTTCACTCCTCCTCCTCTCCATTTTGTCCCTATAAACTACTCCTGCCATCCACCTTGGGCTCCTCTCCTCCCCTCTCTCAACCTTGAATTTCTCCACAATGCTTCCTCCTTCCTTCCCTTCCCCGTTACCTGTCTCTTATTCTAGGGGTGGGAGTACTCAATTCTTCTATTCCTTTTCCATCTGCTGCTCCTCACTGGTGACATTAAACCCAATCCTGGCCCCTCTTCCCTCCTCACCTCCTGCATTTCCTAAAGGCCTCAGCATTTTCACCTACATGTAAGGGCTTCCTCCTTAAACTTGACCCCTTAAAGACCGTGTCTTTCTGCACTCTCCCTGTCTCTTGTGTATCTCTGAATCTGGGCTCTCTGCTAGGGTACCTGACTCCTGCTTGGCTTCTCCTGAATACCACATCTTCTGGCAGAACCATGGCAAGTGTGGTGATGGTGGTGTTGTCCTGTAGGTTCTTGCTCCACCACTTCACAGAATCTGTCCCTTCTTCTCACAGTCTCCTTCTAGCTGAACTATCCCTCCTTCCACCATTCTCATCTTTGTTGGGATTCTCTATGACTCTCAAAAATCTCCCCCCTCCTCCTTTATCAGCTCCTTTTTCTCATTTCCCATACCACCTTTGGTGAGCTCAGTGATCTCATCCTCCTTGTGGACTTGAACATCAGTTGGCTCTGCCCTACATCCAGGCCCACCTCTTACAGGAATGAGTCTCAAACCTTCCTCAACTAATCTCCAATCCCACCCAATGCATCATAGGGTCTACCTTCCAGGAACCTACAGGCACAGTATTAGCAGCTCTCAGCAACAAGGCAGGACAACCCCTCGCACGATAGCACCAAGTAGCACAGACACATTACAAATAAGCAAGCCTTCAAAATTCTTAAACCTCTCTCTGAGATTTCTTTTAATGCTGCTTCTCCTCTACAGAAACATTCACCTAACCCAGGACCACCTGGACCGTCTGCCCACCCCCAGAATAGGAGGACGGGTCTCTCACATTGCGTCAATCAATGTCTGTAGTTTCCTCAGCAAACTCAATAACCTCCAAACTTGGATTCAACAACACAATCCAGACATCCTCTCTGTCGTTGAAACATGGCTAAACCCTAATATCCCTGACACTGTGGTTGCAATTTCCAGATACTCGATCTTCAAGCAGGACAGGATTTCAAAGTGGTTGTGGCTGTGCCATCTACCTGAGGGATACTATCATGGGACACGTTATCCCTTTTCTAACCCGGATCCCCATCTCAGGTCCTCGCTATCAAAGTTCTCCTCCTAGGGCCCATAATAAAAACCTTACTATAGTTGCCGTTATATAACCCCAAAGGACCTGGTCAGTGGCTTCAATAACATCATGGAATGCCTCAAGGGACTACGCCATAATTCAGAGATTTTAACATCAACTGGCTTGCACCTGAGGCCTGCACTATAAGGAAACAGTCATGGCACAACACGTCACACAGCTTGTCCCCACTCCTACTATGTTCAACTATAGGACTGGGACCTACACCCTAATTGACTAAATACTGTCTAACCGCCCCAAAAGAATCACTAGGGTGTCTGTTCTCCTGATACCTTAGTGACCACTCACCCGTTATCTGCTTTTGGGCTGACAATCACCAAGCCCTCCTAAAATAATACACACCAGGGTACTCAAGCAGGGGCACTTACAGCTGCTAAAATCTCATCTAAGCAGGCTGGATTGGTCAAAGATTGACTCACTCAAGGACAGAAACAAAGCTTTGGAACTGTTCATCAGCCACTTTCTCTGGCCTGTGATATCCATGCACCACTTAAAATGATGAAGATTAAAGGTAGGTCTAACCCATGGATAAACTCTGAGCTTGTTACATGACTCAAACAAAGGACCACCTCTGGCACTGTGCTCCGAGCCACAGCAGTGCAAGGGGACTTTCAAAATACAGATCTGCAAGAAATGGCTGTACCAGAGCTATATGGAAGGCTAAAACTAAATACTTTAAGGAGGCACTCTCCACCTCCTGGAGTGATGGGAAAAATTTTGGAATAACTTGAAGGACCTCACAGGCAATGATACTAAGGCACCACCCACCATGCTCAACATTGATGGCATACCAACGCTTGACCTAGGTATCATCTCCAATACATTCAAAATGCATTCTCCAAGCTGAGCAGTGTCCTTCCACTTGACTTTTTCAATGCCCCCACCACCAGCCCCACCTTTGCAGCAGTGTCCCAAGCACAAACAGCTCTGCAGTTCTTCTTACAAAGAGATCCCAATGCACTTAGCCAGAACCTATATTTGCAAGGCCATCAGCAAAACTGGCTACTGTGGTGACTCGCTTGACCTGAAGTTGCTTGCACTAGTCCTAGATGAGATCCTTGAACCCTGACAAAGACCTTCAACCTTTCCTTAAGACGGGTCAATTCCCATCATGCTGAAACAGGCAACTATCAGACCCATGCACAAATGCGGAGACAAGTCACTGCACAACAACTGCAGGCCCATCTCCAACCCCCTTTATCCAAAGCTCTGGAACGAATAGTCTCTGACCAGCTTGTAGAGTTCCTGAACAAATATGAAATCCAGTGCCTGGAACAGCATGAGTTCTGTAAAGGGCATAGTACCACCACGCACTGTTGGAATTTACTGGATTCATCCATGACACCCTTGACCAAGGAATATTGTTTTGGGGGCAGTATTCATTGATCTGACAAAGGCCTTGATACTGTTAACCAACCACTCTTACTCAGGCAACTGACTGCTTGCGGACTCTCATGATGCACTGCCCTGGTTTGCTAGCTACCTAGGGAAAGGATCCAATGTGTTAGGATTGCTGGAGTCACCTCAGATGAAAAACAGTCCTCTCAGGTATCCCTCAGGGGTCTATACTGGGGCCATTACTCTTTTTCTCTTCCTTAACAGTCTCCCTATCATCTGCCAACAGAGAATATTACTCTATGTGGACGATGCAGCCTGTTTACTAAGCAACCGAGATATTAATCAACTTGATAGTCAACTGCAATATGATTTCAGGCTTGTTGAAGAATGGTTTAGCTCACACAAACTTGTCATGAACTATAGCAAAACTAATGCCATGACATTCTACAGTGCACAGTGCAAGTATAAACTCTGTCCCTCACCATTAAGAACTATGGTGGGGCTTCACTGAACATGTTCCTGAGTTTAAATACTCGGCATCACCTTGGACAGTTCACTTTCATACTTGCAGCACATTGGTAATGGAGCCAAGTCCACCAAAACATGACTTGGCCTGCTGCAGCACACACAAACACCGCATGACCACTGATGACCTTAGGCTGGCCATCTACAGTTCTGTCACCTCCATCTTCGACTATGTCTAGTCATCTATGGCTCTGCCTCTACTGCCCTTCGGAGGATATTTGTGACACCTCAACAAGGCCTGTAGACTTCTTAAAGGTGATGCCCACCTAGCACACTAGTGACCTGTATGCCCAGGCCAGATGGCTACCACCTTAGTAGAATACAATACCAGACCTGTCTGATAACAAAAGTTCTTGGGCTCATGCCATCAGGGGTGAAAAACTTACTGCCAACAACAGCACCCAGCTTCATGCAGTGCTCAATATCAGACCTTCAGGTCCCCAGATGCCGGACCACTATGGGCCAGAAGTCTTTCATGCACAGGGGCTCCTCAGTGGTTCAATACTATTGACAAAGAAACACTTTAAAAGGCAACTACGACTATTCATCATCTCTACCACACAATGTGACTGCCTCTCCTAAGCAGCGGTCATCTCTTTATCCTAGTTGAAGGTGATCTGTCACCTGCCATTTCAGCCTCACACTATTGGCATCAGACTCCCTCTCACCCTTTGCCTCCCTTAACCACTCCTCCTCTCTCAACTGGCACTTTTATTCTTGGGGCCCTCCAGCCACCACCCCACACTTTTGCCACCCACCTCTACCCTCTGACAATGGCCCCTATAGCCTGCCAACTTCTTCCTGAATCCTCCTACCCCATATTCTGTTCACCCTGAAATCTGTTAGAAGCTGGCTTATGTTGTCTCTCTCCACTTTTGACTGTATAAATAATGTTTAGTAATCTATGTGTTTTAAGATTGTAACCATTGTTTACCTTTGTATGTATGTTATCCTACATCCTTGACGTGGAACCTTTGTAAATGAGCAGTTCCTGCTAAAGGTACTTGTAATCCTAGAGTTTAATAAATAAAAATAAAATGAATAAAAACTCAATCCACGTTCCCTAACCAGCTACTTCTGGACTGGGTGCTCTCCTCCAATCCCCACCATATCATTTGCAGTAAGCACTCTGCTAGACTCCTTCAGTGATAACTGTATGACCTACTGCATTAGGAAAGTTAGGCCTTCTCCATCCACCCCCAAATATACTTGATCCAGGTCAAGCTAGTTGCTTGACTCTGGAGCCCTCCTAAATTACCTTCTGCCTCTAACTGGTTTCCTATCTCTTCTGCCCCTGATATTGACTCAGCTCTCTCCTCTTCCACACCAGTCTTTGTCAGACCTGGGACTAGCACACTTAGGAAATTCAAGGTGAAATGCTCCTACCACCTTTGGATTACACCGACTTTATCAGTTTGTGCAAGTCCCAAGATCAAATGTGGGCATGTTTTAAATGTTTCTAATACCTGTCCAGACCTCTTATTCTACAGATCACACAGGAACTCCTGCACTAAGGCTGTTCGAGCTGCTAAGGCACAGTATTTCAGATTGAACCACCAGTCTAACCTTAGTTCTATAGCTAAATTCTGAAAGGTTATCCTCCCTCTTTAACCCTCCAGCCCAGACCGCTTACTCTTCAATCCTGGTAAAGGACTCACCAGGCTCTGATCCTTCATCCATTGCTGCCCATTTTAAAAATTCTTTACTATCTGCACTCTCCCCATCTCCATCCCCTGGGTCCCTCTGCTTCTGTCCTTTCTGCCTGTCCCTAATCGCACTCACCTTAGGGCTTCCTGTTTCTCAGGAAGTCTTTCTATCTTGCCTCACTAAACCCTTCCTACCCCAAGCTTCTATATCTCAGCTCTGGCCATTGCCCTCCACTCTCTCATGTACAAAAACTGTCCTTTTCCTCTGTGCTATCACCCAAGCTTGGACAATTGTGAAGGTGCTGCCTCTGCACAAGGGGTGACCCATCATCCCTTAGCATTTACTGAACTATCTCCTCCCTCCTTCCCTCTCTTGCTAAGCTGCTAGAGAGTGTCATCTACTCAAGGCTTGCTGATTTCCCTCTCTTCAAACTTGCTCTCCCCTACCAGTCTGATTTTAGGAAGCACAACTCCACCATCTCCTCCTTGATGCATGTACAGTGAAGCCCACCAGAATGAAGCACAGTGCTGCAGAATTCTGCAGTACAGTTACTGCAACAAACAATGAAGTTTCAATGGGAGTTAATCCTTCTTGGTCATGCAGTAAACCTGTGACACTGTGCTTCATCCTGGTGGGCTTCACTGTAACTTACTCTAGCCTCACTGTGATGGATCACCACAGCTGTCTACATTGATCTGGCCAAAGCATTTGACTTGGTGTCCCACCCACACTTCATGACAAGATGAGCTCCTGATGGCCTCAGGTCCTGCTGCTAGTGGTTTCATTCATACCTCATGGGTCATCAACAGTCCATACAGGTAGGATATGCCCTGTCCCTCCTCCCGATCCGAGCTGTGGTCCATCAGGGCTCCATCTTGGGTCTTATCATGTTCTCAATTTTCCTCAATGATCAGCCCTCTGCCTGTGTCTCCACCTCTGTATGTAGTCCCTTCCTTCAAGTACTTTGTTGTGTGGCTTGATAGTAATTTGGACTTCTCTGCACACATAGATGCCACCCATGACAAACTCCACCCCAAACTCGATGCTCTGTACCATAAAAGGATTGCCTCCTCCCAGGTCCACTAGGAACTGATCATCAAAATGGTTTTCCCAGTCTTCAACTATGAGGATGTGGTCTATGATACTGTCCTCCTCTTCTCTCTTACCAGACTAGATACCCTCTGCAATGCTTTCTGCCATTTTGCTCCCAACTCTCCTCCTCCTCAGTACTTACCACTGCTACCTCTACTCATCTTTTGCAATCTTCCTCTTCCTCACATTGTCAGTCCCACTGTACTTCCTTGATTGTTGAATACTGGTTTGGGTCCCTTCTTCCTACCTCTCCTCACTCCACTCCTCACATCCTCCCTTCCTCCTACTCTCTGGTCCACTGATTCTTGCAGCTTTTTGATTCCCCACCCGCTCCTTTGCCAGGCAATATGCATTCTCCTACCATCTTCCCTCCCTTTGAAGCTGCTTTCCCTCCCATCCTTCTCTGCCCTCACTCCATACCCCTAGATACCAGCTGAAGCACCTCCCTGTTCCACCCATCCCTGTCTTTTCTTGCCAGGATGAATATGGTTTAACCTACGGTTTGTGTTTATACCCTAAGTGCTGCCACCTTCTCCAAAAGGCACTAAGCATTTTTAATTAATCAAATTAGATACACCCTGTCTACATTTCATTGCTAATGAACAATGCTGCTGTTCATCTGCCTGCTCTTCAACTACGCTTGTAAAGATGTCTGTATAACTTCTAGCTAATGTTGTTATAATTTATCTTCTTCCTGTACTTCTCTTCCCTTCTCTCCTGGGTCAAACCTGAAAACAAGCCCTGGCTCAGTGTGCCTTACCCAGTACCAGTTTTCAAATAAATAAATAAATTTCATCTGTAATAAACGAACCCGGTGTGCCCAAGCCCCTAATGCTTCTCTTCACCCTACTCCTCCAGGTCGCTTGTCGCATTCCATTATATATGTGGCAGTATTGAGGTGCCAAACCCCAATGCTGTCGAACAGTAGCCTGACACTGTAGTGCCTAATCCAATCCCCAGTGTCAGAAAGTCTTCTGGACTAAGAAAACCATCCTTCATTGATAGTTTTGTTTGTTTCAACCTGCAAAAAATTTATTCACTGAGCTGACTCCACACACACCCCACACTCACCCTCCTAACATCCCATTCAGCACCCACCTCCTGCACCCATCCAGCACCCTCAGTCACCTGAACATGTCCAATGATGTAGATTCACTTTCTGATTGAAGGACTAGCAACAATTTCCTGCACCGAGCTGACTCAACACACATCCTACATTCACTCTGCCGATATCCCACTCAGCACCCACCACCTGCACCCTCCACCCACACCCACCCAACACTCTCCGCCACCTGAACCTATCCATGATGTAGATTCACTTTCTTTTTTCTTTAATATACTGTATTGGATTATCAACATAACCATACATCTCAAAACAATGCCCAATATATGTACTGAGTGAAGAAAACAATGACAATCTAACATTATAGTACATCATGTAGAGGTATTAGACATTTTCCAGTTGATTTCCTGCATTAAAAACAAAATGAAACAAAAACTGTACAAAACAAACCCCTAGCTCCTCCCAACCAATCCTCCCTCTCCTGACTCCCCACAGCCCCCTTCACCAGACAACTGTAATGCAAAAAAGAATATCGAGACAGCCATATAAATACAAAGTGTAATGTCTAACATTTTAAGTATGTTCTACATATTTATAGCTTAGATCTGTAACTGACTTTCAAGGGGCAACTATATTCAAAATCTGCCAATACTCACCTTCCAGTGATTAAATGAAGAAAGAAGCTCATAATACCTGAAAAGCTGATAACAGATGATGCATTCTTGCAGGGCTCTTTCTGCATTCAAAGAGTTAAAATTTCTTGAACCTATTCTTTGTAAGCAGGTACTTCCTTATCTAGCCAGTGCCTCATAATTAATAGCTTTGTGGCCAAAGTAAATGTTGCCATAAAATCTTTTTCTTTTTGTTAACTAAAGAAGAGGAATTGCCCAGGATACAGATGTCAGGGTAAAATATCTGGCATACCAGAATAAAGATACAACAGCCTTCTGGACGATTTGTAAAAGTTATTATACAAGGGCAATTCCAGAGCATATGCAATAAAGTGCCCTCACTGCACCCACATCTTGGACAAGCAGAGTCAGGTCTTTTCCCCATCTGGTACAGTGTGGAGGGAGTATAATATAATTTATGCATAATCTTAAGCTGTAGTAATGCAAGCTGTCTTGCTTAACATATTTATATACAGTATGTCTAACCAAATAGTTCACCAGACCTCCTCCGTAAGATAAAATGTAATGCATAATGCCAATAAAAATGGGGTCAGAGGTACACCTAGCCAAAACAATTTGTTGAATTCCTTGTAGGCTTAGAAATGGGCCTATCCTGATCTATCAGGCCTGCAATCTTCAAAAATAACACACTAGCAGAAGTGGACCAGGGAGGTTTACCCAGGAGACAGTGTTCATGACGTTTAAGCTGTGCATATTTAAAAAGGAGGTCACTGGGAGGTGATATTTGTCTCTAAAAACTGACAGTGGAATACATTTGTCCCCACAGGTCAAATCATGTATAGTAAAGCCTGGCACTTCAGGCCAAAAGGATGGAAGAAGGGTTCTACCCGCCAACCTCAAATTAATTTCTGTACAAAGGTTGACCTAGATCCAAAAAGCAAATATCTTAAAGCTCTGACTGACCACTCTATGGGTGAAGACTGCAGCTGTGCTGGTAATTTTTATGTGGGATATATAAAAGGTAGAAAGCAAAGTCTGAAAAGCAGCTATCTAATCCCCTCAATAGCCAAACATTCAAGTGGTGAGGGGTTATATGGAGAGTCATTAAACCATTTTAAATTCTTAGAACTATGAAAGGCTATGTAATAATGTAGATATGTGGGACTTGAAGGCCCACAGCTCTTTTGTCCTACATAATGTATCCAAAGCCCTCCTTGAAGGTTTGCAGTATATAGCCATAAAATTTAGACCATTCTGAAAAGATATTTTTAAACCATGACTTGGGAAGATATAAATTCAGCATAGAGAGTATACATGAGTTTTGGAAAAACACCATCTTTAAGATATCAACCCTTCCCCATAAAGAAAGGGAAAGTGACTTCCATTGTCTCAGAATCTGACTTATCTGCTGAGCAACTGGGTATAAATTAAGGTCAAATATTCAAACTAGCATTCTGTGGAAACAAGCCCTACACTACTCAAAAAAGTTGCACAGGGGTGTGGCCAGGGCGATATTCAGCGGGCTGTGCTATTGAGCAACCTTCTCGGAATATCGCCGCTGGCCACAGCCACTGTGCATGGCACAGTGGAACTTGTGCCACCACAAGTGGTCAGAGTGGAGCATTCAGATGCGGTGGCGAGTTCCATTGCGCCATGCGCCAAATCTGCGATGTTCAAAGGTGACATGCAAATGGAGCCATAATGCTTTATGAAGGCGCAGGGGCATTTGCATCTCATTACGCTTCCCATTTGCATGCCATTAGCATGCAGGTGCGCCCATCCCCGATGACTTGCACCTGGTGCCCTGCCAGGCAGCAGCCATCGAGGACCGACGCCCTGCAGCCCAATTGCGGGCATAAAGTAAGTCAACCCCGAAGCCCGATCGGGCATAAAGCAAGTCAACCCCCACCCCGACTAACCCGATCGCAGGCATAACTCTCAACCCCCACTCAGCCCGATCGCGGCATAACGATAAACCCTCCCTTCCGACTCAGCCCGACTCGGCATAACGATAAACATTTCTTATTAGCCCGATCACGGGCATAACGGCACCCTCATTCCTCGACTAGCCCGATCGACATCTCAAGGAAATCATCAGTTTAACTCATCACGTAGACCTCAAAGACCAATATCCCTGGTGGTCCAGTGATTGTGAAGCTCGATCGTCAGAGTATCAGTCTGTTTCCCCCAAGTCCAGATATGTCAGTAGTCCCACCCCCACATGAGCGCCTCTGTACCCCGCCGCCACGCCAGCCGACGGGCAGCAGCACTCCATCGCCTCTCGCCACCGCCGACCGACAGCTCAGCAGGCTGCATGCCTGTTCAGAGCATGAGCCACCGGGCATGTAGCCCATACAGCCGCATCTGCAGTCCAGATATAGTGAAATGAATGTGAATTCATCTTCCATATCTGACTGCCTTAGACGGTATGGGCTGCATGCCCATTGGCTCATGCTCTGAACCAATGAGCGGCAGCCCTACCGAACTGTCAGTTGGCGGGTAGCGGGGCAGGCGGGTGGGGTGCTGCCACCCACCGGCTGATGGGGAGCGGGGTGGTGGGGCTCCGTGGGTGGGTGGGGTGAGGGGCCACTAGATCACCAGGATATTGAACTTGGGGGTGGGTTTGAACCTATGCCCATGATCGCTCGTGGTCCACTGACCACCAGGGATATTGATCTTGAGGGCTGCTATGCCCGTGATCGTGCTAGTGGGGGATAGGTTCATGTTATGCCCGGGTGATCGGGCTAGTGGGGGGTTATGTGTTATGCCTGTGATCAGGCTATGGGGAGGCACTGAATATGGAGGGCCACCCATAGGTGGCAGCTGCTGTGTTGCGCCCTGTAATGTGGCAGCTCACCTGAAGGTGGCCTCTGGACTGATCCTTTTTTTTAAAGTTGTGCAGGCGCAGGTAGGGGTTGCGCCTGCACAACTCTGCACAGCCCAGCTGAACATCACACTGCGCACTTTATGCATGGTCCTCCCACTTCGGTTGCGCATGCCTTCATTCTCATTGCGCTGTTGCTCAGCATGTTTTCGGTGGTGCAACTGCCTCCTGCTGAATATCGTAGAATGGTGCATTTTCAGACTTGCACTGGCGCAACTCCTATTGCGCATGGTGCAACCCTTTTGAATATCTGGGCTCAAGTTTCTTAGGCATAAAATGTTCTTTGTGAGTGCTAGGCCCAAAAAGGAAATTAAGGTGGGAGCCCATTTATACCAAAATCTGTTACCTAGGCTGAAGTACAGGTTGGGAAAAGAGGGATAAACCATAGTTTTATATAAGTTTAACTTGTACCCCTATAAAGGATAAATTTGCTGATGGTGTCTAAAATTTTGGGGGCAAAACACTCTAGTCTGCAATATGAAGAAGAACATCATCAGCAAACATTGATAGTTTAAAGTCTTTTTATCAAATGAAATCCCTTTAGTCTGGGATTTAGACATAATTTTCCTAGCCAGGGTTTCTAGGTAGATGTTGAACAACATGGGAGAGGGGACACCCTTGACGGGTTACCTGGGCTAAGAAAAAGTGGCTGAAAGAATCCCATTACATAATACCCAGGCCGATGGACAAAGGTAGAAAATACATATCCATCTAATAATTTCAGCTGGAAGACCAAACCTAGGGAGTATGGCAAACAGAAAATGCCAGGTCAATCTATCGAATGCCTTCTCTGCATCAAGGGAGACTGCACAGTATCTGTGGTCCCCTCCCCGATGTGGAGATAAGGTAGAAAATGTTACTAATATGGTCACCAGAGTGGTGGCCGGCTACAAAGTCTACCTGTCCTTGAGTTATCAGAGGGAACAGACCTTTTAACCTAATAGCCAAAACAGCAGCCAAACTTTTAATATCTATATTTAGCAAAGAAATCGGTCGATAGTTCTCCAACCTGCTAGGGTCACACCCGGTTTAGGGAGACTATGATTTTAGCTTCAAAGAGGCTGGCTTCCCAAATAGTGGAATCATATAAATATTGATAAACCTTGTACAACATTGGAGCCAATTCTCAGCTAAAAGTTTTATAAAATATTGGCGTAAACCCATCTAGTCCTGGAGCCTTGTTGGCATGAAGATGATCAATAGCAGTGGTTAAGATTCACTTTCTGATTGAATGACTGGCGACTGCAAGTCCTGTTTAATGTGTATCAATGGGTTGAGCTTTTATTCATAACTTTTCATTTTTGAAGATTTCTACACCAGATTTGCAAAATCACCTTTTGGGACCCCACCTCATCAAGAAGTGACAACATTTTTGAATCTGTCCCAAAATATGATTTCACAGTCACTGCACAACATCACCTTTGAGGCAGCATTTAAAAATTGTCATCTCCCATGATCATAGAGGGGTCTCATAAGAAGACTGTGGTGAAACTTTGGGTTCAAATATTTAAAAACAGTTATAAGCATGTGTTGAAATTTCTCGACATTCATCATAACTTTGGTATTTTTTATATTTTGATCATTAATATTCAACTTAGCCATTTTCACACCATCTCATGAATGTGACAGCTGCCAGTTTTCAAGTTCAGGGCAAGCGTGTTTTCACACATGAAGTGAAATCACATTTCAGGTGTGATTTGAACATTTTCACCAACCAGATTCATGAGGTTGGGTCATAAGAAGACTATGTTGAAATTTTTGGGTTGAAATATAAAAAAAACACCAAGTTATCTGCATGCTTTAAAATGTTTCTATGCTCACTCATAATTTTAGTAATTTTCAATATTTTTACCCCATTTCCAACATAGCCATTTTTACCCCACCTCATGAATGTGAGTAGCTTGAACTGTGAACCTTGCACAGGAGCAAACTTGATAGACCAGAAGGCCTAATTCTTCTGGATAATTCATGTGTTCATATGTAGCTTAACCCTAAAGACCTGCTCTAGCTGAGACTAGTTTTAGTTTAGTTTATAGATTTGTTAGAGTGCTCTAACTCATTGCGACTCTATGCACTTTACAGATGCCTATATGTAAACACAAATTAAAATATACAAACCATCACATACAGTATCACAATAAGTTAACAATTAGCTAAAATGAATTAAAAGGGAAGGTTTTATTAAATAGAAAGGTTTTAGATCCCTCTTGAAGGCACTAATCAAGGGAGCCTCTATGAGCACAAAAGGCAGTGAATTCCACTGGGAGGGCACCATGACTGAGAAAACTTGGGCACAAAGATGATTTCAGATTAGCCCTCAAATCACTAGGAGGCTCTACTTGGCTGACTGGAAGTGATGGGACTGGCAGTAGAGTTGTAGGAGGTCTTGCAGATAACCAGGACCCAGGCCATGTAGGGCTTTATAGATCAGCAAACTGACCTTGAAGGTAATCAGTCACCTAATTGGGCCCCAGTGCAGAGAGTGCAGCACAGTTGTAATGTAACATGACCTCAAAGGCCAGTCAACAGCTTGGCTGCTGCAATATGCACTAGCTGTAGGCAATGAAGATCAGCCCCGATAGCCCTATGTAAAGGGCATTGCAATAATCAAGACACAATGTCAAAAGACATGGAATAGTAATGGCAGATTCTCCTTAGGGAATCAGGTGTTTAATCCTGACAATATTTCTTAGATGGTAAAAGCACCTGGACCATGGCCAACATCTGAAATTCAAGTGTCAAGCCACTATACAGCAAATGCCAAGAATCTTTTACCTTGGAAGAAGTGAGAAGCTGGGAGTTTCCAAGCCTAAGTCCAGTGACTTGACCAGCCTTCACCTCAACCCTTGGGTGACCAGGTTCCACCACCTGTACCTCTGTTTTATCCAGATTTAACCTCAACCAGTTGGCACTCATACTGTCTTGGATCTCAGCAAGGAACTAATTGAAACTGAGGCTCAGATATTCAAAGGGATTTCGCCGCAGCGTAATAGAGATTGCGCAGTGCAAGTCTGAAAATGTGCCATTCTGCGATATTCAGCAGGAGGCAGTTGTTGCCAACGAAAACATGCTGAGCAACAGCGCCAATGATAATGAAGGCATCGCCAACTGAAGGGAGGAGTCATGCATAAAAGTGCGCGGTGGATGTTCAGCGGGCATGCAGAGTTGTGCAGGCACAACCCTACCTGCGCCTGCACAATTTTAAGCCCTAAGAAGAAGGATCAAGTTGAGGCCACCCCTCAGGTGAGCTGCGCATTGTAGGCGCAACACAGCAGCTGCCACATGTGGTGGCCCTCCACATGTTCCAGGTGCCCCCTGCAGCCCGATCACAGGCATAATAGTATCCCCGTGAGCCGATCACGGGCATAATGTAACCCCCATGGCCGATCACGGGCATAGCGTATGAAACCCCCATAGCCCGATCGTGGGCATAACGTATGGATCCCCACTGGCCCGATGCCGGCAGCAGAGTATTCCCCACACAGCAGCCCGATCGTGGGCGCAAAGGACATCTTCCCCACCCGCTGACTAGCCCGATCGCTGGGCATAACGTAAGAACCCCCACTAGCCCAATCGCGGGCATAACGGCAACTGCAAAGGCAGTCCAGATATGTGAATGAATGAATTCACATTCATTCACATATCTGGACTGCCTTGTATGATATACTACACGCCCATTGGCTCATGCTCTGAACCTATATGCAGCCCACCGAGCTGTCAGTCGGCGGGCAGTGGAGAGGCAGGCAGGTGGGTGCTGCCACCTGCCAGCTGATGGGGGACGGGTGGTGGGGCTCCATGGGTGGGTGGGTGGGGGCCACTAGATCACCAGGATATTGGACTTGGGGGTGGGTTTATACTTATGCCCATGATCGGGCTTCCGGTCCACTGGACCACCAGGGATATTGGTCTTTGGGGTTGCCATTATGCCAGCGATTGGGTTAGTGGTTGAGGAGGGTTTCATACGTTATGCCCATGATCAGGCTAGTTGGGAGGGGAGTGTTTATCACGTTATGCCCACGATCGGGCTAGTCGGGAGGGGAGAGGGTTTAATACGTTATGCCATAATTGGGCTAGTGGAGGGGTTGAAGTTATGCCCGCAATTGGGCTGAGTAGGGGGTGGGGGTTGACTTACTGTATGCCTGTTGATCGGGCTCAGGGGGGTGACACTGTATGCCCATGATGGGGCTGCGGGGTGGTGACTTACTTTATGCCCATGATCGGGCTGCAGAGCGCGGTCCCCGACGGCTGCTGCCTGGCAGGCACCAGGTGCAAGTCGTCAGGGAGTGAGGCACCTGCATGCTAATAGCATGCAATTGGTGCAATGATATGCAAATGGCCCCCATGTGCCTTGCATAAATTATGGCCCCATTTATATCACCTTTGAACATCGCCAGATTTGCGCATGGCGCCAATGGAACTTACACCACCGCATCTGAATTCTCCCTCTGACCACTTGCGGTGGATGCAAGTACCACTCGCCATGCACAGTGGCTGTGGCCAGGGACGATAGTCAGAGGAGTTGCTCAATAGCGCAACTCCATTGAATATCGCCCTGGCCACACCTCTGCTGCAACTTTTTGAGCAGCTAAGCGGGCTTGCACCACAGAATGGTGCAGTTTGAATATTTGGCCCTGAGACCGCATCCTGTTGATCAGGTATGAAAGACAGGTACAGCTGAGTATCATCAGTATAGCAATGAAAACTCAGCCTATACCATCTTATGATGTTCCCTAGTGGAAGCATGTACACCAAGAACAACATGGAGTCAAATGGAACACTTCAGGACCCCACACTGCAAGGGCATCGGTCCAGAGGAAAAAGCCTTGAGGCCACCCTCTGCATCCTATTGGTGATGAAAGAATGGAACCAGTTGAGGACCACACCAGAGAGTTCACAACAAACCTGCAGGCAATCCAAAAGCAATCTATGGTCCACAGTGTCAAAAGCAGCTGAGAGGTCAAGGAGAATAAGGATAGAATGTTCTCCTCTATCCCTCACCATCAGGAAATCATTTAGCACCCAAACCAAGGCAGTCTCAGTGCTGTGTGTTTTCCTGAAACCTGACTGGACAGGGTCATAGATGTCGTAGGTTGACAAGCAGGCCTCCAGTCTGAGGCTACCACTTTCTCAATAACCTTCCCCAAAACAGTAGAGTTGAAATAGGTCTGTAGTTCTCCAGGCAGTCTGGGAATAGCAACATTTTTTCCACGAGGGATCTCACCACTGCCTCCTTAAGGGATCAGAAAAGACCCCTTCACTAAAGAACAAGATCATTAATCATCAACAGAGATCAGTGGAGCAGGTACTGTAGGAGAGAGTAGAAGTATGATAGGAAAAGCAGTTCCTAAAGAGAAGAGGAAAGGGTAATAGTCATCGAGGTGTTCGCCTTGGCCTACATCTCGAGAAAGCAACATTGGAGGGGTCATGGGGTTCACATGGGGATACACCAAAGTATGGTGTGACAGATATCCAGGAGACAAATTGTGTCTACCAGTAAAGGAATGCAGGGAGTTTGGTGAGGGAAGTTCCAACTGTGACCCCATCCTATGTCAAATGGAAGGCTTGTTCTAAATTATTAGAGTGCCCTGACAGCATATCACAATAGAAGCTAAGTGAAGTGTGCATAGCTTAAATTAGCACCCTGCTGAAGACATAAAGTGTGTTACTCAAGTGAATTGAGTTAGAAAACTGGGAACCATTATTGTGGAATAAGGAACCCTGGGCACATGCAAACAAACAGTGTGAAAAGGCAGTCTGTAGACACCTTGTTATGCAAAAGAAAAAGGTCAGACAGTATCAGATGCCCTAGTGACAGTGAAAACTGCTGGGAGTGTGACAGGGTTAAGGTGCTGTGCAGCAGAAGGCTGTACATGACTAGCATGCAGTTTGGCCTAGACATTTGGGATAAAGATGGCTACTCCTGAAAACCTGTAAGGCTTTTATGACTGTCAGTTACCTGTACTCCAGTCTTTAAAATTTCATGCACACACTGTACACTGTATCAGTGTGTCTGTGAAATGCTGGTGTTGGAGTACACTTATGTTCACTGTCTACCCTCATTGCTGTTTTTGTGGTTTAATCTCAATAAAGAACAGTTTACTATTATCTGCTTATTGATCCCTTTCTGTGGACATTGTACATATTCAGTGCATGCAGTGGAGGGGTAAGTGCTCTGTTTTCTATTTTCTTATCAAAGTTAAAGACATGCTTTATCATGTAAACAAGCCCCCTTACTCCACAGCACCATCTTGAACATTTAGAGTCCAATGCACTACTATGGCCAGTGTTCACATTATTAGGGGTACATTGCTGGCCATATAATTGAACACAATGTAGCTAGCCCTGCAGGGTGCATGGATCCTGTATGCATGACCCCATCAGGACAGATGCGTGGCCTCAAAAATTTGCATATGGAGTGGGCATGGCCAAGGAACATGGGCAGGACCAGGTGCTTCAAATTGGAAGCCCTAATTAGGCTCAACAGTGATCCCTGCACCACATGACATGGCAGATTGCATATAGACCACAATATCCCCAAAAGTCAGTTTGAAAATCTATGCCTCACTGCCTGCAACTAATTCAAACCCTTCATGGCATGACAGAGAACAGGGGTCCATGGGTGTGGGGTACCATGTTGCCATATGGCTGCCAGTTGGGTGGTGCATAGCCATTACTGCGGCCCTCTGTCTGGTGACATAGAAAGTCCCTAATGCTGGCCTTGCAGAGTGTACTGGGCATCATATGCCACACTCCAATAATCTTCCACAGGCATGGCCACACACTTCCCCTGCCTGGACCAGCTGCATGGTTGTGCAAGATCCTCACAGATGGCCATGGGCAGTGCTGTGGAGTGGGTGCTTGCCATTTTGCATCTATGCATGTGCATCAGACACCCAGAATGTGTGTATCCTGGACTTAGGTGCATAGCACTGGGACACCTTTTGCGTATAGGACTCATACAATGCACTCACCTGTATGGTAACTGCCAGCTAACTTGTTACAGTTTGTGGGTGTGACTACACCTGGGAGCAAAACAGTGCCCAGCTAGAAAAATGTTAAAACAAACAAGAAACTGGCACCTGCTTTTAAAAGTTAACACTGATATTATGATGCTCCACCATTCCTTGTAGAACCACCAGTCTGGTTCCAGTTCAGTGCAAAACTTTAATACTTAAAACACGGCAAATATTTTAAACAGCAGCATAGCAACTCACATTTTCGCATATTCATCTGCAAAGTGGATCCAGAGTCAATAAAAGTCCATAGAATGGCTTTTGAAAAGCTAATTGCAAATTTGTCAGGTGATATTACATGGGAGTGGCCCTCAGCCTTGCTGCAGAAGCCTTTGCCAGCCCGAGAAAGGTTTGTTGTTTGTATATGCCTCTTTGAATTATTCATGGACTTGCTATGGGCTTTCTATGGACTTTTTATTGACTCTGAATCCACTTTGTAGATGAATTATGCTGAAATGTGAGTTGCTTTGTCTGCTATATTTGAAATATTTGCTGTTCTTAAATTATTACAGTTTTTTTGCACTGAACTGGAATCCAGATTGGTGGTTCTACAAGGAGTGGTGGAGCATACACAATATCAGTGTTAACTTTTAAAAGCAGGAGCTGGTTTCTCTTGTCCACTGCCAGTTAACTGCAGGGCCAGCAGAGTACATCTGCAAGCCAGTTGTGGAATTGTTAGTGTACAGTATATGTGAGAATAACAAGGAATTTGTTAAATTGATTTGTTAGTTGAGGAGTGGCTTTGATTAATGATAGAACAGTCATTAAAATCTATAAAACAGTAATATGATGACAATTTTTCAATACCAAATTTTCACCACTGGTAAGGCATTGCTTTTGTGCTGTTTTTTCTGATTTTTACCTCAAATTTTCAACGTAATGTTTTTATGAGCACTCCTTCTGAGCACAACAGGTGCCATTTATAAACAATGGCTGAAAAGTCATTGTGTGCCACAAATGTTAAAATGCAGTTGGGGTAGGATTTGAGAAATAGCAGCCGTCACATTCATGAAGCAGTGTCCAAAATGGTTATGTTGAAAAGTTGGTGTCAACATATTGAAAATTACCACAGTTATGAAGGTGTGTTGGAAAACTGCAATGTACACTGATAACTTTGTTGTTTTATTTTTCAGATTTTTACCCAGATGATTTTCAATCTAGCCTTCTTATGACTCCACATAGCCTTCCTATGAGCCTACCTCATGAACAAGGAAGGAGAACATTTTCAAATCCTGCCCAAAAGGTGATTTTGCACCATAAGTGTGAAAACACATGTTGGCTAAGATTTGAAAATGACAACAATCACATTTATGAGGTGCTGTTAAGAGTTGGCTATGTTGAAAATTTGGGGTCAAAATATTGAAAATGACCAAAGGTACAAGCCTGTGTTCCCAAAATTGAATGCAGGCCCATAACTTTGTTGTTTGTTTATAGGTGCCCCAAATTTTTAACACAACCTTCTTATGACCCCACCTCATAAACAAGTGCAGAGAAAATTTTCAAATTCCTGCCCAGAAGGTGATTTCATGCGGAACTGCAAAATCACCTTTCGGGATGCAAAATCCCATTTTGGCCAGAATTTGAAAATGATAGTCATCACATTCATGAGGAGCTGTGAAGAAATGGCTATGTTGAAAATTTGTGGTCAAAATATTGAAAATTAACAAAGTTATTATTTTTTTTTTTGCAATTGTGATATTTATTCAAATATAAGATACATACACATATCACTTCATATCTTGGAGAACAATTATCATATAATATAAAAAAAACATAACACAATATAACCCATCCTCTCTCCCCACAATAATTAAATATTCTCTATTATGAAAATATAATATACTACTTAATTATAACCTCATAAGAGCTATTAATTTCATCAACATTTCTTTTCAACTGGTGCCATATATGTCATCAGTACATTCATGTACATCCTATATTATTCTTTCAATTAATAATGTATCATAAAAATAAGCCACCATTGTTGCATCTGAATGTGTTGTATTTGGTCCAGTTTCCAATTACTTAATATTATTCTTTTAAAGCCATAGAGGCTAGAGCCACAATTTTACTTTGAATACAGGTAGGTGTTAAGTTAATTTGTAAAAATCATGAAATAAGTATAGTTCTAGAATGCATAGTATAGATTTACCTAACCAAGTTCATATAATTGAATTACTAAAGTGCCACCAACCATTTATTATTTGACATACTCAGAAACAATTAAACATATTCCTTTATGATTACAACCATGCCAGCACAATTCTGAGTACTTCTTATTGATTTTAGCAGTTTGGTTAGAAGTGATGTATGCTCTATTATTAATTTTATTTTGAATCCTTTTATTTTTTGCCAATACATATATTTTATTAGATAAACACCTAAAATTATACCACTGCTGGTTGGTTAAAGTGACTCCAGTCTGCATTTTCCATCCTATATATTTTTTTCATAACTTCTTTATTTTTTGAACCTAATACATTGTAAAATCTAGCTAACAGCTTTGTCGGTCCTTTAGTGATTTCTTTTGATACTATATAGTAATGTTATACATACTCATACCTGTTCCACCAAATAAGTTCTTACACTTATTAAATTTCTTCTGCAGAATAATATAGTACCATTTATTCCAACTATTTATATCCAAAACAGTAAGACATTCCTGGTATGGGAAATCTATTCTCCACCATAAGATCTTTCAATTTATATATATTGTTTTTTTTTTTTTGTTTTTTTGAAACTATTATCATCTATGGTCACTTTATCCCCCATATTTATTTTCTTATCTTGATATCCAAACAGGACTAAGGAATTGAAAATAGTTGGGGGTCTTAATGTATTTGAAGATGGTATTAAACCACTGAGCCAGAAATTCAATTCTGCTCCAAAACAAAGATGGGTCTAACCAAATGTCTCTTAGGTTTACTGTATATGAGACTGCATATACATATAGGACTCAGGACACCCAAGCTACCATGTTTCCTGGTAATATTAATATACTCCATGCTATCCTTGGTTTTCCTCCTCTCCAAAGGAATTTTGTAAATATTCTTTTATTTATCTGAACTATTTCTCTGAGGTGGCACCCCATATATTTTGGATGACATAAATTTGGTATGGCATAGCCATCATCTTTATTGTATCTATTCTCCCCAGAGAGATAATGATAGGTTCATCCAATTTCCTAAAATAGGTGATATTTTATCTTTTGTTTTGTTATAGTTCACCTTAATTGTGTTTATTTGGTCTACAGATATGTGTACTCCCAGATATTTAATATGATCTTGTATACTAAATAATTTTTTATTAAATCTGGAAGAACTTGTATTGTTTTAGAAATGTTCATTATAATGGATTTCAATGTATTTATCCTATACCCTGATAGTTCTGAGTATATCTTTATTATATTCAAAAATGTGGTAAAGATTGTTCTATATTTCTTATGATGAATAGCATATTGTCCGCAAACGTTCGGTTTTAGATGTTCTCCTGGGATATCTATTCCTTGTATAGAGATGTTTGCTCTTATTAAATTTAATAAGGGTTCTAGAGTTAGTACAAATAAGGTAGCTGATAAGGTCACCCTTGCCTTACACCATTGTACATGTCCATTGAATTTGTTAGCATACTATTTATCTGAATTTTTATTTTGGTTACCTTAAAAGTGTATTGATTAATATTAATAATTATTTTGGCATTGCCCAAGCTTCAAGAACCTTCATCATAAATTGCCTATTAATCAAATCAAATGATTTTGTAGCATCTAATGCTGCTGTGTAATAAACATCATTAGAATATTTAATACTCCTATTAATTAGACTAATTACTGCTTGTAGTTTATAGTTAGCGTGGTGATATGGCTTTTCCAGGTAAAAATTCATACTGATTCATGTGAATGTTTTCAAGGATATATTTTTGAATCCTGCATTTACAATCTTTGCTATATTTTATCATCAGAATTCAAAACTGATATGGGCCCATAGCGTTCTGGCTGATTAGCAGGTTTGTCCGGTTTAAAGTATAAGAATTAGTTTAGCTAATGACATGGATTCTGGAAGTTTCTGTATCCCTATATTTACTATATAATATAGAATTATTTCTAACCAAGGTAGTATTTCATTTACAAAAGCTTGATAAAATTCATTAGTTAACACATCCATATCGGGAGTTTTATTACAGGGTAGAGCTTTAATATTCTCTTTTATTTCATCATGAGAAATTGGATCACACTTAAAAGAACATTTTTAAGCTGGGCCTCTTCAACAAATGTATTTATTTTTTCCAAGTTAGGGCAGAAGTTATTATATATTACCTAATAGAATTCAATAAATACTTCTGCTATTTGTTTATGTGAATAAACTATCACATCATAACCTCCTTCTTCACCCCTCTGCCAGCTCTCCCCATCCCTCTGAACTACTGACAAGGCACTTTGTGGCTGCTTATTCACCCTCCTAATACTCATAAAGTGTTTTTTCTTGTTATTTAACTTATACCTAAGTTTTGAGTTATCCTGTAAGTTCTGAATCCAAGCTGTATCATTCATTGTAATGTACCTTTGCTTTCTCCTACTGTACTTTGTTTTGCAATCTATGATGTGGAACCTTTGGAAAAGAGCTTGTGCTCAAAGATTTTTTCTGAATAACTAAATAAAATAAACATTTTGTTGATTACACATAGTTGTTATCAAGTTTCTTTGATGTTCTTGTTTCAATAATGTAACCCAATTTTTCTGACTTATCTGCATGAAAATATTTTGTGTTTTGGATTGTTTTTATTGTTTTTAACTGCTCTTGGTAGACTAAATCTTGTTTTCATCTTTAATATGATTCCTATTCTTCTTTGTATTTATTATAATCTTCTAAAATAAGTTTAAACAGCTGCTTTAATTTGGTGTCAGTTGAAGATTTTTCCTTTTTTTCTATTTATTTTATTTGATATGATATTATAGCTCCCTGATTGTTGCTTTAAAAGCATCCCATAATTTGGATTGTTGCTTTAAAGCATCCCATAATTTGAGACTGGCAATTGACCATCATAATTGAAACTAACAATATTCATTAATTGTATTTTTTGTTAGGGTGCAACATTTCTCATCCTTTAACAAATCATAATTAAATCTCCATTGTTTTGAATATTCTTTATTTTTATCAGGTATTGACAGTTCTAAATGTGTCATGGCATGATCTGACAAATAAATGAAATCCATCCCAACATTAATTACTTTATCAATTACACTTTTAGATATTAATATGTAATCTATTCTTGTGAATATTTTAATTTTTAAATCATGATGGATATAATTTCTTTCATTTGTTTTGTTTTTTTATCTCCACGGTCTTTGAGTGATTCCAGTGACATAAAATCAATTAATTTCTTTTAATCAATCAGGTTAACCTTGTTTGGATTAATAGATTTATTCATATGGATTCAGCATGTTATTAAAATCTCCAGCCAACACTATATTCTCTGATTGAAGTGTCTGAAACCCTTCACTAATTTTGCTAGAAACACTGAATAATGAGTAAAAGGTGTATGCACCAAGCTACAAATTAAGTCAGTATTATTAAATAATAATTTGGCCCTTATTATTCTACCCTCTGAGTCACTAAATTGATCAATAATATTGACATCCAGTCCTTTTATGTATTAATAATGCCACTCCCTAATTGTTTTTATACCCACGCTAAACAGGATATGACTTAGCCATTTAGTTTTTAATTTATTTCTTTTTCTTCAAAATGGATTTATTGCAAACAAGTGATGTTTGCATTAGATTTTCATGATATTCAACAACCTAGACAGTTTAATTGAAGAGTGTAATCCATTTATATTTAGGGAGATAACTTTTATTTTATTGTTTTTAGAAATTGTATCATTTTTAAATTAAGGATTCTTATTACCCAGGAACACATGTTAAGCTTTGGACAAAAGAAAATCTTATCCTTGATCTAAAAGCATTCAATAATATTTCAGTAACCATAACCTGGAATTCAGAGCTGTCTTTATAGAAATAAATTCTATTTCCTACTAAATCATTCTTGTTATTTATATATATATATATATATATATACTGCTCTCATAATGAGGTTATTTTTACCAACACCCATCCCTGACCTTATACTAAAACATATAACAAACAACACACATGTAGAAACCAACCTATTATTAATTACATAGTTGACAAGCATAACTAACAAACAGAGACATCCTCATATGTTTGGCACTTTAACTTTCAATTCCTTAATTGCCTTCTCCAATGATTCATATGTATATCTTTTTCTTCAATAATTACTCTTAATTTATCTTGGAAAACTACAGCTTTAAACCCTTTACTCCAAAGCCTTTTCCTTAACCAATCATACTTTTTCTTTGCTGTACTATTTCAGGTGGATAGTCACTATAAATTGAAATGGAAGCACCCATCAATTTTATTCTCTTTTTCTTATAAACTGCAGACATAAGTAGATTTTTATCTTGGGATTTTAGAAACTTTTTCTCTCAATGATCTATGTATTCTTTAAACTTCACAGTTGATTTTAATTGGTTCTGTATCCAGTAATTCTGCTGCAATTTGTTTAAATGTATCAGAAAGGCTCCTATGAGCATCCCATGCATCTGGTACCTCCAAAATGCGTATGTTCATCCTTCTTGCTCTGAGTTCAAAATCTGTAAGTTTGTTTTTCCAGTTGATATTGACTTGCTCAATTTTTTACCTTTAGTATGGACAGGTATAGATTCTTCTTGTTGAATGTTTAGAATTTCTTTGATTGAGGCCATTTCTGTTTTAGCTCCTATTTTTTTAACAGAATCTGAGTTAAGGAGAAATAATTATCTAGCTTCTTTTGAAATGTAGCATGTCTTCCATTTTGCCAGAAATTATAGATATCTGTAAAAAAATTAAGCTGATGTTGGCTGATTCTCTAGGTATGACCTCCTCAGTTTCTTCTGGGTCATCTGAGTAATATTTCTACTCAGAGATGAAATCTTCATCATTTAACAACTGACATTTAGAGTCTGCAGGGTATTATTTCTTTTCCCTACATCTGACCCAGAATCATCAGCAGAGGTTAATGGGGCTGTGTTTATTTAGAGCTAATAGACTCATTCTGGGTATTTTGCCTTTATTTGTTTATATTACATTGTTGCACATTTACCTCTGAGAAGTTATTTTTGTTTCATTTGTAACAGTGTTACTGTCCTGCTCAATTGTTACATTCAATATGTTGGAAAACGAGCTGAGTTCATAGCTTTAACATTTTCATTAGCATTTGTACCTTCTATGTTATTTACATTATTAGGGAGTTCCTTTCTATATATACAGAGACAAGGTTTCTTACCCCCACTGGTTCCTCATTCTTCTTTTCTCACCTGTTTTATTCCCATTCCTCAAGTACCTGGTCATTGCTTCGATTCCGACTGTTCAATGCTTTTCAGCCAGCATCTCTTCAATTTCTTGGATATCCAAAGAGAAAGTTTTATTTGTAGCTGGCCAGGGCACTCCAGCACTCTGATCAACTTCATCTCTTCTAAGCTGGCCCCCAATTGCAGCTGAGTAATTTAAAGCCATCAATGGCAATGTAAATAGGTTTTGCCTTTTCAATAAGCTGAAATAAAGGGAAGAGAGGATGTGGGGTTTTACCTTTTGGTTGAATTTTCTTCTATTGGTGGATGATTTATTTTCTTCAGCAGGTTACCCTGTGCTTTATGAGTGATCATGGAGTGAGTTTTGGGTGTGCTCCATGTGCAATCAAACTTTCATTCATTGTCGGAAGGCAATCACAAAGGTTTCTGATCTGTGTGGTAGCATCTAGAAGGTAAAATGCATATGCTTTTTCTTTTAACTTGCCATCTGTATTCACTCTGAATCACCAAAGATTCAACAGGTAGCAGTTTTACAGCCATTTACACTGTAACGCAATGAACACTAAAATGCATACAGTATTTTATTTGCCGCTCACCTGTTCGGTACCAAAATGTTCATGTGGAACATGAGACACACAGATAGCAAATTTCACACTGCAATGGCTAACTACCAGTAGACAAATCTATATCCATTTATGAGCAGTTCACCATATTTATATTCAAGCTCATCAAGCTGGAGTCACGGGAGTTGGGTCAGCAGTGTCTCAGCCCACATGAGCATGCACTGCTGCCACCATGCTGCTTCTCTTCTCCTTTCATGGGTGGAGCTCCATCAGCACTGGGCACCTACTCAGCTGAAATTGCCAAAGTTATGAGCCTGCATTCACAAAATTCAATGTAGGCTCATTACCTTCAATGCAGGCTCATAACTTCATTGTTTATTAATATTTTTTATGCCAAATTTTCTACATGGACCACATATCACATAGTGGGTGGAATGCTATTGTTGACCTGTTAGACTGTCAAAAGCCATGAGACAGTCACATCAGTAATTTTACTTATTCATCTTTTAATCTATTTGTGCATGCATTCTAAGTATGGGGACATTTTTTCCATATTAAGAAAGCAGGAGACAGGAAGGGTGGATACTGGTAGTTTGTGGGTGAGCTCCACAAACTACAACACTGAGCCACTACCAATATTATTCTTTCTAGGGCACTCCAGCCCTTTAGGATGTTTACTGACTCTCGAGTAGATTCTGGACATATTTTAAACCTTATTTTAAAGTGTACACTGTTCAGGGAGAGCTGTAACCTTGGGATGACTTCTAGGTCATGGACAGGATAAATACTAACCCCTCAGTGAGTGGGGCTGTCTTGGAGCACTATTGCTGACCTGTGAGATGACCAAAAGCTGTGAGACAGGCACACAACAGTAATTTTCATTTATTCATATTTTAAATCTATTTGTGCATGTATTCTAAGTGTGGGGATGTTCCGCCATTAAGGAAGCAGAAGACAGAAAGGAGTGGATACTGGTAGTTTGTGGGTGAGCCACCAAGGGCTAAAACACTGAGTAACTACCAATATTATTCTTTCTAGGGCACTCAGCCCTTTGGGATGTTTTATGGACTCTAAAAAGGAGTTTTGACATATTTTATCCTTATTTTAAACTGTACACTGTTTCAGGGAGAGCTGTGACCTCGGGGCAACTTCTGGGTCATGGACAGCATGAATACTCTCCCTCAGTAAATGCGGTGAGCTCAAGTGGGGTGCACTCATCAATGAGAATGGAGACACACACCCAGACATTTGCAATCTTGCACATGTTAGATGTGTCCAGCGAGACTGGAGGATAGGAGGCTCCATTTCTATAAGTTAATTCCATAAGTAAAACTATTACAGGTATTACAAATTTACAATAAACCTTAAATGCAACAAGTACTGATTAAACATGGAGACAACCAGCAGTATCTTAACACAAATGTGTAGAGAAGGAACCCTCATGTGGTGTAGTAAATGTCATACAGTATGTATACAGAAATAACAGGCCAATTAAAGGGATGTTGGGTTTTGATAGATGTTTAGAACATGAAACAGATCACTATAAACTTAACAATGCCCTAACAGGTTAACAATGTTCCACAGGTTAATAATGCCAATGTCAGAATAGGTTTAAAATGCTGGGAATACTACAGTGGTCACTACAGTAAAGTTGACCGGCATCCCAGTATGCCGCCCACTACTGAAGTGGTACCCCAGTGTGCAGCTCGATATTAATGCAGTGGAGTGGTAAATGTGGCATTAAAGCGGCATCACTGAATGTGCTTAATGCATTTCTTCATTCAGTTGCAAGATGGCAGTCACTGCTAATTTCACAGTGATTGCTGTCCTGGAGTGTAATTTCACTGTTGCTGTAAAATAACCCCATTATCAACCAGCAGATGGCATTATTAAAAAAATAAACTTTCCTGCCTGTCTAGTGTCCCCAATCCCCAGACGGCCCACTATTTATTTATTTAAAAAACTTTCCCAAGTAGTTTAGAACCCACTCCTCCTCCCCCACTATCCCCCATGTTGCCCCACTGAGTATAACTAGAGTATATAATTAATAATAAAACAATATAAAGGAAAACACTTTCCCTGGTACTCCAGTGGCCCTCCCATTTGTGATCATTGTCCTGTTATAAAAAACACTTTCCTGTGATCGCCATCCCACTTATAACAAATAAAACAGTCAAGCACCGTACATCAATCCTGCAGTGCTTTGCAAGTTTGACAGTAAAGAATTCAATTTCATTAAAATGGTGTGCTGCTTAGAATGGTATTTCTTGTATGCCAATACTTATAAAGTAGTCATAATTTACTTTGTGCTCATTTTAGCAGATGGGTAAAGATTTTAGTGCTATCAGACTTTACAGTGGTGACCCTGGTGCTAAGGAAAGGGATCAGTAAAAAGGCAGAATTGTTTAAACAGGAGAGGTACACTAACCCACGGATGCAGCTGTACATCACAGGTGTTTACCATGCAAGATACAATGGCATATGGTACCTGAGTTTGTATATTGGGCTGCATGTACCAGTGTCAGTTTGCATTTCAACATTACTATTCTATACTTTTGACATTTGTAACCTAATCATCATACTGTAAATACACAATGTTTGTTACTCCCACAATCTCTATGGTTGGTTGGTGGGGAGATTTTAATATATGCAATACAGATATGCATATTACTCCAATATGTGTGATGGGGTGTCCAAGGCTGTATTCAGTTCTGCATGTTAACAACATTAATTTCAAAAATTTTTATTTATTGTGAGCTTGACCACTTGTGTAAATAGTGTAATTCAAGCTTAGCATCCATATCTAGCATTTGTATGAAATAAACTAAGCAGTACCTAGCACTCTATCTAGTGATCATAAATCCATAGTGCATGTTTTAATTAGGATGTAATTCATTCCTACAGGATCTTAATGGGAATGACTGACTCTCAAATATTCTATCTAATTGAAGTTGATTTGTAAGCAAATTTATAAAAGATTTACATTTATCAGTTGGTTAAGTGTTCCTCTCTTCTAGCTTACTGTATATTTTGATATTAAAGATTAATTGCAGTGTTTTACATGTTTTTTAAAGGGATAAGGAAATGAGAAACTGTTTAACAAAGAATGGCAAACTAGGCTGTAGCTTGTTTCACAGTATTATTAATATAATTACAGTCAAATGAAATTTTTACTACTGTATGATGGATGTAGTTTGAATTCCTTGTTTTTCAGTCATTGGGGTGGGGACAGGGGTTGGAGTGTCCATGGCTATAGAACAGCTCTATTGAATGAACTGTAGTGACTGTCACTGTTATCCAAAACATTGCTGTGCAGTATTTATTGCACTAATTCCTCACCTAACTTAACTCTTCTTTATGTGTAATTGTACTGCATCCAACACTGCTCAAGTCTCACCACTAAGTCCGGCAACCCTCATAGAGGCAAAAATCACATCAAATTATTTTGGCTCCGGCATTGTTAAGAGAGACAAAAACTTTCAGAACTGGATAAATTATGAGGGGTTCAAGCCCACAAATAGATGTATAACACTAGGAAACCCATCAAAAAGTAGATTATGTGAAACACACTGATATCTGAAAGTAACATTTTCCTTTATATTACATGGTCATGCTATGATATTAGTGTGGTTCTAATACTTTTTGTTTGATGTGTTAATTGGTGTTATACATCTACATATGGCATGACCACTTTGTGATTAATCTTGTTCTGAATTACATTAGCAGTGATTACCCCACCCGACTATCATGATAGCAAAGATATAAAAACTCTGAATCCGTTATACACAAGTTCAAATTTTGCTTCTCTGTGATTGTATTTAATGAAAAAAAGATGTTACACAGAATTGACAGGGTAAATCCAAATCCATGGGGTAGGGGTTATGATGTAATAATGTTGGCTTTGTTGTGATGCTTTCTGGATTTTCTGGATTTTTAGCTTTAAGAGCACATATATGACCAGTGCCTTTGATCGCATACCATTTACGTAAATGAATTAGCAATCAGTTTTGCAGTATCTTAAATATATAGTGTTTGCATGACTTTTAAATCTTTTCCTTGTGTTTTACACAACACTTGACCTTGCATCAATGTAAATCCCTTTGTGTCTGTTTGTTCTTTCATTGGTAACACTTTATACTGCATTTGGGTATGATTTATGTGTTGCCTCCTTATAACAGATCCTATTTAAGAGCTATACCTCTAGCACATTCCACCTTTGAAAAACACTTACAGTAGGTGAACCCAATGACAGCACTAGCAAACTGGCTGACAATACCAAACATTTGATAAATCTTGTACTGCACCATGTACAGGTGTCCCATCAGGAAGGTCGTGTATATTCTCTTCTTGGAGTGGTACTGAGCCTGTGAGAAGCTGCTGTCTTTTGCACTGCAGACAGTTTGCCTCTGTTGAAATGGTAATTCAATGGTAATGTCATTGAGTATAGATCAGGAACCACTACAACAGAGTTTGAATTCACAAAGGCACATAGCATAGCAATTGCCACTGAGTTAGTTGCAGGATGGTTCTTATTTGTTGTTTCCATTTTCATCACTTTTAGAAGCAATGTATAACATAATAAGGGTTCTCTTTATCAATGAGGTCACTAGCAACCAGGACTTTATTTTTTCTTTTCATATGGGGTAGGTGATCTGGTGAAGAGGTGGGACAACAGTTGATTCAGTGCACCTCTCTCTATATGCCAACTGCCTTCAGGACCTGCTGAAGTTTCACTTCACTTTCTCATTAGTAGTACTCATCAGTAAAATTTATGTTTTATATGAGAAAACACTCAGAGTAGGACTCAACATCCTATTTTCAAGTATAGTCCTATTTTGAAAAAAATATATATATACACAATCTACACATAAATTCACATACTGTAAATTCACATCACACACTAAGAACAAACTATTAAGTAAATAATAAAAAGCAAAACATTAATACACAGATTTAAGGGTGCAGATGTCACATAAAGCACTTCCAACAGTGCTATGTAGTTTAAACATGAATTGTGTAGGCTAGCAAGAATTTGTGATCCACAAAGTATAGTGTAAAATATGAAAGACCTACATCTGCTGAAAATAAAAGTGTGGATAACTATAAAATCATACTGAACATAGCATACATTGAGGGTAGAATTCACTTGTGAACATGGGCAAGTTGTTTGATTTTTATGTATATCCATAGGATAGAGAAATAAATACAAAACCCAGACAACTTGCCCTGTGTTCAGTATGATTTTATAGTTATCCAGACTGTTGTATAATCCATTTACACTATACCTTGTGAATAACAGATGCTTGCTGGCATACAGGATTCATGTTTAAAACTGTGTGGCTTCAGACTATATGTAGATGCTTTGCTGTAATACAGTTTCAGCTGTTAGCAGTAAAAAGTAGTTATGGACCACAGTATAGTGTAAATGTAAAAGACCTATTACATCTGCAGATCATACAAAAGTTTGGATAACTATAAAATCATTCAGAACAAGCACATGTTGTTGGATTTTAATGTATATCCACAGCTTCTCTTATAAAGTCCATAAGCAAGCCTATCTCCTCTTGCTCTCCATATAAAAAAAACTAGCTCTCTTGGTACTTAAATAAGCAGTGAAATATGTAAAAAAAAAGTTGCAAAATATTTGATTACAGTCCATAATTCTGCAAAAAAAAAAGAAAAAAAGAAAATGCCGGTTCCTCAGCTCGCTGTTCCCAACTGATGCTTTCACCTCCATTTCATCCATCTAATCCACTGAGAATGTCTTACTTATAAAGTCCATCAGAAAGGCTATCTCCCTCTCACTCGATATATTAAAAGTCTCCTTCTCTGTGGACTTAAAAATAAGATCAGCCTACATGCAACATCTCCTTTCAGAGAGGTTTGCTCTAGAGTCCTGCTTTTACACAGTTTTACAATATATTTACTCAGGACAATCTAGCTGAGATGAAATGTCTTGTTTTCAGTGTGGTTCTGCTTGGACCCATTTTATACTGTGCAGTATTTACCCGCTATAGCACAAAAGATTCCACTAACTGTAAAACAAATGCTTATTACTTTATTACAGTTTGAAACACACACACCAGCTGTGAAGTGGATGTGGTGAGAAATTGTACTGATTTAGAATCAAACAATACTATATACAGTATGTATGAGATGTGGTAGGTCAGAAATTCATCAGAAATGGACAGACCAATGGCTTGCTTGCAATTTTGTACAGTTTCCTTCTGTATTGTTGTTGCAAGCAGTAATAAATCATGTGCAATGGCACAGTACTGTAAGGTTATCGCACAGTATTGTACACAGCATGGTAGGGTAGGGCTCCAGTGCAAGTGAATTTCACCTTCACTCCCATACTTCTCCTTTCTTCACTTACTAGAAATTGTCAAAGAATCACCACCTTCAAGATATTTGCCACTAGGTTTCTTAGATTCTTATACAGCTTACATATTTTTATTGAAGTCTGACCAATCTTACATTTTTTCTTCTTTTAATTTTCCTTTCTTCCTTTTTTAATCTGGATGTGCTTCCTATTGTATAATACCACAGTAGCACACATACTATTAGAACAGTTGCAGTTTGATGAAAAATTAAGATGCAAGTGGCTATAACAGAAAAAAATATATAAGGAGAGGTAAACTGAGTGTAATTACATATCTCAATAAAGGTTTAATATGTCCAAGGAATGGAGACAGATACACCACAAGTGAGTGAGGATATGAAGTGGGAAATAAGGGGGAGAGAAATTAGAACTATTGCAAAATAGTGCAGTAACACTAATCATCCCAAAACAACTTTAAATTTAACAACACAGAAGCTGAGGAAAAAAGAAAAACACTACCTGGACATCATATGACTGGCAAGGATTTTTAAGTATAGAATATAACAAAGGCAAAGACTGACTGCCAAAATTGCTTTTAGCACTGGAATTGCAATTTAATGGTTAGCTGCAGACCTCAGAATGATAGGTCTTCTTTGCACTACTGTATCACTGTAGTGGCCTCATTCATAGTGATGTGTGACTATTGTAGACACTGTGTGAAAGTGTGATATTTGCTTTGGCTGCTGGGTGTTGAGTGTGGCCTGCAGGCAGGACCCTTCTCCAGCCTTAGAAGCCATTTTTGCTGCCGTCTTTGTTTTCTTGCCTTCTGCTAAAAGCCACCCCCAACTACATAAATTGATTCTACTAAAATGTGTTTCACAGGAGGAGTGTTAAAGGAAAACAATGGAAAGACACAGCTTTCCTCAGACACTACAGAAACTCTCATTTAGTGCTTTCAGACAGTAACAACATTTAAAATTATTTAGAATTGCTACCAGCAACTCCCACTTTCTGTTGCTGGCAGCAGCCATTCCGTGAGCAGCAGTGAGCCTCCTGAGCTCATGGTATGCTAATATGCCTATTTGACCTCTGCTATTGGCTGGCAGGTCATATTAGCATAAGGTGAGCTCAGGAAGCCTCTGCTACTCATGAACTGGTGGTTGCCAGCAATAGAAAGTGAAAGCTGAAGGTCACTGTTTAAATCACCGTCGAGGGCTCAGGTATATGTGGGCAACCAGGTAACGTGACACCATAGCAGTATGATATATGCTTCAAATTTTTATTAAATAACAGAGAAGTTCTTCATATTAGCAGAGGGCATTTTCTTTCAATGATCATCAGTAGTGCTCCAAACAGTCTGAAGACAGTCATTATACAGCAAGCTTATTCATCAAATAACAGTGCAATCCATGTCTCAGTCACATTTTATCTCATAGAATTAGGACCTGCACCTTTAATCTTCCATTCAGTAATACGTACAGTCTCACTCCTCAGAGCACTTCACATAGGTGCTTTAATAGCATTCCCAGAGTTCACCTCCAGACCCAAAAGCCATCTAAACTATCATCTAGCTGTTCAGCTCTATATACTCCAAAAGCGCAGGTGACCTTAAAACCCACCCCTACCTGAGATCTTTAACTATATTTCTTATATTCTATATATTTACTCTATTTAAAGAAGTTATACCTTTTAAATTCATGTATCAACATACTTTCCATCTCAGAAGTAATTTATATCCTTTTTAAACATTTTAAACTTTATTTCGGCGTCAGGGAAGCACCACCCTTCCTAATAATATTTAAGAGTAAAGAATGGCTGGCCAGCTCTTAAGAGCAAGCTACAGCCATAACTGAAGGAATTCTAGACTATTAAAATGCCCAAGAGACACCTGTAAATCCCTGCTTTATGCCCAACACCAGGTCAACTCCAAACCACAAGAATTCGCCCCAAGGGTAAGAAGTGCAATCCTATCTGTTTTAAAAGGCAAAAGTTGAAGTTCCTAAAAACTAGAGGGCTAAATACCATTGTGACTATGCGACTAATGAGTAGGAACAGCAGCTCGATAGGCATAATCACACTAGAACTCAGCGGCAAGTCTTTTAGAGGAAGAGTCACTACAATTAATCAAAGAACAAACAAGCCCTTAACAGTATGATAACATATATAATGGGGATCCAGCTATTTAACTACTGTATATAGTGCCTTATAAAGTATTTTACAGAGGGCTACCTTCTTACAATAAAACCCTCAAAGCAGATGTCCTGGGGGTGCTCAAATGCTATAAACTATTCGAGCAATGTTATTTCTCATAACCAAAAACATAACTCAAGCTCCAAACACCCTTTGAAAAGAGAAAAAAAAGGAAATAACTATTAATCCAGCACTTGCAAAATTCATACAAGCCTTTGTGCCAAGGCTGACATTTTAGCCTAACAAATTAAAATACCTTCAAAGCTTCAGGGCACTTTATTTCTTCTATTCCCAAACCATTCTCTGCTATCTTTAAACTTTAGATTTAAACAGTATAATCTAACATAATATAATCCATAATCTCTGGTCAAAGAATGCTAGCTTTGCTATAGAAAAGCTGAAAAAGACTGGAGCCAAGAAAAACATACTCGCAACCTGACCTTATTTGAAAGGTTACCTTTATTCCTACAATTTTATTTTCCTTGCATTCCAACCACACATACAATGTTCATTATGCATTCCAAAAGAACACACCAACAAAATAAACACCACTTTTGCTATAAAGCAAAGTTGTCGACTAAATGTTTTCACCTTTAAACTGAAGCTACTTTCAGAGAGTGACTGCACCTCCTTGAAAAAGGGGCTAACTACGAATTTAGGAGCAAACACACTTAGAGGTAATTTAAAGAAACTACTGCTCTAAACATCGAAATTAGAACATGTTTATAACCTGACGAACGCATGCATCGATCGCAATAGTCGTGCCATTTTACCATCATTCAAACAGTAATAGAAAACAAACAAAACTACTCACAGGGCCACATAAATTAGAAACTTACTCTGACACTTCCCAAGGACCACACCAAGAGATAATATTCTATAAATAAGGGAAACAATTCTACCAGCTTCAGACTCAACTAAAGAGGTTTTCTCCTTATTACTCTTAAAATATAACTTTCTTAAAGGAGAGCTTCCAATACTCCAATACAAAAGAAAACTAAAAACTAGCCTCATATGTTATTATGACAACACTCACAGAGCCACTCTGTGACAATCACTAAAAACAATTAGAGGAATAAAAAATAATTACTGTCTGAAAGCACTAATCAGGAATGTTTGTAGTGCCTGGTAAAGCTGCACCTTTTCCATTGTTTCTCTTTAAGTGTGGTGTGTTTGTGTGTGGGGAGGGAACTTAAATACAGGCTTTATCTTGAATGGCTAGTTAGACATCATGCTGAGAGATACAAACAGAGCAAAAGCTTGACAAAGAACTGTGCCAATATACTGTATCAAGGGAAGAATTTTAAGTTTAAGAAGCATATGATATCTCTAAATGACAAATTGGTTTGGGAAGCAGCTCAGTTGTTTGTAGGGCAATTTAGAGATGGATATTTTCAGACCCTGAAGCTAGCATATTTTTTTAGAACAGATGCCAGCAGCTTTGTTTTTTTTTTTTATGGGAAATCAAATATTATATTAATGGGGAATAAGCTCAGTCTGTGGACATCTTAAAATTCTAGAAAGCTTTCTGTCCAGAAAGATGTAAGTCAAATAACTGAAAACATATACTGCACTTAAAGTTATTTTTATATAGCATTAAAAGACTACGGTTAACTAAATCTTGACACTGTATACTAGAAGTGAATCCACTCACCCCTTAGGATTGATAACCCTCTGAAGGCATTAGCACTAGCAATTGAACCAAGCCACAAAATAGTCACTGTCTACATGCCACCCCATCCCTCACAGTACCACTGTAATTTTACCTTTGTAATGAATAAATTATAGGACATTGTTCATGCATTTGTGTAAATCATCAAGCATTTCAAAGTGCCTTTTGTTACATGAAACAAACAGCAAACAAACAATGAATGTGTTGCTGTTGTGCCTGCATTTACTTATGATTTTTCCTTTGATTTATAGTATTTAGGTTGTGGTTTGTATTGGGTGATCTTTTCACTGGAGTGTAAGTATTGAGACTAGGGCACGATTCCAAGATGACTGGCATAACTTGCAACTATGTGCAGTGACACCAGTTGCCTATATGCCAGGGACCCTAGACTGCATTCCAGAAGTGGCAGGGTCCTGGCACTTGCAACATGTGAGATACACCATGCATGTGGTGGTAGCCCATGCATGGCATATCATGGCCACATGTCACAATGCACAGCAAGAGACAGGTGACCCCAAAGCCTTCCAGTCCCAGACCACCTCAGCAGACACCAGGTGGCATTGGAGGCATGGGACGCATGGCACAGGCATCCAGGGGGGCACACCAGAAATGAACCCTTGGGGTCTGGGCAGATCGGGGCTTGGGGCAGATGTGAGTTGGTACGGGCTTGGGGTTCACCTGGCACCATTGCCAGGCTCTGCATGGTAGCATCTGATGGTGCCAGCTGTTGGATGCCATGTACAATAGGTCTGAGCTGTCATACCTTGGGTACACCACTGTGGTTTGAATAGCAACTGCAGGTTACAACAGTCACCCCTACTGGAATTGGGCTATGTTGCTGTTGTAACCTCACAGTTGTGCCAGGTGTTGTGGGCTGCAGTATAAGTGCTGGTGTATCCTGCAATTGTCACAGCCACATATGCCATGGCACATCCCGCCTCTTGTAATAGGGGCTGGCATATATCCCGTGAGGTAGCTAGATAGGCCATGGGGTTCGACGTATTTTGCCTTATGCTGGTATATCCTCTGGAATCGGGCCCACAGATTGGATTTCAAACCACTTGTCTGACAAGTTTTTCAATATCTGAAATAAATAATATACAAGAATATTCTTAGTAAATACTCCATTTGCTACAAATATACATGCAAATGGACAACTGACTGATGAGTAGGTTTATGTTATTTACCTTGCTAATGATTTCATAGGCACTTGTGAAATTACGGTAGCTAGTAAACAGTCATGGCTCTTCCATCCAGAAAAACAGTAGTCAGTCCTATTCAAGAACTAATAGACTTTAATTCTTTCAGCTTCTTCTGTGTCTTGAAATGAAATAGATCTGTCATTTCTCCTTAGTGAATGAACAACTGACTTTTGATGACTTTGATGAGGATTTGTGTTATTTGTTGCCACTTGTGAAATTAGTCAGTGCACAGTATTGATTGTAATTTGTAGAACATGCCAACCAATCAAATATATGCATGCTATGCTGATCATGAATAAGCCTATAAAAGCATAAAAATGTATATAAGATTTATATTTTTCAAATGCACTGGTGACCCAGTGCAATTGTGCATGATGTTGGCAATGGCATTTTTTAAGCATTATCACTGAAACATAAAAATAAGTTCTATATTCCATCCTGGTCTCAGTGAAGTACTTTGTTCTTCAACATGAGGGTTATTTGATGTATAAACAGTTTTTAAGTATGAATGAAAAGACATGCTCCTGTGGTAGTTTTATTTTTATTTATTTTTATTTATTTATTGAGTATTAGATTACAAATGCCTTTGAGCTGAGGTTTTTACAAATGTTCCATGTCAGTTAACATTTCCAATACAGTAAGACAAGAGACAACAGTATGAGCAAAATAGGAACAATAATCAGAAAACATGTAGTTACAAAAATATGAAGAACAAGCGAGTTTCGAGGGTGGTAACAGGGGGATAGTGAAAGAGGTATGAGGAGGTGAGGGGTGCAGAGGAAAAGGAGTAGGAGGAGAGGGAGGAGAACACAAGGAGGGGAAGAGAGTAAAGGGGGGAGAGTGGGGAGGGGAACAAGGGTAGTCATAGCAGCCAAGGACATTGTCAAGACAAACAGGGAAGTGCAGGCAGGGGAGAGAGCATGTAGGGAGACCAAATGCTACATGAGAAAGAGAAGTGAATGATGCTAAAGCAATATTCAAGGGAGAGGTCAGCTAGTTCATTATAGTCAAAAGAAAAAAATTATACTATGGGTGTTAAAAAACAGAATACTAATGAAACCTAGACTGATACATTTGAAAAGGAGCATTCCTTTTAACAATTAAAATGACAAAAGTGGTAAAGCAGACTCAAAATGGGGAAAAAGATACCATACAGGTCAATAACAGCAATCCAACAGTCAGCCAATCCAGTGTTACTACTATAGGAGGATGTATTTTCATTCATACTTACCAGAATGAAGAAGAGTGCAGTTGCTCAGTGTCACTGAATTTAAACATAATGGCCCAGATATTCAAAGGACAACCCACTGATGTGCCCCAGTGCAATATTTAAAAGGAAAAGTGCGCCTGTACAAATCCTGATGCGCCAGGGTGCATCAGAGAATGTATGCAGGCATAGGTGGGGCGTGCCCATGCATAAACTGCACAGGCCAATTCAGCCCGGGCCATGCAGAGTTATGCAGGTGCAACCCTACCTGTGCCTGCACAAAGTTACGCTGAAAAATGAACAGGTCGAGGCCACCACAGGTGAGCTGCCATACTGCACGGTGCAACACAGCAGCTGCCACCCGTGGGTGGCCCTGGACTTGTTCCCGCCACACCTGGCGGTGCCCCTCATGTCCCGATCACGGGCTGAAGTGTAACCCCCATTAGCCCAATCGCCGGGCATAATAGTAGTCCCCACCGCATTATCCCGAATTGGGCATAATAGTAATCCCCATTAGTCCGATCATGGGCATAATAGTAGTCTCCACTAGCCCAATCGCGACATAATAGTAGTCTCCCCCATTAGCCTGGATCACGGGCATGACTGAAACTTCTCCCCCACCTGAGTAGCCCGATCGCAGGGCATCAGACCTCCCCCACCAAAGTCCAATATCCCTGGTGGTCCAGTGGATCACATGAGAAGCCTGATCGCTGGCTATCCTACCCCCCACGCCGTAGAAATCCCTGGTGATTTAGTGGCCTCCCACCCCACCCACCCACGGAGCCCCACCATCTCCACTCCCCCGCCAGCCGACGGGCAGCAGCACCTCACCTGCCTGTCGCTTCGCCTCCCCGACTGACAGAGCGCACGATGCTCTGAGCATGTTGGTCAGCGGCAGCTCCATACTGCATAGCCGTAGTCCAGATATGGAACATGAATTAATTCATTCACATTATCTGGACTGACTTAGGCGGTATGGCTACATGCCCACTGGCTCATGCTCTGAACCACCTGGGTGTGCAGCCTTACCAAGATGTCATTCGCGGGCGGCAGGGCAGCAGGCGGGTGAGGTGCTGCTGCCCGCCGCTGACGGGGAGCGGTGGTGGGCTCCTTGGGGGGTGGGGCCACCAGATCACCAGGGATTTCTGACATGGGGGTGAGGATGCAGCCCGCGATCGGGCTTCTCGGTCCACTGGACCACCAGGGATATTGGACTTTGGGGAGGTCTGATGCCCTGATCGGGCTACTGGGGAAGTTTCAGTTATGTCCGTGATCGGGCTACCAGGGGAGGAAAGTTTCAGTTATGCCTGCGATCAGGCTGATGGGGAGATTACTATTATGCCTGTGATCGCTTCAGGGGGCGCCGGTCCCCGACGGCCGCTGCCTGGCAGGGCCAAGTGCAAGTCGTCGATCGGCGCACCTGCATGCTAATGGCATGCAAATGGGCTGTAATTAGATGCAAATGCCCCCTGCCTTGCATAAATTATGGCCCCATTTGCATGTCACCCTTTGAATATCGCAGTGCTGTGCATGGTGCAATGGAACTTGCACCACCGCATCTCAATGCCTCACTCTGACCACTTGCACTGGTGCAGTTCCACCGCGCCATGCACAGTGGGTGGGTGAGGCGATATTCAAAGAAGTTGCACCATAGCATAACTCTGTTGAATATCACCCTGGCCACACCCAGCTAACTATTTTGAGTGGCGAGGGCTTGCACCACAAAATGGCACAGTTTGAATATCTGGGCCAATTTTTTTTTTGCTGTTGAATACCGCCAAGGAGAAGCATAGCTACAGGTCAAGTGGGTTATAATGGAGGGGGGGTCCCGCTAGCAGCCAAGTACTTTTTTTAACAGGTCGGGTGGGTGATTGGGTGGGGAGGGACCGCAACCACTAGGGAAGTTCTTTTTTTTCCTCTTGGCTTCAGTTAGTGGCATGTGCTCACCTGTGCAGTGACCTAACAGACTCCTTTATAAGCTTGTGTTAGTCAGTAGTTCATTGAAATAAAATAGAGGAGTTTCTTTTTATATATATGCTTGTCAGTAACAGGAAATATGTCTGTTTTATTCTGTCTTATTAAATGCCAATATATAAAGTCAGTGCTGTATCTGCTGTCAGTATACTGTAGGTTCTGGAGGCATGAGGATTGGTATACTTCAACAATGATTTTCTATTAAACTAGCATTTATGAATTTCTCTAATTCCCTTTAATAGACTGTCAGATCAAAATTTAATTAGTCATCTACAAATAGCATAGCATGTTCTACATATGATTTGAATTTGGACATTGTATTACTTTTGATCTGTGTGCATTAAAATGACAAGAATACTCTGCAGTAAAATGCTTATTTTTTAATTTTATTTTGAAAATCCTAACCCCACCAGCAAAGACATCCATGGTTTCAGCAGATTCAGTGTCACCTGTGGTTTAAAAAGCAACATGACACAACCTGCAGGGGCAAAGGGCAGCTTTTTTTCAGTTACTAGCCTCCACCACAGATCACACAACAGCTTTTCTTTCTATTTTCTTTTTTTTTTTTTTACTGTACAGGACTTCAAAATCTATTCCATCATATCATATATACAGCACAAGTGTGCCATGTTCATCCACAGCTGCTACCACATTCAAAACTCTCCAGTCAATGGCACCATAATACCGTTGTTTTAAACTGACAGCACAACATATATTCCATACCAAAGGTTGTGCTTCAGATCTCTTAACTGTGGAACATGATGTTTTGTGTGGTTACATGAGAGTAGTGTGGATAGTCAAGGAAGCCCTAGCATTCCAGTCTCAGTGGCACCAGTGCTATCAGGCAGTTGTACTGCCTGTTGTCATGAGTGACTGATTGGTCTTTCTCACACTAAACAATAGGTGAGAAGGACCAGTCCAGCCCTGGATCAAGCATTTCATTGAAAATTAATTTGTGCATTTTACCAGCTCATTTAAAGGCAGTCTTATTTAATCTTTCAGTGCTAATACTATAATTTAATGTTGCTCACTGAATGCGTCCCAACAGAAGAAAACAATTCACATTTGCAATAAAATAAATAAATAAAGCTTTTTTTGGGGGTAGTGGCTGCTTTAAGAGGCCAAATATCTTTTCTTTGGTGTGTTCACTTTCTAACCCTGTTGTATCTCTTAATATAACTCAATGGATGGATTTATCCCTTATTTCAAATGCTACAATTTTAACAGTGAACAAACTCTCAAATGTTGGGATGCTTAAGCTCGAATTACCATCACGGTATTTCATCTCAGAACAAGTGAGCATCTAATCGAACCATACCATCCTGTTACCAAAGGAATGGTCAATATATATACTTTTTCAGCATATTAAATCAGTGGCTCAGCAGGTAGCACACTCACCTCTGAGGTCAGGAGATCAGAAGGCTGTGGGTTCTATCCCACACCAGGCACTTGGTTAAATCCCATTACTGACACTGTAGCGCAGCATGAGGGGTTGCAGTCTTGAGGTGCAATCTTTCAGATGAGAAGTTAAACTGAAGTCCCATCTGCCTGTTCTAGTGGTAGTTCAGATGAATGTTAAAGATCCCATGGCACTTCTCAAAAGAGTAGAGGAAAATGTTATTCAATAACACATAACAATACATAACAGTGTATAACATCATATAAGAAATGATACTGGAGAAACAAAACACAAGAAAAATAATAATATAACTCCATACAATAATGCTAAGGAAATAATGGTCTCAAACATTATTAATCTAAAGAAAATGGGTGGGGAAAAAGAACAAAAGAGAAACTTTCCAATCGTATCTTTCATAAAGGGAACATCCTTCCATTGAATAATCCAAGCAGTACATAACATATGGAGATTCTCGTACAAACATTGCTTATACAATTACTGTTCAAAAATAGTAATAATAGTACCTGAATCTTGATACTTTTGTTGCAGTACCCACTTACACCTTGATTGCCATAAGATAAACCTTATCAAGGCAAAATAAGCCTGATTAAACCCACGTCCAAACCCAAATTACCCAATGAACCACCCCCACTACCTCCGGATAGGACACATTACCCCATTATGGGTTTTTCCACTTCAAAGCTATCTGGGACCATACCTCTTGCACATGAGGGCAATGAATTAGGAAGTGAGACATCGTCTCCTCCTCCTGTGTGATGCAACAGGTTCTAGGACACATCCTTTCTGATATACTCTTATGTTTTGCGATTCCTTTCACATAGAGTCTACCATGGCAGGTCAACCACTTAACATCCAACACTCATGGTGGAATAAATGGGTCCTGTAAGGTACTCAACAACTTTGTATAATACATCTGTGGTATACCATTAAAGACTACAGTGAATTTAAATCCCAAATCTTCTATAACAGCATAGACCTGTCTACTAGTCTGCATGCTGTGTATAGAGGAGTCAATCTCCATTTTTTAACTAAACTAACACAGGCTTAAAATAGAGGGTACTTGTCTTAGCATTAGGGGGTAACACACCCCTCACTTTCTATAAGTCAAACAGGGTTGTATCCAACTTTGTGCAAAGAGACCACATGGCTAAACTAGGTTTAGAAACTTAAAGTAATTTTTTTTAAATATACTAAAATAAAAAGCCACTGGGTTTAACAATTTTTAAACCAACCTGAGCAAATGTGCAAATTAAGGACTTTACATTTAATGGCATTCAATCTATACCCCCACATTATCTGAAAACTAAACTCAGAAGAGATGGTTACAGGGTTAAAGGGATAGGGTAGACCACACTAATATAAAAAAGCGGAAGAAGAAAGGTTTTCACCACAGCTACTTTCTTCTTCTTTGTCTGTTGCCACCATTTCCAAAGTGACACTTTTATTTTTGCCAGCTGTCTTCTCTGTCCAATTCATCAAACCATTATCCCCTCCCAAATTAAAGCTGTAACACAGAAAAAAAAAGCATCTAAATGTGACACAGTATCATTAAGGGATAGATAACACTTTTCCCTTTGTTAACTCATGAACCTGCAATAATTGAATAAAATTCTACTTGTTCCATAACCCTTTCACCTGAAGCTGGATCTGCTACAAAATGCAGACATCATCCGCATATGCTGCTGTCTTTACTTCTAAAACTCCCACCTGTGGTTTAATACCCCAAATTTAATCATCTTGCTAAATAAGTCTTAAAGAAGATCTAAACATAGTATATACAGCAGGGCTCAGTGGGCAACCTTGGCGTACCCCCTACAAATTGGTATATATGACCCCATGTGTCCATTTACCAGTGGAATGGCTAATGTTGTGTTGTGAAATAAATGACCCAAGAACAAAAAGCCTTTGGGACACCATACACCTCTAAAACATGCATAACAAAAGAATGAGGAACCCTATCAAAGGCCTTTTCCTGGTCTAAGGATAAGATATAGCCATTAAGTGCCTTATCCATCCCTTGTTCTATTAACTCCTTCACCAATAAAAGGTTTTTCTCAACAGAACAGCCTAGAACCAAACATGCCTGTGCCACTGATATCAGACTAGAGGCAACTATAGCTAGTCTAGTAGTAAAGATTTTCATTAGATTTTGTAGTAAACTAAGGGACTTCAATTATCTAAATTGCTTTTATTGTTTTTTTTGTAAAGAAGGATTTGTATTGCTATACTGAAATGAAAATATACCTCAGGTGATCCAAACTCCAGTTATATACAAATACTAAAACTTACACCAATGGAATCTTTAAAGTTTTATAAAATTCTGGAGGTAATCCATCCAACCCTGTTGCAGTATGATTTTTCAATTTAGAAATTGCTGCTTCTACCTCTGAAGCCTGTATAGGGCTCGTCAAAGCCTCAAAACAGTTTCCCAGGGTCTCTGGGAGCTGTAAAGCTGCAAAAACCGCTGCATACTGGTCTCCTCAACCTGGGGAGCAGTGTACATAGTAGACAAATATTGAGTCACAGTGGCCAAAATTTCCGGACCAGTAGTTACCAAAGAACCATATTCACTCTGAACTGAGGAATTTACCAATCTGAAGCCTTCTGGCTACACTGCTTGAATGCATCACCAAAGCTGGCCTTACCTGGAGAACAAATCCGATGTTCAGTCAGTGTCGAGGCTGCTAGGGAAAACTGTATACTTTCCATCTCCTTTTTATGTTATGTACCTGAGCCGTTAAATTTATATTCTGTGTGTTGATAACCGAGCACACTCTTTCTAGCTGTCTGCGAAGGGTCGATAATTTTATACTCAGCAACCCTAGAACTAGTGGAAACTTGTATAAAAGTTTTGCAGCTCACTCTTGGTGTGCACCACCAAGAAATAAGGTCATCCACTAGACCATCTACTGATAAGCAGGCATTCAAAACTCCTGTACCCTGCACAAAAGCAAATCATTCTGTAAAATAGAAATATTGAGTTTCTAGTAGCTTTTACCATACATAGAATGCAAAGTGCCCCCAAAAGTTACAAACAGAATACCATGGTCAGAGGTCTCTATAGGAAGTGTTTTGCTTTATGTACAGTAACTGCTTGTTTAGTAAATAGAAAGTCAATTCTGGATGATAGACTCATTCTATAGTAGGTATAGCCACCCTGTGAATGCAGAGCACTGTAGGTATCTTGCAAACCACATTGAATAACATATTACACAAGCAATTCGTATCACAAGGGTTTTGGAGTTGCAGCTGTTCTATCCTGGCTGGCAATCACACAATTAAAATCACCTCCCCAAAGGATATGTTTTGTGGTGAACAGAAATGGCTTGATGAAGTTAAAAGGTCAACCCTCTCCTTGTTTGTTAAGGGGTATAAATGTTAATTAGTATCCACACAATCCCTTTATATAAAAATCCAATAATAGTGCCCTTCCAGATTGTATCATCACCAGTTTAGACACCTTATAGCCATCACACTGAAACATAATTCCCACCCCATCACAAGAAGCCAAACCAAAGAAAAAAAAAGGACCCAAATACTACAATTTCTGTGCAGCTCTCACCAGAGATATAGAATTCAGTCTTGTGTCTTGCAATAAATAGATATCACAGTTTAGGTCTTTCAAGACTGAAAAGGTAACCAGTCTCCTTCTAGCATTCCTAATGCTATTTGTATTCAAGGATGAATTATGAAGAGATGGTATAACTACTGTACTTGAAGAAAATAATCAAGGATTTTTTCAACCGTAAACTTCTTCTACATAGAAACATAGAATTTGACAGCAGATAAGGACCGCTTGGCCCACCTATTCTGCCCATTTCCCTACCTAATGGATAAGCTGCAGATCCTAGTTAACCAGCAGCCTACTTCTTTACCCCACCCCTAGAATTGCCTTATGGCTGTCCCATGCATGCTTGAATTCAACCACTGCTTTTGACTCCACAACCTCCTCCGGAAGGCCATTCCATGCATCCACATCCCTCTCTGTAAAAAATACTTCTTACATTACCTCTGAGCCGCCCCATCTTCAAATTGTGTCCCCTTGTTCTTGCACACCTCTTTTTGAAAGATGCTACCCTTTTGGACTTTGTTGATTCCTTGAGGTACTTGAAAGTTTCTATCATGTCCCCCTCTCCCTCTTTCCTTGAGGCTATACATATTAAGCTCCTTTAGTCTCTCTTCATATGTCTTCTGGTGCAGATCCTGCACCATTTTAGTTGCCCTCCTCTGGACAGCTTCCATCTTGTCTATGTCCTTACGGATACTGGGTCTCCAGAACTGCACACAGTACTCCAGATGGGGTCTCACCAGCTGTCTGAACAGAGGGATAATAACTTCCTGTTTTCTACTGGTGATGCCTCTCCCATGCATCCCAGTATCCCCCAGCCCTCCTTACTGCCCTGTCACATTGCTTGCCCACCTTTAAATCATCTGATATGACTACACCCAGGTCCCTTTCCATTTTTGTTGTTGTTAGTATCTCACCCCATTGTATACTCTGCCCTGGGTTTTGTTTCCCAGGTGCACTACCTTGCACTTCTTAGCATTAAATCTAAGCTGCCATACATTTGACCATTCCTCTAACTTTGCCAAGTCCCTTATCATCCTTTCCACCCACCTTGTGCATCAACTCTGTTGCAGATCTTTGTGTCATCTGCAAAGAGACATACTTTTCCTTCCAGTCCCTCTGCAATGTCGCCATAAAGACATTGAAAAGGACCGGTCCTAATACTGAACCCTGCGTACCCTCACTAGTAACCCCTCTTTCTTCTGAGTGGACTCCATTTACTATTACTTTCTGTGTCCTATTCTCCAGCCAATTCTTTACCCAGGCTATCATCTTGGGACCCACTCCCAGGCTGGCTAACTTGTATTAATCTTTTGTGTGGGACTGAGTCAAATGCCTTGCTAAAGTCTAGGTAGGCCATGTCCACAGCCCCTCCCTGATCTACTACTTTGGTCACCCAGTCAAATAAATCTATTAGAGTCATCTGGCATGACCTTCCCGCTGTGAATCCATGCTGCCTTGGGTCCTGCGCCCTCTGGCCTCTGGGTACTCGACAATTCTTTCCTTCAGAAGTGATTCCATCATTTTCCCTTTCACTGAGGTTAAACTAACAGGTCTGTAGTTTTCTGCTTTTGCCCTGCTCCCACTTTTGTGAGGGGAATCACATCTGCCCTCCTCCAGTCCTCAGGTATCACCCCATCCTCCCATGATTTGTTAAAGAGGGTAGTCAGTGGTGTCACTAGTTCTACCCTAGTTCTTTTAGAATTCTGGGATGAATCCCATCAGGCCCCATTGCTTTGTCCACCTTCAGTTTTAAGAGTTCTTTCAGAACACTTTCTTCTGTAAATGGGCAGGTATCAACTTCTGTATCCAGAGTGTTTCTATTGTTTGTTTTAGGTACCTCCCCTCTTCATTTGTAAATACTGAGAAAAATATTTGTTTAGTATCTCCACCTTTTCACAGTCACCCTCTGCCCACCCCTGCCCCTTTATTAAGCCTCACTATCCTCCTTAGTCTTCCTTCACTCCCTGATGTACCTAAAAAGGTTTCATCCCACTTCTTAACTGAGTTGGCTATCTTTTCCTCAGTTCAGGCCTTTGCTGTTCTGACCGCCTTCCCAGCTTCCTTTGCTTTAACTGATACAATTATCTGTCCTGCTCCTTCTGTGATTCCTTGTACTTTCTGAATGCTTTCTTTCTCTTGAACCTTCACTGCCACCTCCTTTGAGAACAATAGTGGTTTCTGACATCATTTGTTTTGTTTATTTGCTTCACACAAAGGCTTGTTACCTCAGTGATGGCAGTTTTATTATTCCCATTGTTCTTCCACCCTCCTTCCTTCCCATTTGCTAGAGCATTCCTTAGGCACTCACCATTTTGGCAAAGTCAGCCTTCCTGAAGTCCAGTACTTTTGCCTTTGCATGGCTTGACTCTATTGCTGTGTTTATTGTGAACCATACTGTTCGATGGTCGCTAGTTTCCAGATGGCTACCCACTTCTACATCTGTGATCCTCTCTCCATCTCCATTTGAGAGGACCAGGACTAAGACTGCTCCCTCTAGAGTGGGTTCCAATACTAGTTGTTCAAGGCATGCCCCATGTAGGGCATCTAGAATAACCCCACTCTTAGAAGTGGCTGCTGCAACTGCACGCCAGTTAACATCTGGAATATTCAGATCACCCATCAGCAATATCTCCCTTTATATGCCATTCTAAGTATACTTTCTATAATTTCCTTGTCCATTTGCTCCCTCTGAGAGGGGGTCTGTGTCTAAACACTGTGCAGATTGTGGTGCCATTGCCTGCCTCCAAATTGACCCACACTGCTTCTTGTCCTCCCTGTTTACCCTTTTGTTCTTGCTTTGATTCCTTCTCTTATGTAGAGAGCTAGTCCTCCTCCTCTTTTACCCTCCCTTTCCCTCCTGTAGATAGTGTATCCTGGTGTGTTTATGTCCCAGTCATGGTTCTGTGTGTACCATGTTTCTGTGACTGCCACGATATCCAGATGTTCCTCCTCCATCAAGGCCATTAATTCAGGAAGCTTGTTACCCAGGCTATGGGCATTGGTACTCATTGCCTCCATTTTGTGATGGCTTTCCTTCTGTAGCATCATCCCCACTGACCTTTCTACCTTGGTCTTTTTCTCATTTAGTACCCTGTTTTGTAGGGGAGGCTGGGATTTTCCTGCTGTTTATCAGTGCCTCCCCTTGACTAGTTTAAAAGCTTGCCAATGAAGCATTTAAACCGATTGCCCAAAAGACTTGTTCCCTTTCTGGACAGATGCAGACCATCCTGCCAGTATAGGCTGGTGTCCTCCAGGTGGAACCCCAATCCCCAATGAAGCCAAACCCCTGTGCTCCATACCATTTTTTCAACCATCTGCTAAACTGCATGGTGCAAAGTACCCTCGCCTCACCCATGCCACTGACAGGCAGCACCTCTGAGAAGGATACTGTGTGTGCTACTTGTCTTAATCCCTCCCCAACTCTATAAAGTCCTTCTGCACTGCTCTAATCTCATGATGAGCCAAGTCATTTGTCCCTAGGTGGACAATGATGTCTAGCTCAGACTCCCATGCAACTGTTCTCTTGATCCTAAGGATGCACTTCCTGGGGTAATGCCAAACCTCACCCAACTAACACACCAAAATCTGGCCAATGGAAAATCATGTACACAAATGCTCACAGACCGGTAAATAAGATCCCAGACCTGCAGGCAATAATGTCAGAGGCTAAACTGGACATAGTAGCAATTAGTAAGACATGGTTTACCAGTAACCACATGGGAGACTTCAGTACCTGGTTATGTATTGTTCAGAAGAGACAGGGGTGCAAAGGGGGGAGGAGTGGCTGTATGTCAATTGAAAATATCAAAGCTACAGAAATTCAGAATACACATAAGGAGCCAGAAGAACTGTGGGTCACCCTGGAAACAGGAAATGGGACAGCCATAAAACTGGAGTTGTCTCATAGGCCCCAGACCAGGGGAGGACATAGACACATTACTGTTAGAAGATATACAAAACATGACAGCTAAAGGGAGGTTCTGATAATGGGAGACTTCAACATGCCAGATACAGATTGGTCAATACCAGCAGGAACATCTGCCAGAACTAGACACATAGTGGATTCCCTGCAGGAGGGTCTCAAACAACTGGTACAGCAACCCACAAGAGACAGGGCTATCCTAGATCTAGTACTGACTAACAAGGAAGGGATCACAGATCTCCAGGTAGAAGGTCACCTGGGGCCAGTGACCATCACATGGTATGGTTCAATTTGGCTACTACATCTAAATCATCCCATTCCAAGGCAAAAATAAGTGACTTCAGAGGGAGCTGACTTTGATAAGATGGCCAACAGAGTTAAGCTAGCTCTGGCAAAAAGAAACACAGGTGAGGGGGTACAGGCAAAGTGGGCAAGCATTAAAGATGCAATACTTGAAGCAACATCCCATTGTGTTAGACAGAAAAGGAAGTGCAAAGAAGAAGGAAACCACTTTGGTTCTCAAATACAGTAGCAGAAAAGGTCAGAGCCAAAAGGATGGCCTTCAGGAAATATAAGGGAACACAGCGGATGAAGATAGGGAGGCATATCAAACTGCCCTAAGGGAAGCAGGGAAGGCAGTAAGGCAGGCAAAGTCCCAAACTGAGGAAACACTAGCACTAACAGTAAAAGAAGGTGACAAGACTTACATTAGTGAAAGGAGAAAGTCCAGAGGGGGTATTGCTAAGCTTAATGGAGAAAAAGGGAGCATGTGGAGGAGGAGGACCTGTAAAGGCATCTATCCTAAATAGATACTTTTGCTCAGTATTTACTGAAGAGAAGCTAGGGCAGGGCCCACAGCTCAGCATCATGGACACAGGGGGAGGAGGTGAGGCACTACTCCCTTCACAAAAGAAAGGGTCCTACAAGAGCTTGTTAAGCTCAGGGTGGATAAGGCAATGGGACCTGATGGCATACATCCCAGGGTACTTAAGGAGCTAAAGGTGGAACTAGCAGAGCCATTAGCAGAACTGTTTAGTGAGTCTCTAGCACAGAAGAGGTCCCAGAAGACTGGAGAAGGGCTCATGTGATCCCGCTCCAAAGAGTGGTAGCAGGGAGGAGCGGAGAACTACAGACCAGTCAGTCTTACCTCAGTAGTGGGCAAGATTATGGAGGCACTCCTTAAGGAAAGGATAGTGCAACACCTGGAATCCATGGGGCACAGGATACAAGACAGCATGAGTTTACAAAGGGAAGGTCCTGTCAAACTAATCTCATAGATTTCTTTGACTGGGTAACCAGAGTGGTGGACCAAGGAGGAGCAGTTGATGTCACCTACCTTGACTTCAGCAAAGCTTTTTGACACTGTTCCACATAGAAGATTGATAAATAAGCTGGGTAGGCTCGGGTGAGTCAGAAGTTGGTCAACTGGGTGGCAAACTGGTTGACGGGCAGAAAACAGAGAGTGGTGGTAAATGGTATACAGTCAGAAGAGATGCAAGTCACAAGTGGGTACCTCAGGATCAGTCCTGGGGCCAGTCCCTTCAACATCTTCATTAGTGACCTTGCAGATGGACTAGAAGTTATGGCTTGTCTGTTTGCAGATGACACCAAGATCTGCAACAGAGTAGATGATCCACATGGGGTGGGCAGAATGAGAAGAGAGCTGGATAAACTAGCAAAATGGTCAGAAGAGTGGCAACTGGGATTTAATGCAAAGAAGTGCAAAATCATGCACATAGGGAAGAGAAACCCTAAGCCACCTATAGGCTGGGAGGGAGTTGCTAGCAGTCACAAAGGAAGAAAGAGACTTGGGCATCATCATCACTGATGACCTGAATCATCCAAACAGACCTCTAAAGCAGTAGGTAAGGCTAGGGGGTGTTAGGGTGTATTAGTAGGGGTATCACAAGTCATAAGAGGGAGGTAATAATCCCTCTTTACAAGACACTGGTTAGGCCCCATCTGGAGTACTGCATGCAGTATTGAGGCCACACCTTCACAAGGACATTAACCAAATTGAGGCAGTCCAGAGAAGAGCAGCTAAATGGTGCAGGGACTGCATCAGAAGACATATGAGGACAGATTAACGGAGCTCAATATGTATACCCTTGAGCAAAGAAGGGAGAGAGGTGATATGATCGAGGCATTCAAACACCTTAAGGGCATTAACAAGGTGAAAGAGTCTAACATGTTTAAATACAAGAAAAATAGCAGGAGAAGAGGACACAGCATGAGATTAGAGGGGGCCGATTAAGGGGAATGTGAGAAATTATTTTTCACAGAAAGGGTGGTGGATGCATGGAATGGCTTACCACAAGAAGTGGTGGCTATGAATACAGTGCAGGGTTTCCAGCCACTTTGATTGAACACAACCAAACGTAACCCATTTGTATTTCTCAGCTAAGCATAAAGATGGTTACCTATCATGACCAACTGATAATAATCTGACCCAATAATTAACCTTTCTTGCAAGCATATGGGCCTTTAACTAATTCAAGCCTAACTTAACATATATTAGGGCTGCTGGAACAGCATCCCATAATCCTAAAGAGGATCTCAATAGTTTGTTTAGTGGTATTTCTAAACTATTAACATTCTCCAAATCCCATATCTCAGCATGAAAAAGAGCTTGAGAAAAATATTTTGCTTTAACAGCCTCAGTTAGTGGCTTAAAGGTGTTGCCTCCATTTGTGTTATTAAATGTATTTAATGAGTTAGCAGTTTGCTTAAGTTTAAGCTTCAGATTATTTGTATGTTTAGACCACAGACCATTGCTGATTATATGTCAACCTAAATAAATATATGTTTTTTTTTTTTTATCACTGCTGCTGTTTTTCTCCTGCTGCAGCACTAAGCCGACTTGGAACATCCAACCGCCGGTCCTGCCCGCCCAGAGAGCTGGGTGGCTCGAACCGCACTCAGAAGGATCCTGGACAGCCATCATGCCATCCCACTGGAGGGCCTCCCTATGCCACTCCCAGCCAGGACAGCCCCAGACCCTCCCCGATGAGACTCCTCATGAGTCCTCTGGGCAGCGCAGGGCGCGGCCATCAAACTGCATGGTCGCGCCCAGCCTTTTTCCTTGCTTTTTCTCTCATGGGAGCATGGACATGCAATGACATTCAAGGCACTGTATGCTGATGTCTATCTTGCTCCCTCCCCATATACACCCATGCTAGTAGTGCCCCCGGGCATCCCCAGGGGCTGCTACAGCACAGCGTGTTCTTCCCTCCCTTCCCCTCCCCAGGACTAGGAGAGCAGTCTATGGATGCTTAATCCTAGTCTTCCCCTGCTGACCCACACAACCTGGGCTCATTCACGAACCCAGGTCACCGGCATGGTGCTAGCTGTGGCATCCAGTGCCTCAACCCTTGGTGTCCCGGCCAGCTGAATAAATACATGTTTTAACTGTGCAGATTTTCTTTTCTCCTATTCTCCAAGATTTATTAATATTCTTAGAGCCAAAAATAAGAGTCTGACTTTTCACTTTATTTATCTTCAACTTGTATTTTATTGCATAAATATTCAATATGTCTAACTTAGCTTGTAAACCTGCTTGGGACAAAGAAATCAATGCCAGATCATCGGCATAGGCAAGTACTGCACACTCTTTACTGCCTATCCTGGGTGACTCAGTCCTGGAATTTGTAAGAAGGTTGAGCAGTTTGTTAATATAAATACATAAAAGGAGTGGAGCCAAAACACAACCTTGTCTAACTCCTCTGTTAGTTGAAAACACAGAGGATAGCTGACCTTTTTAACTCAGTCTGACCTGTGCCCACATACCTGTATATAACACTTTAAGAATACTAATAATTCTAGGACTAAAACCCCATTTGGACATGTGTTCCCAAAGTAAAATTTGTGAAATAGTATCGAAAGCTGAACTGAAGTCAATGAAATAATATCTATCTATCTATCTATCTATCTATCTATCTATCTATCTATCTATCTATCTATCTATCTATCTATATATACATATATTGTTTTCTTAACGTAACATACTTTTCATATAGGTGCACTAATATAAAGCAGTTATCAGTTGTACTGTAACCTGGACAAAAACCTACCTGATATTCCAATAATCCACCGAATTGGTCTAACTGCTCCATTAATCTAGCTAAGATTACTTTAGAAAAGATCTTCCTACGTAATCCAATAGGGATATAGGTCTATACATGGTGGGATTTTTCTTATCACCTTTTTAATTAATAGAAATTATTGTAGAGCACTTCCATGCGTTAGGTATATCATAACTGAAAACACAGTAATTAAAAAATAAATAAACACCCTTGCCCACATAGAAGGGATAGTCAAAATACTTCAACAGGAATTATGTTGGAACCTGGTGCTTTATGTTTTTCGAAGATGCAATTATACAGTAGGATACACTTCAGCTGCTGTAATTAAACTAAACTGCTCTCTTTCTCCAGTCTGATCTGAAAACTCAGTGACTATCTCAGGGTCAAGAAGATTTTAGAATAATAGGTAACCCACATGTCTAAGGAATGTATCAGTCAATATCATATTTACAGTTATTTGTTCCTTAGCTACAAGTAACCAGTAAGATTGATAATTGTTATTATTTATCACAGTTAGAATTTTTGCCATTACTTGATCTGTAGTCAGTCTGTTTCTTCCAAAGAAACAACTTATAATTTTCTCTAGCTTTATTTAACAATTTGTATTTGCTTTTATGATTACTGTCCTTAGTATGTCTAATTAATCATTTTAAATGCTTTTTTGCCAAACGGCAATCAAGATCAAACCAGATAATTTGTTGTCTGTTCTCATTTATGTTTTTAATTTCTTTAGAAAGTAACATTCTTATTTTTTTAAAACATGACTCTAACATTTTATAAATCAAAGACCCATCCTAAATTTTGTGAAATATAGTCGAGAATATATAGCAAACCAATCATGAATAAGAATCATCCCATTTTATCTTTATGTGATTCCCAATTTCAAACTACTGAAAAGGCTGAAAACTAACATTTGTCTTGTCATTGAGCTTATAGCATAAAACCAGGGGAAAATGATCACTACCACATCTAGTAATACTGTAAATTGGCATGACTCCTATATTTCCATTGTTCCATTCCAGAAGAAGTAATCTAACACTGATGATCCATTGGCACTATAATACCTCATATTACCATGTGTATCTCCATTTATTCTCCCATGTATGGGTACCAGATTGTATAAAGACAATAAATCTTAATCCTAGGCCATTTGTCTTTCAATCTTGAGAAAATCTTGGATATTTAAAGACATCTTCATGAAGCCAATTTTGTATGTCATTATAGGAATAGCCATCCAAATTACCAGTTCTGGAATTAAAGTCTCCACATAATAAAGTTTGTCATATGCAGTAGTTGCCCAGCTAATATGAATTACATTTTCTAGGTCTTCCCAAATACTAGCTTGATAATACTTAGAATTTACAGGAAGGATGTAGATATTTATAAGACAAAACTTCATCTGGGGATCTGAACATAAAATGTCCTTCCTACTACCCACCTCCCCTCTTTCCTCCGACATCCCCCCTTCTTCTGCTCTTAGGCTAGTCAACACTGAGAACCTGTTCCTATACTCCTTCCCTATTTCCCAAGTAGAACAACTCCTCCTCCTCCTCTATCTGTCCAGAATAGAGTAGCCTAGTATGGCCATGTCCCATTCTGTGATTGTGAATGCACATGACTCAGTTACAGCTATTAAATCCAGGCTAGCCTCCTCCATGATGGTCTCCAGGTCTGGAATTTTTTTCTAGATTTGTTGTATTGGTATATATGATTTTCTATATTTTGCTTCTTTCTGCTTGTAAATTTTTTCTTTTATATGTAGTTTTAAAGTTTTCTTACTTTTCTTTGGATTTCTTGTTTTTGTTTGTTTTATTTTTGTGGTTTTTTTGTTGTTTTCTGTTTTCATGTTGGCTTTTTTACTTTGTGTGTTTTAGAGGTGGGGAGTTTCTTTTGTGTTTTCTTTGTTGCTTTTATTATGCTGAGGGGAAGTGTTTTGGTGAGTCAATTATCTTGTGTTAGTTAAATGTTTGTTTTTGTAATATTAAATTTTATTGCAGAAGTGATTATGCTATTTCTTAGATGATTATATTCTCTTAGGTTGGGTTTTATGTTTTAAATGTAGTTGAAGTTCTTTCTTTTCTTGTATTATGTTTAAATTGTTGTTGAAAGTTTTAGTATGGAGGTTTTGTCTTTCGAATATATAAGAAGTTAGTAATGTTACAAGTTATATTTACTAAGTGGCTTTCTCGTTTTTGTTTGTTTTGTATGTTTTTGTATTTTATTATGTGTGTTTGTTGTTTTGTAAATAATATTTAGTTTTTTGGGATTATGTTGTGTCTTTTGGATTCACATTTGTTCTTTCAAGTTGAAGTTCTAGGGAGATTTTATATCTTTTATTTTTCATTTTACTTTTGTGTTTGTCTTTGTTAATAGAGTTTGAGGTACGTTTTTTTCTTTGGTGGTTTTTCTCTTACTTTTTGGTTTTTCTGAGAAATTTCATTCTTTCTTGTTACTTTTTGAGTGTTTTCTTGGTGTTTCATTCTATCAGTATGGTGTAGGAGTTTCTAGTGGGATAGGTTGAGGGAGTGTACCTTACCTGTCATCCTCACCTGCTCCATGTAAATATTTCCCATCATACTTTTGTATTAATGAGGTATGTGTAATTTAGCATTTCTTAGAAACTTGTGCTTTTGTTATGCCCTTTCAGAGAAAAACTTTTGCAATAAAGTTTGTGTTTTATCTTGTTTTTTAATTTGGGTTCACCATGACCCAAATAAATGGGATCAGGAGAAGGTTCCAAACTCTCATTGGACTGACAATACAGGCTCTTATGTGCAATTGCAGGGGTGGGTTGCTATTTGGGCACACATAGGGTTTCCTATGCAGGCACCAACCCCCCCCCATAACTGCCATACACCACTGTGTGCTGCCAGCTAATGTTGCATATTCTTTCCTGTCAAAGTGACAAAGCATATACAGAAGCAAAGTGCCTGTCCACATGTCAGTGGTTGCACATAAGCTGTGCGGCACCTAACATTATGAACAACTCTGAGACTTGTAGGAGGGCAGCAGCCAAGGCCAACAGGATGCTGGGATGCATTGCTAGGGGGATCACCTCCAGAAGGAGGGAAGTGATACTCCCTCTGTATAACTGCTTGGTGAGGCCGCACCTGGAGTACTGTGTGCAGTTTGGAGGCCACACTAAAGAGGGACATTAACCTCCTGGAGAGGGTCCAGAGGAGGCAACCAAAATGATTTGGGGCTTGGGGACAGGACCTATGAGAGGAGAGCTCGAAGAGCTAAATATGTACACATTGAAGAGAGAAGGGACGGGGGACATGATGGAGGTCTTCAGGTACATGAAGAGGGTAAATAGGGGAGGAACAGTCAGGGTGCTTCGAAGGAAGGAGGAAGGGGCCACTAGAGGGCATGGGTGGAAGCTGGAGGGGGGAAGATTCAGGGGAGAAAGGAGGAGGTGCTACTTCACTGAGAGGGTGGTGGAGCCATGGAATGCACTACCTAGGGGGCTGGTGGAGGCAGAGACAGTGGAGGGGTTCAAGAGGGGGTGGGACAGGTACAGGGGAAGGGTTCAGGAAGCAAAATCCAAGGCAGCAAGAATATCTGGAACTGGGAAGGGAGAAGCCAGAGAAGGCGAGGGGATGGGCAAGGTCAGCACCCAGGGTGGGGCTGACCAAACGAGCAGACATGAAAGACTGTTAGGCCTATTCTGCTGGCATTTTAGTATGTATTATGGAATCAGCCACAGGGGTTGGCTATGGCTTGGCCTTTACTCACTGAACATTGTGCTACCACTGAAGTGAGTCCCGTTGCACCCATTCCTCAATGCCAGTGCCAATATGTACATACTGTATACCATTCATTGTTTTTCCCTGGATGTCCAATGGCCTCAGAATCCTATGAAGTGGATGTCCATGTCCCTATTTCCATTACCTTCTCTTACTGTTGTTGGCCCTTCCCACTGCTGGAATGAACATTCATGTTCAGAAGGCTGTGACCTTTGCTAGGTGTGACATGGGCCACTGCACTGTTTCAGGGGGATAAGACTGCTGGAGAGCTGTAGAGCATAACACAGTGCTTCCATGCTTATCAGTGCCCTCATTAAGAAAGATTCCACCGACTCCCTTTCCTCTGCTGGTGCAAAGACTTGGGCACTATTACAGGGAAAGACTTGTGACCTCTTGTAAATAGCACAAAGGAGTGCGATAAAGAAATGTACTGCAAAGTGGTTGCAAATTTACCTTTCCCTTGTGCCCTGTATTTGTATGTGGGCTGGCCTACCCTTGCCTGCCCAAGTATATCCCCATAGAGATTGCATATAAAGACTTACTGTACATAGTATACCAAAAAATGCACATACCCACTAATGTAAAGTATCGTGGTAAGTACATGTAAACCAACACAGAGTATACAGACTTCTGAAGAAGCTTTGTAATATTGAGGTATGAAAAATGTGATATTTCTTTAAAATTTGGCTTTATTGTCGATGCATGCATTCCAGGGGAAAACCTGCTTCTCTGCTTTTGCCCTAAGGTTCTTTACTTTTAATTTGCTTCTCCATTTTCCATAGAAGGAAAGGCACCAGCACTGGGAGCTGCTTTTCAGTTTGGGCTCAACATGAGCCAAATAAATGAGATCGTAAAGCAGGTTTCTTCCTATCCTTGAGCTAAGAGAGTAAGAGGTTGCAATGGTTGGATGTGCTGTTTAAGGAACACTGAACTTCCTTTACTGCTGCCCATCAAAACTGTCATCCACAAATGGGTGTCACTGTTTGCAGAGGATGTATCACCCCCATGTGACAGTAGCACAGTTAGCTTATACAAATTGCCTGTTCTGATTTTAATGGTTTCACATGAGCTGGACTGTGACAGCATGTGTTCTGGTTCATGGTATTGCACCAGGTGCACAGTGCCACTATAAAAATCAGCTTTCATCCCCCCCCCCACACACACACACATAGAAACATAAAATCTGATGGCAGATAAGGACCGCTTGGCCCACCTAGTCTGCCCATCTCCCTACCTAATGGATAAGCAGCAGATACTAGTTAACCAACAGCCTACTTTCTCCTACCCCCACTAGAATTGCCTTATGTCTGTCCCATGCATGCTTGAATTCCCCCATTGTTTTTGACTCCACAAAATCCTCAGGAAGGCTGTTCCATGCATCCACAACCTTCTCCATGAAAAAATACTTCCTCACATTACTTCTGAGCCATCCCCCCTCTACCTTCACATTGCCCCCTTGTTCTTGCACATCTCTTTTTCTGAAAAATGCTACCCTCTTGGACTTTGTTGATTCCCTTGAGGTACTTGAAAGTTTCTATCATGTCCCCCCTCCCCCACCTTTCCTTGAGGGTATACATATTAAGCTCTTTTAGACTCTCTTCGTATGTCTTCTGGTGCAGACCCTGCACCATTTTGGTTGCCCTCCTCTGGACAGCCTCCACCCTGTTTATGTCTTTGCAGAGATGGAGTCTCCAGAACTGCACGCAGTACTCCAGATGGGGTCTCACCAACTGTCTGTACAGAGGGATGACAACTTCTTGTTTTGTACTGGTGATGCCTCTCCCTGTGCATCCCAGTATCCCCTTAGCCCTCCTTACCACCTTCTCACATTGCTTGCCCACCTTTAGGTCATCTGATATAACTACCCCCAGGTCCCTCTCCATTTTTTTTTGTCAGTATCTCACCCCCCTCATTGTGTATTCTTCCCATGGGTTTTTGTTTCCCAGGTGCAATACTTTCCACTTCTTTGCATTGAATCCTAAGCTGCCATACATTTTATCATTCCTCCAACCTTGCCAAGTCCCTTCTCATTCTTTCCACCCAACCTTGTGTATCAACCCTGTTGCAGATCTTTGTGTCATCTGCAAAGAGACATACTTTTCCTTCCAGTCCTTCTGCAATGTCACTTATAAAGACATTAAAAGGACTGGACCAATACTGAACTCCCCGTGTACCCCACTAGTAACCCTCCTTTCTTTGGAGTGGATTCTTGTTACTATTACCCTCTGTGTCCTGTTGTCTAGCCAATGTTTTACCAGGCTACCACCCTGGGACCCACTCCCAGGCTGGCTAATTTCTTTATTAATTTTTGTGTGGGACTGTGTCAAATGCCTTGCTAAAGTCTAGGTAGGCCATGTCAACAGCCCCTCCCTGGTCTACTACTTTGGTCACCCAGTCAAAGAAATTGATTAGATTTATCTGGCATGACCTTCCCACTGTGAATCCATGCTGCCTTGGATTCTGTGCTACACTGGCCTCTAGGTACTTAACAGTTCTTTCCTTCAGAAGTGATTCCATCATTTTCCCTACCACTGAGGTCAAACTGACAGGTCTGCAGTTTCCTGCCTCTGTCTTGCTCCCACTTATGTGAAGGGGAATCACATCCACCCTCCTCCAGTCCTCAGGTACCACACCATCCTCCCATGATTTGTTAAAAAGGGTAGTTAGTGGTGTTACTAGTTCTCCTCTTATTTCTTTATTTTGATGGCAATGCCTATCGGTCCTCTGCCTTGTCTTCAAGCTGTCCAAAATTCCCACTCCTCTCAATCTCCATGGCATCCTTAAGGCTAAAACCCAGAGAAGAGTACTAAGGTTCTTAACCAGCCTGCGGGCCAGGACATGTGCAGAAATCAGGTCTTTTGCAATTTCAGTGCCATCCCTCTAGAATAGCCTATCATTTGATGTTCTAAACTGCTCCACTGCAGCTGCATTCAGATATACCCTCAAGGCTTACTTGCTTGCTGGCAGTCATTATAAATGTAATTGTTGACACTGCTTCCTGCATTTTATAAGACAAAATGAGGAACAGGAAGAGGCACACTAGAAATTAGCCTTGGTGTGGGTAATTGCAGCAGAAAATAGCACTACCATCCGTTATTTTGGGAAACTCTGAAATTTGACTTGATTTTTTACTGGTAACCTTAAAAGTTACACTATTTAGCTGCTTAAGATGCCTCTGCCTTGCACACAATAGTTTGATATATTTTTTTTGTTGTTGTTGTTTGTTTGTTTTTTATATATATAGCTGTTTGCTCTACCATGGCCATCTACTCATGTCATGGTCCTCCCTCCCACCTCCCAGCCCCACCAGACTCTCCCACCACCATCTTACTGGTGATGGTCCACAAGGAGCAGGGTCTGGGAGAGCACTGGGGGCTGTCACATACAGCCATGGAGAGATACAGTATGAGGTTTTTCTCTTTTTTAATTTAGAAAGCTTTATTAAGTTTCAAAAAGCAGTCTTGTACAATGCAGTAGATATAACAACATGGCAATAAACTCACTCCCCCTTCCCCCAACCACCCTTATCCCCCACCCCTTCCCCACCCCCTGGAGCAACCCGATTCCCATCATATGATCAGCCATTACCCTGTGCAATATGTAGAACATACTGTAATGCATCTAAAGGGAGCTAGAGAACCTGGCCATGTTAGTTCAGATAGAGAGCAAACAATTTGCCCCATTTACGGTCAAAGGAAGATGGTCTATTCCTAATACCTGCTATAAATTTTTTGGTTCTGAAGTAAAAGGAGATTTCATGTAACCATTCTGTACATGAGATGGTGGATTGGTCTAACCAGTGTTTAAGTACAAGTTTTTTCACAGCAATGGAGATGAGGAAATATGAAATTTCCTTTCCCTAACCTTAATTTGAGATAAGTCCCCCAGTATACAGATATTCGGAGTAAAAAAATAATCTAAACCTAAGAGAGGATCCATTTGGGATTTGATTTTGGTCCACAAGTGGGAAACCCTTTCACAGATCCAGAAAACATATAACAATGTCCCATCCGCCTTGCCACATCTAACATAAGATGGTGACTGCAAACATCCCATTTTTGCTAATTTGACCAGGGTATAATACATATTACTGAGTATCTGATACTGGGTGATTCTTAACCGGCCTTGTGTATTGTAAATATGCAGGTCATTCCATATATTGGTCCAATTAACTCCATGGTCTGGGATAAGAGAGTCCCATATTTTGGAGCCTGCTAAAAGGGTGAGATAGAAAGTAGAGAGGAGGCAGTTATATATTAATGAGACACCATGTGGTTGGACAGACAGATCCTGAATCTGGGACACCAGCGTGGTCAACCCAGATGGGACATGTGTCATTCCAAATGTATGCAACAGAAGATGTCTCAACTGATATATCTTATAGATATACATAGGGGAAATATGGAATTTTACAAGTAATTCTGTTGATGAAAGGAGTCCATTGGTTTGGTAAAACTCAGAAACCTGGGTCCTTGTAGCTGAGGGAGCCAGTCTACACTGAAGAGATAAATTTCCAATTCTTAAGGTTGGATTGCCTAGAATGGGCTGCATTATATCCTTGGCCAGGCAGATTTGAAGAGCAGAGCAGATTTGAGAGAAGATTTTGTTGGAAATGCCCAGCACTGAGTGTTGGATTTATCTGGCAATGATTTCAGGGGAGAGGAGAACGTAATTGGAGATAACTTGGTGGAGCGGAAAATATCTGCCTCAAGTTTAAGCCATATAGGAATATAATCTTGCTCTTGCCAGTCAGAAGGAAGAGGCAGCCACTCTCCTAGTTTTTGGAGGTGGCTGTCCAAGTAATAATATAGAATATTTGGAAGCTTGAGTCTCCCGCTAGCTCTGGGGAGGGTGAGTTTAGTATAAGCATGTCTGGGTGCCTTGTCTAACCATAAAAATTCTGAGACAGTGGTATGGATATGGTGGAAGAAGGAGAGAGGTAACCAAATATTGAGCATGTTAAGGGGGTAGAGTAATCTGGGGAGGATGTTCATTTTAATAAGGTTTACCCTGCCCCAAAGAGATATAGGCAAGGCTTTCCAGTGAGATAGGTCTTGCTGGATCTTCTGAATCAGGTTATCTAAATTTAATTTCTTGAGTCAAAGCAGGTCTGTTGTAAGATGTATACCCAGGTATTTAATTGAGTGGGGAGGGCCCACTTCATTCCAAACTGGTTGAAGACCTGGTGGAAAGTATAGTGATTAAGGTGAAGGATTTCGGATTTATTTCGCTTTAAATTGTAATTAGAAAATCTGCTGAATTCTTCTGTAATAGAGATCACTTTGTCTAGGGAGGATGTGGGGTTTGAGAGATGGAGGAGAATGTCATCTGCATACACAGAGAGTGTCAGATTGGAAGTGCCTATTGGAATACCATGTTTCTGACGTGAAGTTTTTAGCTGCCTGATCAATGGTTCCAGATACAGATTGAAAAGAAGAGGGGATAAAGGGCATCCCTGCCTCATGCCTGAGTGAAGAGAGAACCTAGGAGAGAAAATCCCATTACAATAGATACGTGCAGTAGGCGTGGAGTAATCCTCTGGAGCCAGTGAATGAACTTGGGGGGGGGATGCCCATATGCCTAAGGGTGCACCTGAGGAACCTCCAGTTCACCCTATTGAAGGCTTTCTCAGTGTCTAAGGACACTAAAGCCATAGGGACTGGGGCTAGTTGGGCTAAGGGACAAATGTGGGCCAGTTTACAGAGATGCTTTGCCGACCTGCTCGGACAAACCCCACTTGTTCAGGGCTGAGCAATGGGGACCATATTATTTGAATCCATACAGCCAAAAGTTTTGTAAGTATTTTAAGATTGCAGTTCAGCAATGAAATAGGGTGATAACTAGAGGGTTGGCAGGGGGCTTGTCTGGCTTGAGAAGCAGAATAATCATGGTCTCCAGAAGAGATGGGTCTATAGAATCAGTAGAAAGTATGTAGTGATAGAGTTTAATTAGTAGGGGGATAGTTCCTTAGCCAAAAGTTTAAAGAAATTAGAGGGAAAGCCATCCGGGCCTGGAGCTTTATTCAAGGCAAGACTCCTTATTGCCTGGGATGCTTCTGAGGGTGTAATGGAGGCTGCCAGAAGAGCTCAATTAGATTCCGGTAATTTGGGTAGTTGGATACCTGTTAAATATTCATCCATTTCTTGCACTGATGGGGGGTTGGGTCATTTTCCACAAAGACTAGTGTAAAAATTCCAGAAAACTTGTGATATATCACTTGGGAGAGTTTTAAGGTCGCCGTCTGTGTCTGTGATGGCCTGGATAACTCTTGAGGATTCTAATTGTCTCATGCAGAGGGCTAGAAGGTGACCTGCCTTCTCCCCTTGATCTATATAAGTTGTCTGTGTTTTGAGAATGGCAAACTCAGCTTTCTCCTTGAGAAGATCCGAGTAGGCATTCCTGAGGGACAGAAGCTTCGTAAGGGAGTTCTGTGTGGAGGTAGGGGATAGAGTTTGCTCTAGGGCATGGATCTGTTCCAGCAGATCTTTTGCCTTAGCCTCCCTAATTTTCTTCCATTTGGAAGCCAGTCTGATGAATTCCCCTCTTATATAACACTTTAGTGCACACCAGATTTGATCTATTCTGGGTATGAAAGTCAAGTTATCTATTAAAAACGGATCAATAAGTGCCCGGATTTTGGAAACAATGAATTTGTCCTTAAGGAGCTGAGTGTTTAGCTTCCAAGTAGTGTCTCTCTGGTAGGTGATAGATGAGACAAGGCAGAGCCATACTGCTGCGGGATCGGATATAACAATTGGTTCTAGACCCCCATCCAGGGTCCCTGACATTAGGCTGGAGTTTATGAGAAAATAATCTATTCTGGATGCTGTCAGATGTACTTGTGAATGAAATGAAAAGGCTCTAGTGGTGGGATTTAGGATCCTCCAAGGGTCACATAACCCGAGAAGGTCCATCATCTCATGAAGGGCCCTCTGAGAAGGGGATAATGGTCTGGGAGCTGGGTTGGACCTATCCAACAACTGGGTCAGTGGGAGATTCCAGTCTCTGCCCAGGACCAAGGGGATCAGAAGGAAAGGTGCTAGTCTATCTGCTAACTCCATAAGGAAAAGCGAGTCTCCACCGACTGGGCCATAGATGCTGCCCAGGATGATTGGGGTCCTGTCAAGCTTACCTTTGACCAAGATAAATCTGCCCTGGGGGTCTGTGATGGTGGTTTCAGGTTGAAATGGAATATTTATCATAATGAGAATTGCCACCCCTCTTCTATTAGTAGAGTCCCCAGCAGTGAAAATTTGTTGGACACCTTGTCTCCTGAAGCCCCCCGCCTTCTGGGTAAGGAGATGTGTCTCTTGGAGAAAAATTATATTGGACTGCAATAGAGACAAATGCTTAAGAATTTGAAATCATTTGGATGGTTGCCGAGCTCCCCTAACATTCCAGGTAGCAAATTTTACTTTTAAAGTAACCATGTTTTATAACTTTATAGACATGTCAAGGCTTAACAGTTAAACTTGTGGTTGCTCCAGCCCTCCCTCCCTCCCTAAAACCCACCATAACAACCCCACCTAACATACATGAACTGCAATAACCAGCTGGTCCCAGAAGAAATAAGTAAGAATTGAGAATGAAAAACACTAAATATTGCCATCCCCACCCAGTATATGTGCCAGAGCCCTTCAGGATGCACTGGGTCAGATCATGTATCAGATGTTGCCCTGTAATTTTATACCAGAAACCTCCTCCTCTTATTCCTTACCACCCAATTTGTTATCCTAATCCCATAGAAACTCAAACCCAAACCCTTCTAACTTTTTACATGGGTTCTCCTGAATGATTTAAAGAAAGCAACGCTCCATGAAATATGTGAAGGAGAACCTAAACCCCTCAGCCCCTTGTAATTCTTCCCAGCAATTAGGGAACAGAGGTAAAGATAGCCAGAGCTGGTAGCTAGGTTGAAAAGCCAGTATAGTATAGATCTAAGATTAACAAAGGGGCCACCCCCCCCATAAGAATTGGGTCGTGGTGCAATTTTCCCATCAGCTGCTAGGCGCCTTGCCCTCCCTTCTCCCTTTCCTCGAACAGCAAAACCTATCCAGAGCCCCCCCCCACAACTGCAAATTATTGCTGCCTAACAGGAGAATAAGAAAGACATTGCAGGTAAACTACACTACAGCCACTAGTAATAATGTTGTTCAAATTATATGCCAAAGATATAGTCCATAGGCCGCGGTAGGTACAGTCCAAGTCAAAGGCGGACCAAACTGGTAGGACAGTGTCTGCGCATAACGTTCCTCCAACAATTGTCACTGTGCTGCTGAGTTCCGGGTAACCACGAGGAGGTGAACTGCGAACATACAAGTTCAGATCCTAGCCCCAGACAAGATGTGGAGGTATGCCTCCATCCTCAACCACGGGCCCAACCCGAAAGCTGAATCCACCTTCTTCGGTCTCAGCTAGATCACCAGATCGAGAGAGCCCAGCACTATGCACAAAACAACCGGTTAGTGAACAGCAAAAAGAACTGTCAAATACAGAAAAAACATATTTGAACTTGACAGTTTATGCTGGTTGTTAGCCAGGGTGCATTCTAGTATTCAGCCCTTCTGGAACAGATCAGGGAGCTTGCTAGCTAGATCCTCCAAGGCCTTAGTGGGCGTGTCATAGGAGATCCAGTTGCCTGCAACAGCGACCTGTAAACGGGAGAGGTAGAGCATTTTGAAGTGGATCCCAGCGGCGATCAGCTTGTTGACCACTGGTGAAAGCTGCTCTTTTCTACCTAATTTCTATAAGGAAATCCTGGGTAATATGTATCTTGGCATTTTCCCATTGTATGGATTGTAGCTCCTGTGCTTTGTTTAGTACATGTTGCCTTTCAACGAAGCTTAAGAATTTTAGAATAATGAGTCTGGGGGGAGCACCTGGCTGGGGATGAGGTCCAAAGGAATGATGCGATCGTTCAATCTGATACAAGGTTCCCATCGGGGGAGGTCCAACAACTTTGTGCAGGAATTTTTGTAGAAAAGCCTGGATGTTTTGCCCTTCCTCTGCTTCGGGTAAGTCAATTATCAAAATATTATTTCTGTGACTCCTCCTCTCCAGATCCTCCATTTTGAGCTGAAGTTTTTGTATTTGCTGTCTCAAAGCTACCACTTCTGGATCCATCTTGTTCTTCCACCTCTCGATGGAAGCAGTGCGGGCTTCCGAGTTTCCACCTCTACTAGCCAAGTCAGATAGGTCTCCTCATAATGATTTCAGCTCTTTGAGATATCTGATAATACTTCTTTGAATGGAAGCAGTTCTTGCAAGAAGCGATCCTCTGTCAGAGGGATCAGAGTAGATAGTTGTGTAATCTTTTTTTGGCTTGGGCCTTGGGCTTCTTCAGGATCTTCTGGTGTCATCAGTGGAGTGTGTCGACTAACGCTCCACATATCAACCTCCATCGCAGATTTCTTAAGCCAATTGAGATCTGGATCAGCTGATCAGGAGGTTAGCTGGATGTCTAAGAGTTGTTCTGATAATGTTTGTAAGGTATTTAGCCCTGGATATTCGTAAAATAGCCAAAATTAATAGGTTGAAGGAGAGCGCTAGGCACCCCTGCTGCAATCAGGCTGCTTACATCACGTGACCTCCTTGATGTGAGGTTTTTCTAGTCCCCCCCACCCCCAGAACAATGGTGAACACATCAAGTGCATGCGTGTGGAGGAACGCGCCTGCTCCGGAAAACCGAGTGCTCCCTTCAACTCACTAATGTTGCATCAGTCCCTGACTCTGCACTGACACCTGGCCACCACTGGGTGTCAGTGAAGAGTGAGAAACTACACCTCCCAATCCAGAAGATGAGAGCAGCCCAGCGGTGCTATGATCATCTCCCAGCTCCTCCCTGCCAGCTCCTGATGGCCCAAGCTTGCTCCCAAACTTGCCAGTGTGACACAAGGTGTGGATGTCTAGTGCCTCAACCCTCAATGCCACCGGGCTGGCTAGATGTATTTGTTTTTAATATGCACTTGTTGTATGATAACTCACACTTTTTCATATATTTGTGTAACCCCCAGGTGGCGCTATCCCAAGGGCTACTACCCTTGCCTGCCTAACTGCTAACAGGCTGAGGGGCCTAGGTTCTATGGCTGGTGCCTCCACCCAGAGGTCAGGGTTTACAGTAGTTCGACTAACGTGGTCACAGCCCTCTGGGACACTGAGACTCCCTTTACGCCTACTAGTGACCCACACCATACACCAGAAGTACTTCACTAGAGCTACTTACCCCAGGACTGGTTTGGTCAGCTTGACTTGGGGACCTCTTTGTAAAACAAGATGATGTAATACGATAGCCACTGTACAATACTTTAACATAAACACATACCTTAGTCAGTGTAACTTTGCTGAAACAAACAGATCTGATTTATTTAGGGGATGGCAACAAGGACCGGGGAAATCAGGTTAATTAGATCAATCACATTAATATTCACAGTACTGTGCACAATTTCTGAGTCCCTAAATGTCACTTTCACTTGGTACCCAGGATGGGGGGGGTTGGGCTAGCCAGGATCGGTGCAGCTGGTTAGGGCCCTGTGATGGAAAAACACTCGCACACTACCCAATTGTAATCCGGAGCTGGTTGGCTCAGTTCATGTAGCAAGAAAGAGGGAAAATCAGATGAAACACTTGCAATTAAAGGTACAGATGGCAGGGAGCTACCCTGATTTGCACTCACTAACTTAATGCTGGATGCTGTCCCCGAGAGTGGCATGGATTTCTGGATGCCTTTGGCACAGCAGAGGAACAAGGTTCTGCAAAGCAGAACACACCCCACACATTTATATGTAAAAGAAGTTACTATACCAGGCAGCTGCTCTCAGGTCCCGATCGCACTTACTGCCAACTCGGGAGTTTGCGATGCAGCTTCACTTTCCTGACAGACCGAACGCGATGAAGCAGTTTCTCCAGTCCTCTACAGGGTGAGCCTGGTTCTTGACTATTCAACCTCTCCTTTCCTCAGTAACAGCGGATTCAGTCCGACTCGCCACGGCAAATGCGCTGCCCAATTTTAGGCCTCCACACGCGCTTCCCGGGTGAAAAGTCTGCAGCGCAGAAGCCCGGAGCTCCTTCCACAGTCGCGGTTGCAATGTATCTGCCTTCCCAGATACCAGGCAGGGAATTACAGTCAGGCGCCACCTGGTCCAATTGGTGTGCTTCAGTTGCCAATCATTCAAAACTCCCCCTATTGGTGCGAAAAGGCGCCACGGTCCAGAACTTCACTTCCCAGAATTAATGGCTATATCCATTATGGCCAGCTGGCTCCCGAGAGAGTCCTAATCCTGGTTAGTCAGCTTAAACTCCATTTTAGGTGCCCCTTCTGCCTGATTGGATCTATTCTGCAGTTCAGATCCAAAATGGAGGGGCAAAGCACACAAAGTCCCAGCTGCAAGAAAGGCAGGTTAGACAAATTACATTTCCACTAACACTCTAACTGATCTCTAGCAAACAGTTACATCTTTGAAAAGTGCTCACTCTGCCCACTTAGTGATGGCAGAAAAGGAGCGATTTGTCAGCAGCTCAAGCGGGACTTGAGCAGGGAACCCCACAGTCCCCCCATGTACTAATCCTGCCTGCAAGCAGACAGCTCTTAAAGAGACAGTGCCAGAGGCTCTAAAAGCACTCACAAAAAATGGCTTAAATGCCCACCACCATCCAGGCTGGGGTATTTAGGCAAGCTCCTAGGAGACTTTTGGGAACTCCCATTTGCAGGGGGTTACACTTGTATAAAAAAAGTTAGCACTATATGTATTTTACACAAAGCACTACAAATCTGATTGTGCATATTGGGAATACTGCAGTAACTATTATGACTAAAAGCTCAGACAACATACTGTACCTTAAACTGTGGCTATCAGTATATAAATGAACAACAAATTAAACTGTTTCATAGCCTCACCTAAGGTATTTAATGTGTGATGTCATGTCCGAGAGCCCTCCCCTGATGAAGACCCATCAGATTGAAGTGCCAGGGCACTTGGTCAGTGCTCTACCACTAGTTGTTGTATTGGGATCTTTTTGGGATGTTTTCCCAATAAATTTGTTATTTTTGCTTTACATATGGTGCAAGCTGCATCATTTATAGCACACCTCTTCCTGTTCCTCATTTGTTCAATTGGGGCTGTGCTTGGCCCTGAGGCAGCACAGGATCCCTGTACCTGCTAGAGCATGAGCTGATTTTCCTGACCCTACTGCTCTTTATACCTGACCATATAATTCTGTATGGGATGTGTTTATTAGGGTAACGGAGGTTCTCTGTGATAATGGTGATCGCAGAATAGTGATCGCCATTACGACATGTGTACATCACCGAAAATTAATTTTGGCGATGCACACTCACAGCGACTGGCAATAGGGTGCCCAAGATTCATGGTTGCATTTCTTAATGTAGGGGGCTGCACCCCCATATCCCCCTACTACAGGATTCTCAACTCCATGGGGGGGTGAAATGCTTGTAAAAAGAAAAAGCTGGCTGCCGGCAATTAAAAAAGTGCTGCGCCATGCCATGCCAGACCCGAATCCCAGATCCCAATCGACAACCCTACCCACCATGCTAGCAGACCAGCTCAGCAGCTGGCCACCACACTCCCTCCCACATACATTCCTTCCCCTTCCTCTCCCCCCGCGCATGTGCACGCACGTATGCACATAGCTTCCTCTCGTCCTACCTCGCCCACCTCGGTATCCAGGCACTACCCTGCCAGGTAGCACTGAGTACAGGTGCCGTAATTGAGTCACCATTTTTGTAGGAGTTCAATTGCGGACACCGTATTCACTGGATACTGCGTAACTGGTGTTAGGGTGGCCAGCCTTGTAGACACTTATGCTGTAGCCTTGAACCTTGTCTCTATTTGTGTTATGCAATTTAATTTGACCCATCAGAATGGTGACTGAACTTGAGCCACTCGAATATGAGGGACTCAAGTTCAGTGCTCATTATGTGAGCTACCCTGAAAGGGTAGCGATGGGTGAAGAACAAGGCAACCAGAAAGACAGGAGGGGAACAGAATAGGATAGAAGGAATGTGGGAGATAGTGTACTGAGAGGCTGCTGAGCTGGCTGTGTGGTGTGGTGGTGAGGGTGGCTGGCTATAGTGGGGAGAGTGCAGGGCTAGGGAGGTGCAGAGTATGTTGTATTTTACGGGCGGGAGTGTTTTTTTATTTTTTACAAGTTTCACCCCCTCCCTGACATGCACCCCCTGGAATTGAGAATCTTTAGATGGGGGGGTGCCGGGGCGAAGTCCCTGCATAAAAAAACGTTTGTTTTTGCCTGCATGTCTTCACTGACAGTGTAAATCACTGATCTGGTTTTTCAACAATGTACACTCGCTATAATGGCAATTGCTATTTGGTGATTGACATTATGACATGGAACCATTTGAAGTATAATTAACCCTAGAAGTTGTTTGTGTACTGTGATTTGTGCAATAATGTTATTCACATTTGTGCAATATTGTAATACTGTTTCTTATTTGAGCCTGTATGTACTTTTTAATTAATTCCAGGTTGCCCTTGAAAAGGGACATTTTGTCTCTGTGGGCCTACCAGTCAACAAATTTCAAATAAATAAATGTAAGGAGTTTCTTACCAGTCTGGCCCAAGAAACACAAGAATTTTCTGTCCACATCACTGATAACTGTAGATCCCCTCCTTAGCCCCATTCCTTCTGTTACTGTTGTCAGAAGCACTACCTAACCCTTCTCCTAATTGCAATGTTGAGACAAATGTAAGAACTGCTTCCAGCAATTCTATTGTGGCAGAGTTTGCTGGACCTTATGACCAGATGGGGAAGGTACTATGGTTCTGGCTGTGCAGCCACTAACATACTGAAACTGTGGCAGTAGTAGGGGTAGCACATGGCATGGGACCCGTGCATGGGGTTCCATGTCATAACAGCAATCACCAAACAGCAATCTCTTAGAGTGAGTGTACATCACCGAAAAGCAAAACGGTGATGTACACTCTCAGCAATAAAAATAACAACACGGGCAACAAAAAATATATATTTATGTGGGGGTGAAGCCCCCCACACCCCACCTGCACCTCCCTCATGGGGGCTTCTGTCCCTTGCCCCTCCTTACTTTAGATTGTCAACTCCAGGGGTGCGTGGCAGAGAGGGGGAGACACTAATAAAAAAAAAAAACTCCCGCCCGTGAAATACCAAAAAAAGTACCCCTCCCCAGCCTTGATCCCTGCACCTACCACACTGTAGCCAGCCACCCTCACCCCACACCACATGGCCAGCTCAGCAACATCATGCTGCACTACCTTCCACATACTTTCTTCCTTATCCCTCCCCTTCCAGTCACCATCCTACGTCATCGATCTTCTTCCTTCACGACCCTATACCCTCGCTCTTCTTCCCTTGGTACCCGTTCAGGGTAGCTCACATAATGGGCATTGAAATTGAGTTGTTTATGTTTGAGTCATTCAATTTCAGTCACCCATATAATGGTATATCAGTGCATGGTGCCATGCTAAGGCCTATACCCCAGGCACATGGCTTTGACGCCAGAGTTGTCCCCAACCTTCTTTCCCTGTGCTAAGATGACTGCTTTATGGCCATGCCACTCTACATATATACCATTTATTGCTGATTTCCCTGGTGGTACAGTAGCCACAGAATCCTGTGAACTGATTTCCCACATCCTCAGCATCCATTGATTCACTCTGTCCCTTGCACCATCTCCTTCCATTACTCTTGTCAGTGGTGCTGTACACTGGTCAGAATAAATATTCCAGTTCTGAAGGTTGCAACCCCTGCAACAACTGTTTCCAGCAGTTCTACCATGACAGAAGCTATTTGGCCTTGTGACCAGGGGAATAATGGTGCAAGGGAGCTACTGTACATAACACAGCACCTCTGTGAGTACCAGATCCCTCATTAAGTCAGACTTCTTCACCACTTTCCCTGTGCTGGTGCTATAACCTGTGCGCCATGGCAGGAAAAGACTTCAGACCCATTGTGTGCAGCAAAAAGAGATGCAATGTAAAAATGTACTACAAAGTGGTCAGAAATGTATGCTTCCCTCATGAACTATATCTGTGTTCTCCTTCACCTAACATTGCCTGCCCAATGATACCACCATAGAAATGATATATCAGGGCTTATATAGTACACCAAACCACACATAACCCACTTATGCAAAGCATCATGGGAAGTATATACAAATCGCCATGCATGTACATCTCATGATGCTTTACATTAGTGAAATATGTATAATATGTGTAATTTGGTATACAGTATCTTTGAAGCTTGACTTTGTTGTCAATGCCCCTCAAGAGTATATCTTGCTTAAGTGCTTTGACGCTAAAGTGCTTTACCTTTAAATTTCGTTTCTAGTTTACACTCACAATGATCCTAATAAATGTTCATGATGCAGGTTCTTTCATTTCCCTGAGGACAGACTACAGGAATCTTATACACAATTATAGTGGTGGGTGGTGCTATTCAAGTGAACACTGAGCTCATTTTCCTGCCCTCATTAAAATTGCCACACACTAATAGGTGTCACTATTTGCAGGGGCATAGTCTTTAACCATGGAAGTGACACAGCTTAACCTATGCAAATTGCCTGTTCAGATGTTAATGGCCATGCATAGGTTGTATGATGATAACAATTTGACTGTGACAGTGCATAAATTGGTCTGTGGTATAACACCATGTGCATGATTCTAACTGCTGTATCTCTCTATCTATCTATCTATCTATCTATCTATCTATCTCATCTATCTATCTACCTATCTATCTAACTTTCTCCTCTGTCTATCCATCTATACTCTACCTATCTGAACCTTGTTATGAATCTTCCTGACCTTACTAGTCTCAAGGTTTTAATTCGCCATGTGAACAGATGTTTTAATACTATGTGAGCCTACTCATGGGTAACTTACAATTTTGTCACTGTATGTAAAGATTTACTGTGTAATATTGCATGTATAGCATGAATAAGTATCTTTGTATGCATGAACAAGTATCTTTGTATTTCTGTCAATCATCTCCATGTAAATATTTATATTCTGCCAAGTATTCCATATAATTAACCCATGGTCACCCCTGAAAAGGGACTCCTAGTCTCAGTGGGTCAACCCGTTAACAAAATGTAAATAAATAAGTAAATCTGCATTTATGCAATGCTTGTGAGGATATTAAATGGCACTTATCAATTATATTTTGCTCCTCCAGACACAGAGTGAGAATATTGCAGTACTCTCACCCTAGGTCCCCATGAGCAAAAGTATTCTCACTATAAGTGCTGATTGCTTGGAGCCGGCAGCATGAGCAGTACAGTTCTAATTTTAGAACTGAAATGTTTACTTGGAGGCCAGCTCCCACCCATTAGTTTAATTTCATCACAAACTTCCACTGTTGACTTTCATTTTCTCCCCTTTGCTACTTGTTGTTCTTAAACACAACAAGAAAAAAAACATTTTGTAACCATTTTTAAAAATAATAATTATGTTTTCCCCTGTCCAATAACATTCTAACACTCACAATGTAAAAAGCTTCTCATACCTCCTGCCATATCCCCAACTTTCCTTCTAATGCTGCCATCGTGGAACCTGTACTCCTTGGCTTCCCTGTAGTCCACACTTGCTCACACTAGTGTCTTGAAACACCCACTAAGTCCTCCCAACATACAGCACTCTGATGCTCCATAAATGGGCTGACACATTGAGTTATGCAACAGCATCATGTGTGTCATGCACTACTGGGCCACCCAAAAACATGACTCAGAAATGGGAGAAAAATTTGTTTTAAAACAAAATAAAAGTACAAAAATATCAAGGAAACATTAAAAAACAGGCCTTGCATAAAACAAATATGCCATGGCCCTAAGAGAAACATATGTGATATTTCTCACTCATGAAGTTTCCCTTTGCCATCACCGTGCCTCACCACTATGTTGTCATAAGGTCAAACTGCACTCATGAAAAATACTAAAGATATTTCTCTTAGGATCATGGCATATCCCAGATACAGTTTAACATATGTATGTGTAGATATATATATATATATATATATATATATATATTAGAGGCAAAACTTCAGCGAATTTATTAGGTTACACAGCTGATAGTGAGCCTACTGAAGAAAACTTCTGAGCCCCTCGCCATCCCCTTTCACCGATAGGGCAGACAGATCGTTAGCCCCAACTCTCACCCCATGACATGTGTACAGCAGAAGTATAGGAGAATGGGTGAGAGTTAGGACCCATGATCCCAATGCGCACCCCAATGCTGGTTGGGGTGGGCTGGGGTCCAAGGGGTTTTCAACCCTAACAGCGAATTTCCTCACTTTTGTCGCTGTGGAACAACCCTAAGTAATGCATTAAATGGAGTTTTTCCTCTAATTTCCCTTCTTTTGAGAATGATAACGAAAATAGTGAATGTAATGCAGCGCGGGGCTGGGCCCTTTTGGGCCCCCACTCCGGCCAGAGAATGCATTAGCGGGAGACGCCCTAATTACATGATGTGTTGTGGCATACTAACAGGGACAGCAACACAAACAGAAATGCTAACAGTGGTGCACATGGTAACACAAGCATGAATGAGAACAGAAAGGGTAACGACATGGTGGCGTGAGACGGAATGGTCTGCCACGCGATGTGTTGTCACATAGTAACATGGTGCCTGCAAACAGAAATGTCAATGGGCATGGTGATGTAAAGTGAAACAGTAAGATAAACAGTACTGTAGACAGAAATGGCAAAAATAACAGAAACACAAGCGCAAATGAAACGCAGAAGGATAATGCACGTGGGCGCAGACGCCAATGATAAGTGAACGGGTACCGGATTCTCAAGCGGAAAGGGCAACAGTAACAGTAATGTTAGTGCACAGGCTGGTTTTCACCAAAACCTGCATTGAGAAAGACAGTGAGTACAAATAATGTATGCAAAATAATGAGTATCGGCGCAGAAAATGAGATCTTGGAATACTAAATACATATCTCAGGAACCGTACGACGTAGAAAAAAAAATTTAAAAGTCATATTATTTACAACTGTCCTGGCTAATTTGAGTCTTAGCCCCAAGATGTTTTCTGACGAAAAGTCCATATCTCGCACCGTTTCCGAGATACGGGCCCTGTAAGGCGCAGCGAACGCCGTAATGTTATCCTATGGGAAAAAAAGAAAAGTTCGGAGCGCCATAACTTTGTCTCCCTGTAATGTTTTTTCACCAAACTACTGAAAGGCACATCTGTGGGCTGTTGGCTGTCTTCCTCCAAATTTCAGGAAAAAAGACCAAACTGTTATTTTGCAGCAGGGCTCCAAATGATTTCTGTTAAGTGTCGGGCGCCTTAATGTTATCCTATGGGAAAAACTGTCAACTTTGGAGTGCCATAACTTTGCCTCCGTGTAATATTTTTTCAATACAACACTGAAAGGCACATCTGTGAGATGTCGGCTGCGTTTCCTCCAAATTTGAGCCCAAAACTCCCAACGGTTATTTTGCAGTGCAGTGCCAAAGAATTGCTGTCATTTTCCCACAGACTAGAAAATTACTGCCGCAATTTGCGAAAAAAATTCGCGACACTTTAAATTGACAGTAATTTAAATACTTTTCCAGAAATTTGAAAACATATTTCTGGGTGTTTTACCACAAAATAAAGACATGGCAAGCATCCTCAGGGCCCGACTAGGTGAATACAAAAAAATTAGGTTGCTAGAGGGTCCCAAATTTAAATGCCAACCATTTTCTGATCACCAACTGAAAACAAAATGGCCGATTTGCAAAGTAACAGGCCCATTTGCGAAAGTAAAATGCATTTGCGAAAGTGTTGAACTTTTTGTTAACTTTTCCCATTGACTTATAATGGGAAACTGTTTTTTGAATAACTTTTGAACCGTTTAATATTTTTTCATGAAATCTTTGAAAGGCACATCGGGACCCGGCTGCACGTTCCCTGAAGATTTGGGGCCAGTCACACAAACCGTACGACCTGTAGGCACGACCACAGAATTCCAGAAAAGCGTAAACACGCGCACAGATCACACTTAATAACTCTGCAGCCATATATCCAACCAGTACAAAACTTGGCAGATCCCAAGGCCTATGGTTCTTGATCATAAATTCCAAATTTCAGTCAAATCCATCAAACAGTTGCAAAGTTATTAAGGTGCAAAGTTTTGGGGTTTAACATAGAAATGGCTCTCAATTCCAAATTATGGTAGCACTACCATGCTACCATAATATATATATAATACAGTGCAGGTCTATTGATAGTCACATTCTGGCTCTAGTCACTGGATCAGTACCTCTAGTCAGTTCACTGAGCTGCATCTCTGGTAGTTGACTCATTCTCAGTCAAATCAGTATGGCTCGGGCTACTCTCCTTCACTCTGCTCTCCCACTCTCTCCTCTTTCTCTTCTCTCTCTCTCTCTCTCTCTCTCTCTCTCCCTCACAGTGGCTCCTTTCTGGTTCAACCTGGCTGAACCTATGACAATCTGCTCAAACATTTCTCAGATGATCACTCTCTCTTCCAGCCCAGGTCTAGCCTGTGCTAAAATGCACCCACCACACAGACCAGTGTAGTAATACAGCAGCCCCAGCACACTGCTGGCCAATCTCTTAGCTGGCGGTAATGTCTCCCTGAAACCAGTAAGGACAGCAGGGGAGGACCTATGAGTTAAGACTGGTTGACCTCAACATGTACACTTTGGAGACAAGGAGAGAAATGTGGGACATGACTGAAACCTTCAAATATCTGAGAGGTACAATATAAACAGAGCGGATAACCAGCAACTGCTAGGCTAGTGAGGGCTCTATTACAAGTTCACATTAAGATGGTAGTGAAGAAATTTAGGAAGAATAAAAGCAAGAACTTATTTATTGAAAGAGGGTGAAAAAGTGGAACCATCTAGCAGAGGAGAGGGTCAATGTTAAGATGACTGCCAGTTTCAAGACAGGGTGAGGTAGGTATATGGGATTAAAGGAAATTATTAGGGGAGAGGCTAGTACTAGTGAGGGCAATTGGATTGGTTATGCAGATTAGTGCTCCAAATATGGACCTTCCAGTGTTAGACTGGGGTGGGAAATTTTGGTAGGAAACAAACAGATTTAATGCACCATGAGTATTTCTGTTCAAAAATGTCCCATATTTCTGTTTCTATTGTGTTGCAGTTTCAGACACTCTGTTCTAAATTTAGCACATTATTTCCCAGCTTGCACTGGAGCACAAACAGTAGGGTGGCTTACTCTCACACACTGTGCCTCTTCAGTTGATGCAGGCACACTTTCAATCTTTCTTTAGTGTATCACTATCTCTCCCTTCCTGGCTGTTCAAGCCCAGAACTAACCTCCTGTTTCTTAGCTGTGAAAAAAGGAAGGCCTCCAAAAGCTTGTGGGGGTAAAGCAGACAGCAGCTGTGCCTCCACATTGTCTCTCAGTTAGGTCCTTGAATTCATAGTTCCCCACTGGAACTGCTCTCTAACCTTCCTTAAGTCCTTTGGGAATTGACACATTCTCCTCCAAATGTCTTTTCCACATCTGTAGCAGAAGACAACCTCTTTCTTCCATGAATGCAATGACACATCAAAGGGACATCTGACCCTTGCCTCTGTGCTGAGGGTAGTCCCCAAATGGCCCTCTTCCTTATGCCACCACACTGAATCCTTGCTTGGTAGTGTTTGTTTTACATGTACCATCAAAAACAGTGAATTGTGGTTTTGGTCATGATGCTGCAACCTAGCTCCCTCAATTCACTGATCTGCTCCTATAGACCATTAGACTGGATGCATATACGGGCATTGATATATGTGCCACCCTCCATGGTGCTCAGGGTGTCCTCTGTGCACTATAGCCTCATGATCATGTACCTCTCATATGAGCTTTCTGTAGAATGGCAACTGGCTCATGTTGTCCTGCATACACAGTCTGGCAAATATCTGGGCAGAGTACACTATTGCATACAGTACCTGCTCCACTCAGACTGTGTCAATCTCAGAAGCAGAAAATCTTCTTTCTTGGTGCATCCTCTGTTCCAAAACTGTAGCTCTAACCTCAGCAGATAGCCACAGAGGCTCTCACCTTCTGTCTTTCTGGTAGCTATCAGTCATTTCCACATTCCTTCACACCTTTTATCTGAGGATCTATGGAGAACATGTCTGCTGGCCCCCACAAGGATTCCATTAACTGCCAGCATCCCCTCCATCAGCACAATACTGATTCTGAACCTCTCAGAAGGCCATTCTGATTCTGAACAAATATTTGTGGGGGGTCCAAACTGTTCCCTCTGTGTACTGAGGTTCACATGGGTGACCAAAAGTTAAAAAGGAGATGCCAGTGGTGCCTCCAAGAATATACCATACTTGGCCATCACAGTACTACATCTGTCTTATTGGTCTCGATAAGGTGAGAAGCCAGGGATATGAAACTCCTGCTGGAATTCATCATTCAGTGCTGTAATAACATTGCATGGTGCTTTCACACAGGAAAATTAAGTGGTACAGATGACAAAATAGTATTGTCCCAGGGATCAATACCAATCCACCATGGCCTCACATGTTCTCCACCCACTTTGCCCACAGTGCAATAAAAGTCAACATAATGCAAATAACAGGCAATGGCTCAGATGTAAAATAATGGCAACAACAAAGGAGATTTTATTTACACAACCCTAGTGGAAGAAATGGCTATGTTCAAGCAGTGCAACTAATAATTAACAATGCTCAAATATCATGCTGTCACTGAGGTAATGCTTTTACCAAAGGCCCTCCCACCCTTCACCTTATTGATTTTGTATACACTGAGACCCAACCCTTATAGGAACTGTAGTGTCTGGAGTCACAGCCACATTGGGAGCTCTGCTGGAAGTTGGGAGGGCATCCTGTCAGCAGCTCTGGCTCTTGCTGTTAACCTTTCTGTGTTTATTTATTTAAAATATGTGGATGTGGATGTTTTAGGGGGTAGTAAAGGACTGTCTTTGCCTTCCCCAACCTCCCTACTCAGGGAGAACCTTTATTTTAAAAGTAAAAGTGTCACCCACAGGAGTCACAATCTAGCGGTTCCTGCGGCGGCACAATAAAGGCTCCTGTTTGTGTTTTGAAATCTGAAATGGCAGTTAAAGCTGTTAGGGGTGTGCATGCTAAGGAGGCAGCTCAAGGGCTGAGTAGCAGCTCTCGATGCTGATTGGTTTTGCAGTCAAATCCTAGATTTACATAACCAGTCAGTGAGCCCCTGAGGGTAGCCACACCCCCTCCAATCAGCATAAATGGAGACTACCAGGAGGGTTCAGGCCAGTTTAGAGGAGCAGTTGGGAGGAGGAGTCCCAGGAGGAGAGCTCCTGGAGGGGAGCTCCTGGAGGAAGAGTTTGAAAAAGAGCTCAAAGAAGAAGAGCTTCTAGAGGAGGAGTTCAAAGGAGAAGAGCTCCTGAGGAGGAGTTTGAAAGAGAGTTCCAAGAGGAGAGCTCCTGGAGGAGGAGTTTGGGAGAGGAGTTCAGAAAGAAAGTTAAAGAGAGGGTTTCAGGAGAGACCCTGAAGAAGAATCCCAGGAAGGGAGGAGCCTTGTGGGACCTGCAGTGGCAGCTGGGAGAGCTCTGCCAGCCTGGTAGACTTTCTTTATTAAGGGGCTTAAAAGCTGTGTCAACCAGGCTAGGTAGTTGACTAATGCGCCCAGCATGGGGGCTGGTGATGCCAGGCAGCCTTCCACAAACCTCGAGGTGTCCTTGGGACACTCAGCTAGCAGATCAACTAGTGGCAGAGCACCTTGGGACACTTGGCTAGCAGAGCAGCTAGTGGCAGAGCACCTTAGGACACTTGGCTAGCAGGATGGCTAGTGACAAAGCACCTTGGGACACTCAGCTAGCAGGTCAGCTAGAGGTGGAGCCTTGGGACAGTTGGCTAGCATCATACCACATCTTCAAAGACCTGTATCTTTTACAATCTTTCAGCAGCCCTTTGGGAGAGGTGTGGAACCCATGGAGGGAGCCCTGGGGTGGTGGTGGTGTGGTGGGTGTCACAAACCCCACTCAGCAGGTCAGCCCTCTACTCCCAAAGTGTCAACCTCTGAGTGCAGTCTTGTGAACAGGAAACAGAACCAGAGTAACCCTCCTGTCTGTTTTGTGGGTTTGGATCAACCTTTGGTCTCAGTTCTGGAGGGATTCAAACTGTGAACCTCTTGCTAGAGTACCCAATGCACAGGCTCAGATAATTCTGTCATCGGGGAGCCAGATATCTTTGCCTATGGGCACCTAACCAGGTGTACAGAAATGAACCTTTAAAAACTTTAATAAAGACCTCAGATTTAAAACACTTACCTTCTTCCAGTTTGGTATCATCATTCAAGCTTATGTACAGTGTCTGCTTAACCATATATAATCCACTTGTAAAGGAAAAGAAATCAAAGACAGACGAAGTATGCTCTAAAAATAGAGTTTTACTAAAATAGATAAAAAAATATGTAAAACATAAAATACAGAACTATTATATCACAAGACATACAAATATATTAAAAGAACAAGGTTTTAACAGTACAATTCCTACCACAGTACTTAGATTTGTCTCTCTAAATACCTGCTTAAAGTGCTCACAGATGTTTATTTGTCAGAGTCTAGATAAAAGTGTCTCTAGTAAAACAGAATATTGTTTAAAAAAACTGTCTTGGCCAATGCCTTTGTGTGAGGTCACCTAGCTCTTCCTCTGTTTATTAAAAATCATACACCCAGGATATTTTATCATTTTAGAAGGAAAGTTAATTAAGGTTACATCAGCAGAAACTCATTTCCCCATGTGACTTTCCAATTAAGTCTTTCTCTCTTCATGTTCTTCTTTCATGCCAGAGCAGTATCCTTTCTCACACAGACTTCAAAGCATTTATGATTTCACACCAGTATACTAAACCTGGTTTCCTCCTCTAAGCATTATAAAAGCTTATGATTTTCCTCTTTAGCAACTACAGCTATAATTAACTTAAAGTCTGTAATTAGCTTCTGGCCTTCCAGGTAACACCTTGTAACTAAAACCTGTGTGTGTGTGTGTGTGTGTGTGTGTGTGTGTGTGTGTGTGTGTGTGTGTGTGTGTGTGTGTGTGTGTGATCTCACATGCTGTTTCAGCATTTCTTATAGAAGACAGTCCATAACCCATTTTTATATTACAAAAAGTGATACAGTGATCAGAACCAGTTGTCCAAGTGTCACAGTGGGCACCAGTACTTAAGGTGCCCTTTTTCTAGTGCTGGGGTGGGCTAGCAATTCACCCCAGTCCTAGCCAGTTGGCTACTGGTGCTAGAATTACTGGGCAGGTATAATCCCTCACAAAAGCCCTTTTCAGGGCTGGTAATTGCCTGTTGCCTCTAGCAGTGGCACTCAGTTTACCGAGGCACTAGAGGTAAGACCAAGTCATTTGTTCCTTCCTGTGAGCTTCAGGAGTGTGGCCCTTTGATATTTATAACAGAGTGATAAACCTTTGGCTTTTTATAACAGAGTGATAAGCCTTTGCCGCTTATAATTGAGTGATAAGCTTTTGCTGTTTATGACAGTGATAAGCTTGATTGTACTGAAAGTTTTGTATTGCATTGCTATTTTTTTTTTCATTCTAAGTAAAGGTTATATATTCTATTCAGTTCTGTCTGTTGATGGTTACTTACAGTAGATCTTGGTGCCCCTTTTTATTCTGTTTCTCTGGGTGGTGGCAGTTGTATCTTTTCTGGGAGAACAGTACCTCTCCCTTATTAAGGCACTTTTTCACTCCTGCCTGGGACTGGCTCCACACCATGTTTGGGTATCCAGCTGTCGGGTCAAACAACCCGACATTGTCACCTCAACCAGTTTAAAGCCCGCTACCTTTGGCTGAGGGTGGTGCCACCTAGAAGGCCTTCTTGGTGATGTTGCTGGCATATAATTTGTCACAGTACCAATATACTGAATAGCAGGAAATATTAGCTATCAGTCTACTTTTGCTATATTAGCTTAACTGACAAAAGTGCTAAAATAAGCTGATCGCTAATATTACAGGGAGTTTAGTGTGGTAACTGGACATGAAGCTGACACACTAATTTAATCAGGCGCTAAATAGTACTGCATCACACTCCGCGCTAAATAAAGAGGGTGCTAAAATAAGCTGCTATACAGTAATTAACCTAGTCTCTTAGGGAGCTGCTGGTACTTCACTGGGCACCCAACTGTTGGATCTGTGTAGGGCAGGCTCATTGACAGTCATGCTGCACATTCTGGGCGGGTGAAGAAAATGAATACTTTAAATCAAGGTGCACTATTTGTATTCACAGGCCATTGGCCTATTTGTATCCCCAAGTACTGGATAACTGTTTCAGTACAGTTAAGTCCCAAAGTCTAGTGAACCCAGTACTATGTACAGCTTTCAATTTCAAGACTAAGGCCTTATCATCTGCTCTCAGAACCTTGACCCAACAGGTCTCCAGAAGAGTGACTCCTTGTTTGCTGTTGTCACTTGATCAGCACCCTGGGCTGATTTACTCAGCTTCACTTCTGGCAGTCAGTTCACTGTTGGGCAAATCAATATAGCTCTAAGCTCTAATCTTTGTCTGTTAGTCTGGTCAATCCTCTCCCTCACCCTCCACCCCGACCCCGGGGCAGTGACTCCTCTCTTACTCAACTCCCTTCTAGTTCAACTTGGTTGTGCCAATGGCAGTCTGCTCAGATGCATCTCAGAGGGTCACTCTCTCAGCCCTGGTACAACCTCTGCTGAGGAGCACCCACCACTCAAACCAATGTAGTTACTTGGCAACCCCAGCACAATGATGGTCAGTCACCTAGCTTTAGTGGCTGGTGGTATCTCCCCAGACACCAGTGCTGGGTCATAGTCCCAGACCCTCAGGTCTGATTTTAGCACAGAGCCTTTCAGTTCACAGTGGAGCAAACTGCAGAGCAGCTCATTCTCACAGACTGTGCCTTTCCAGTTAATGCAGGCTTTCCTACTTTCCCACCCTCTTAAGCATTCAGCTATCTCCTCCTTCTTAGCTGTTCAATCCCAGCCTTCTGCTTCTCAGCTGTGAATGCCAAAGTAGGCCTACAAAAGTTGGTAGGATATGGCAGATGGCAGCTCTGCCTTCAAGCAGTCTTTCAGTCAGTCTTACTAGATTCTGGAACTGCCTCCACTGGTCACACACATCATGTCCAGATGCCAGTCACTAGGAAGGGGCTGTCCAGTTGATCTGCAATGGCCTATTGGCTGTTTGTTCCACAGGTAAGCTAGCTTTGTCCTTTAAGATTTCAGCAGTTCTTTTGGCTCTACTGCAGGATCCCTAATTGTGGTGCTGCACTCTAACCCTGTTTCCTGGTCTCCAAGGTGTCAGAGGCAGGCAAAATGGCAGCACCCATTGTTCTGTTCACTCAGTCCACAAAGTATTTACAGGGCTCTTGTCCATTAATATATTTTGTACCCCTCTGCATTGTGTGTGGTGTGCATGGAAGTGTCTGGCTCAGTCAGGGTGTTTGATCAGGGGAAAGCCCCATAACCATGAGTGCATGATCATGCTTCACACATGATCAGCCAGTTTTCATACTTCAGAAGTAAGCATGTCCAATTCATTAGAAGGCAGCCTTCTGTGGAGGAGGGCAGGCTGTGCCCAATGTATTTCAAGCTGCAGAATTGAGTGATGGGAGATGAAAGTGGGATAAGGGTGCTGACAGGATAGGAGGATGGGGAGACATAGTGATACTTTGTGTTCAGCTCAAACAAGCATTTTTAATTCATAAAGACAGTGACCAGCCATTGAGGTGGGCGAGTTCTGCTAGTCATCCACCATGGGATGAATTAATCTGGTCTAGTAGGATGAATTAATCTACTCAACGGACAATGACCCCAGAGCAGACTCGATATACCATAGGGGCTAATCTGCTGGCTTCCTAGTATGTTAGTATGTTAATATTACAAGCATTGTGGGTGCTGGGGTGAAAGGGTGGGATAGGGTGCAGACAGTGGGTGGCAGGATAGGGGTAACTGTAGCAGGGGTGAGGACAGGAGGGTGGGACATTTAAAAATAAGCACATATGAGGGAAGGCCTTATTTAATTGTTTTATTCAATTGCTGAACAAACAGTAGTTCCTAAATATGAATAGCCCTTATTCAGAAATGTCTCTCAAATATTTAGGAGCCCTGCTATTCATGGTATTCAGTAAATACAATTCAGCCCTTTCACAGCCCTAGTATGAAGTGCTAGGCATCATTATTAGGTGCTTTTACTTCATGAAGACAGCAGCCAGCCATGGCATTGGGCTTAGTCACATGACTATTAGACACCAATCAGATCCTAGTTGATCACTATTTCACTCCCATAGCGCCTGCAACCCTGAAGGGCTTGGAACCACAGGGCATAAAGACTTTAGAACAGGAGGTCAGAGTCTGCAGGGGCATCTACAGGAAGTCCACAGGTCCTTATCCAATGTTAGCTGCTCACCCTTGCTCATTCACAGACTATAAATGGATTCTAAATGAAGGGTGCTACTGCATATGGCATACATCAACAAAAACAACAAGTCAGTGCACACCCTGACCCCCCACCAAAAAAAAGGGGTAAATGTAACAATAACAATATTTGTTCAGCCCGTATTGGCAACTTACTAATTTGATTTCAAAAATATATAGTTTGTGAATGAGCAAGGGTGAGCAGCTAACATTTGATAAAGTTTGTAAAGGGAGAAGTATTTATTTATTTATTTGTTGAATTTTGTTAACCAGGTAAGCCCACTGAGACAAGACAGTCCCTTTTACTGGGGCGACCCAGACAGTGCAATACAACTGACAGTGCAGCAGTTAATTCAAACAGTTGTCCAGGATACATTCATACAACGAGTGAACACAGCAGTAGATATAGCAAACAAGTACACAACTATGAGCAGCGATACACAGGTTAGCAAGGGGGTAACAAATACAACACAGGATGATCAATGGTAAGTGCAGTCCCCATACAAATTTGCTTTCATTTTCCAAGGTGGCATGGGGAGACAAAGGTGGGGAAGAACATGGCAGTAAATTCTTAGGAGTAGAAGAAGAGTTGGAATACTCAAGTGTTACCAAAAGCAAGAACAATCGGGCACAGCAAGGTGTCTAAGCAGAGTGCATTGAAACTGAGAAATGGAGGAGCAGGCCAGGATTGGTGGAGGCAGAGAATTCCAGTAGCACACAGTCGAGTTGGCAAACAATCTACGGGCTGAGGAGAGTCTCAGATTAGGTACGGATAGCAGGGGCAGAGAGGCTGACCTTAAGGCATGCTGGGGGAGTTTACATAGGACTGCCTCAGATAAGCAAGGGGGAGTGAAGCAATGGATGAACTTGTGTAGTAAGGTCGATGAGGCATAGCGAAGCTTGGACTCAAAGGGTAGCCAACCCAAACTAGTCAGTACATCGCAGTGATGATGCCTTGCATCAGTTCCCAAGGCAAACCTACCCACTCTATGATATACCTGTGAAAGGCGGGATAGAATAGATGAAGATGCAGAGACCAGCAGTGGGGCACCATACATGAGGAGAGGCAGTCAGACTCAGGGAGACGAATGCCCCTAACAACCACCAACCACAGTCCCACACAGAGAACTTAGAAAACAGAATTTAAGAGGAAATTTATGAGAGCTGTCTTATTTAGCTAGCTCCCACCAGTTACCTGCGCATTGGCTGGGGACCACACCTTAGTTAAGTCAGTTTTAGGCTGATGCACCCTATATAGAGGAAGTTATTTGAGGCAGATGCAGTTTGGAATAGGGACCCAGCTGATGGGGGTCTACCTCAACGATGGTAGCTGGGTGACTTCACAGCAGGACCCTGACCTAACTACTAAGAGACCCTCACTCACTCACTCCTTTTGAAATCAAATTAGTACGTTGCCAATCCAGGCTGAAAAATGTTTATTGTTACATTTACCCCTTTTTGGGGGTCAGGTGTGCACTGACTTGTTTTTGTTGATGTATGCTATATGCAGTAGCACCCCTCATTTAAAATCCCATTTATAGTTGTGAATGAGGAAGGGTGAGCAGCTAACATTGGATAAGGTTTGTAAAGGGAGAAGTATGGCTCTCTCATTTAGCTAGCTCCTCACCAGTTACCTGCACATTGTCTGGGGACCACACCTTAATTAAGCCAATTTTTTGGCTGATGCACCCTATTTAAAGGAAGCCATTTGAAGCAGATGCAGTTTGGAGTAGGGACCCAGCTGATGGGGGTCTACCTTGACTATGGTAGCTGGGACTTCACAGCAGGGCCCTGAAGTGAATACCAAGAGACCCTCATTCCTTTGAAATCACATTAGTAAGTTGCCAGTCCAGGCTGAAAAAATATGTTTATTGTTACATTTTGCCCCTTTTTGGGGGAGGATGGTCAGGTGTGCACTGACTTGTTGATTTTTTTAAGTCCGCAGGTCCTCAGGGAACTCTGCAGGCCTACATATCTCCAATAGGAAAGATGCACCTGGGGTACCTCCCAGATGGTCCAAGGTGCAGCCGTCATTCCAGCTAGGGTGTGTTCAAAACAGCTCAGAAGCTGGGGTGCATTCAGGGGTGTAGACTGAGAATACAGAGGTGTACAACACTTAAAGAAGTCATAGGACCGCACTGAGTCACACCTAAGGTGGGCCCACATAAGTAATCTTCATTTGGATGTAAAAGGTCACTTGGAACAGGGCTAATGTTTCATAGGAGCAGGTTGTGTATCACGTTGGATGTAACTCACTAGAGCTGTATTAAGTCACATCTGGGATGAGGTCACATATCTGTCTTTGAGAGAGTGTGTAAGGACACTAGTAGCTAAAAAAAAGAAACAAATAATGATAAAAACTGCAGCTGGCATATAGTTGAGTTCAAAACACCATCACACACCAAAGACAGAGAAGGCTTTGGCTTTGATGCAAACCACAGCTCTCTGCTGCCTCCACTCCAACCAACTACCTGCACACCATTCTATTTCCTCAGCTGTTCCCAGCAGGTCCATAACTACGGGTGGGCTATGGGGGCACTGCCCCTGTAATTTGTTTTGCCCCATGTAATTTTCATCCATAGACCAGAATTTGTACTTATGCCCCTGAATTCTACACTTACTACTGTCACTGTGTGTTGTGCTGCACTGAGAGAGGCTAAAATAAATCTTCAGATGATCCAAATTTGCACTGCAGATGCAGTACTATGCTTCCTCCAGCAGAGTGCTCATCTCGCTCACTCCCTCTTGCTGCACTGCTCCGGTCATCCCGTTGTCATCTGACCACCAGAACAGCGCATATGTGATCATGAGCATGGTTGGGAGCAAATCAGCAAGTGTGAGCCCACAACAAACACCGGGTGGGAGCAAGCAGTGGCCACAAGGAGGAAGGTGGATCTATCATTTGACTGGTATGTGTCGCACTGAATCAGCGGTCACTCAGGGTAAAACCCAAATGGGTGAGTGATACCCAATTGGCCGCACCGTTTCAGTGGATTTCAAGTTGGCACTCATTGGTTGATAGGCAGTCCAGACTCAGACAGAGATGACGTGTTCATGCCCAAGTCATCATCAGTCACAGTCTGTGGACTTGCAGAGAGATAGGACGTGGTGTCTCTGGTGCACCCAGCACTCATCTCACCATCATAAATTTTCTCTTAAATTCTGTTTTCTAAGTTTTCTGTGTGGGTCTCTGGTTGGTGGTTGTCGGGGACCATCATCTCCTAGAGTCTGACTACTAGAATTGCAAAACACAACTTAAAATATTTTTCCACCACTTACTTGATCCTGAGTGCATGCATTAGTGAGGCACTAGTTCAGCTGTTGCCTGAAGATCTGCAGTGGTGGGGAGAATGGCAGGAAACCACCAGGCCAGGAGGAGGCAGCAGGAGGTGGTGTGGAGGGCCAGAGGTCAAGGAGGCAGCAGTTTTATAACTTTTAACCATGAATTGAAAGAAGAAACAAACAACTGCCACTGCCTTGATGTTTTAGCCAGTTAGCCTCATTATCATCATCAGACAAACTAACTATAGTTTATGAGACAAGTCATCATCTTTCATAATTCTCTTCTTCCTGCCAGTGCCAATGCCAAAAGTAAAGTAAACAGTATATAGAGAAGGTGACTCAGACTACAGAAGCCATAGCCTAGGAAAGAATTTAAGAAAGAAAGTAAAGAAAATAACTGACAGGCTGAGCTGAGGGTGTAGAACGAACTTGATGTTGTATTTTGTGTTACCTTCCCTAAGGCCCTTAAAGGCATCTGACAATAAGTCACAAGCCAGTACTACTACACTAGTGGTACAAATAAAAGGGAGGATGTCAACGAATGAAAAGTCACTGCTGCCAAAACTGAGTGCACACTACAGTATAGTAGTCACTCACAAAAGGTGACAGACTAAATCAGATAGAAGGAAAGAAAACAAGCATTTGTCAATGCCGAATGTTTGCTTGCTGGCATTGGCATTGGTAGTGTAGAAGTTACAGAGCTGCATAACAGAAATGGCAGTGAAGTATAGAACTGAAGCCAACCCCACCACCACCCTGCAGAGAGTGACAGGCATTGGGGTGTGCCTTTGGGTCGTCAGGCATAATGGCCACACCATTTCACCACACCTCATCCTGCAGACACTGAAAGTGTCACGGTGTGCCTTGGGGTCTTTGGCCCTTATGCACACCCCATTCCATCAGAAAATATGGTGAGATGGGTGCAGTATAGGAGAATGGGGTGAACTTTGGGGCCAAAGAGTCCAAGGCACACCTCGATGCCTCTCACTGGCTGCAGGGTGTGGAATGGTATGAGCATTACAGGCAAGAATCCCAAGTCACACCCCTGATGCCTGTCATTCTCTACAGGGTTGGGCATTATGGTTGGAAACCCTAACACCTCAGGCATTCGTTGGTATTTTCACTCCAAATTTTCAACATGTTTTTTTTGTGACCCCACCTCATGAACAGCGGCAATATCAGTTTGTTAGCCGAAAGCTGCTTATGCACAGCAACTACGGCATTTAGCACCACAGGTGCAAAACACATTCTGAACAGGATGTGAAAAATGACAGCTGTACTGTTCATGGGGAGGTGTAAAAAATGGCAATGTTGCAAATCTGCAGTAAAAATATTAAAAACTGGTGAAGTCACGAAAGCGCAGCACAGAAACTGTACAACGACACCCGTAACGTAATTAGTTTTGGTTTTTTACAGCAGATTGTCAACACAGGCATTTTTGACCTCGATCATGAACAGTGTCACTGTGATTTTCTTTATCTGTCCTGAACAATGATTTCCCACAGCGCACACGCATTCTGCGCGCTGAAAGTGGAAAACACTTTTCGCCATGTTGTGAAAAATGACAGCTGTACTGTTCATAAGGAAGTGTGAAAATGCCACTGGTGAAAATCTGCACTGAAAATATTACAAAGTCATGAACTTACGAGGGTGCGTGGAAACTGTGCAATGCTCACTCGTAACACAGTCATTCTATGGACTTTTGTCACCAAATTTTCAACATAGCCATTTTAAGACCTCTGCTCATGAACAGTGTAACTGTGATTTTCTTAATCTGTCCCAAACATTGCTTTCACACACCAACTGCACCATTGTGCGCTACATGTGCGGAAACACATTTGGGGCAACATGTGAAAAATGGCAGCTGTACTGTTCATAAGGAAGTGTAATAAAATGGCAATGTGGAAATTGGAGGACACTTGTAAACTTACTAGCCATATGAGGAACTGCGCAATCTATTTTCTAAAACAGTCATTTTAGATTTTTTTTACTAAATTTTCAACATAGTCATTTTAAGACATCTGCTCATGAATAGTGTCACTGTGATTTTCTTAATGTGTCCCATACATTGATTTCAAGACACCGACTCACGCCCATTGTGCACTACATGGGCGAAACATGTTTTGGGCAAATGTGAAAATGACAGCTGTACTGCTCATAAGGAAGTGTAATAAAATGGCAATGTTGAAAATCTGGAGTGAAAATATTGAAAATCGCGAAACTTACGAAATGCAGCGTGAGGAACTGCTCAACGCACGCTCAGAAAACAGTCATTTTAGGAATCTTTTCACCAAATTTTCAACATAGCCATTTTAAGACCTCTGCTCATTAACAGTGTCACTGTGATTTTCTTAATGTGTCCTATACTGATTTCTCAAGACAACCCACTGCGCCTACATTGTGTGCTACATGGGCGGAAACACATTTTGGGCAAGATGTGAAAAATGACAGCTGTACTGCTCATAAGGAGGTGTGGTAAAATGGCAATGTTGAAAATCTGGAGTGAAAATATTGAAAATTCACGAACTTACGAGCATGCGTAGGAACTGCGCAACGCGCACTTGTAAAACAGTCATTTTTAGGAATTTTTCCACCAAATTTTCAACATAGGCTTTTTGAGAGCCCACCTTATGAACAGTGGCAGTGTCATTTCATTACTCAGTCCCGAAAGGTGATTTCACGCAGTGACTGCGAAATCACCCTTCAGGGCCTATTAATGCCATGACAGTGAGAGCATTCATGAGAAGTGGTCCCAAAAACTCCATGTTGAAAATTTGGTGCAAAAATTCCAAAAAATGCCTGAGATATGCAGCAAAGTTGAAAAAACCCTATCTATCCCATTATACAGCTTACCGGCATTTCCTCAGTTCGCGGTCGGCTTTGAAGAGCGCAGATGTGTTCCCGGTCCACCAAAGATCGTCGCGCCCAGAGTCTGGAGGTAAGTATGGGGTGAGGGAGGTGTGCGGAGGCGGGTGCACAGTGGGTGGGTGCGGTGGGCAGAGACAGCGAGGACCGTTTTTCAGTTTCAGGTTGTTTTGTTTTTTAAATGACGGGGACATTTGCCATGCTGGGTGGGCTCAGCGTGGCACAAGGATAGCTGGTGGGGGCATGGAGCCAACGGGATTGGGCAGCCGTGCTGGTGACAGCATCTGTTACCACACTGGGTGGGCTCCTCAGCGTGGCAATCTCTGTACTTGGGGATTAGTGGAGCCGACGGGATTGGACACCCGTCGGCTATACATCGTAGCCATGCTGGGGCGGGCACCCAGCGGCATATGGAACTCAATTTGGGAGGTGCAGCACAGCCGACGGGGATTGGGCACCCGTGAGCTACACAGTGAGGGGGTGAGCATGCAGTATGCGGTGTGTGTGTGTGTGTGTGTGTGTGTGTGTGTGGTGTGTAGGGGGGAGCACGCATGAGCAGGCGATATCTTATCACTGTTCACTGAAGCCGTAGCTCCCTTTCAACTGTACTCCACTGCATTTGGACTGCTGTCATAGACAGCTCCAGCAGGCATTGGAGAACCGCGCCGTGCCTGCAAACACACTGACTGAATTGAAGAGGGCTGCCACACCTCAAAACTCGGATGATGGCACTATGTTTCTTGCATATGCGTGCAAGCAAACATAAAAAGGAAAGAACTGACTGGCTGAGGGTGTAGGAATCGGATATAACTTGGTGTTTAAACTTTTTGTGCAGCATTACCTTCCCTAAGGCCCTCAAGGGCATGATAAGCCAATAAAGCCAGTAGTACTACGCAAGTAGTACAACTAAAAGGGAGACATCCCTGCCAAAACAGTGCACAGACAGCACAGTATAATATAGTAGTCACAAAAGGTGAGGTGACTCAGACTAAATCATAGAAGCCTAAAGGAAAGAACTGACAGGTTGAAGGTGTTGTGTGGATTAACTTGGTGTTTGTTTGTGTGCTACCTCCCTTATTCCCTAAGGCAGTTAAGGGCATGATAAACCAGTAGTAGTGCACTAGACTGGTACAAATAAAAGGGAGAAGGGGTATAAAACCCTAACAACAAATAAGAAAAAAGTGTAGTGTAACAAATAATTATACAAAACCAAAAGGCATTAATAAAGACAAGGAAATAACTAACTCCTGAGGGTGTAATGTAACTTGTTGTTTGTGTTGTGTAGTGTAACAATTATACAAAAGACACTGAAAAAGAAAGGCCTAGATCCCACTATAAAGATAAAGAAGGAAAGAACTTAAGGACTACTAGTAAAGGAGGAAGAGAGTAAGGGGGCAAAGAGGCTTCTGCTTTTTTTGTTAACCATAAGTAAAGTGCAAGTTTCACTAAACAGACTAACTGCCCGTTTGCCTAAGGGAAAAAAAGAAAGAAAGAAGAAGAGAACAAGGGAACTAGGCTTCTGTTAACTTGTTGCCCACGGAAGTAGAAGGTGCAATGGTGCAAGTAACTGCCTATTTGCCTAAGATAAAAAAAAATCAAAAGCAGAATAGAGAGCATTAGAGCAAGGGACTGCGAGTGCAAGGCTTCTTTGTGTTGCTTTTGCCCATAATTAAAGCTAGGGCAAGGTGCACACTGTGCTAGTCTGTAATATCACAGTGTGCACTGTGGAGCAGACAGTGCTAAAGGTAAAGAAATCAGGGACAGAGAGAGAGAGAGAGGCTAGGCTGAGGGGACAGTCACAGGGACATGAAAATTCTAGGAACACCACTGTACTGTTATTAATAGAAAAGTAGAAAACAGTAAAGAGATAGAGAGGGAGACCAATGTATAAGGGGACTGGAGGAGACAGAGGGTAGAGAGGAAAGATTAGTTATGATAAGGACAGGCTAGGCTGCACTGGTACTCTCTCTGACTACTGGTACATGGAGTGATTAGTACTAGTCTAGAACAAGAACAGTATTAATTTGCTACCAGTACCTAATTAGGGTACCTGCCTCTGGCTGCCTCCTGAAAAGAGAAAAGTGATTCTGTCCATCTATCAGAGACTGTGTGTTGTAGTGTGTGTGTGTGTGTGTGTGTGTGTGTGTGTGTGTATGTGTGTGTGTGTGTGTGTGTGTGTGTGTGTGTGTGTGTGTGTGTGTGGAAAATAAATATTCAAAAAACTTTTGAAGTAAATAAAACAAACACAGTACATTTTGGAGTGTACAACAAATGTGATTAAAAACACAGCCCCACCCAAGCCCATCTCTTCAGAGTTGTGTTCTAGATAATAAAACACAGACACAGTTCATTTCTTGAACACATTTTTATTTAAACTCAGGCCCCCCACCCCACCCACAGTGGCCATCTCTTACTTGTGCTTGTGCTGTGTTCTAGCCTCTACTCTATTCTTTTAGTTCTAAATTCTAAAGTTGTATAATAAAACAAACACACAGAGGAAGTACCAACTTGCTGAGTTTAGCTGTGTGACTTGACGAGCCTGCCTTGTTAGATAAACTGACACAAACCTCATTCCTCATTGCCACTGCCACAGTAGTAACGTAGACTGATAGGGCCAGAGATCCCTGCTTGCATGCTGTTGTGTGTGACTGGTGTGTCCTAAGAAACTCACAGGGTACCACTTATTTTAAAGTTCCACTTGTTGCCCCAGCCAACTTGCTGAGCTTAGCTGTGTGACTAGTCTGCCTTAGGTGGCTGATCCTCACCGTATTCCTCATTGCCACTGCCAAAGTAGTGTAGGTAGATTTCAAAATGGACACATTTGTTATTCGTGTTTGTGCATCTCATTGAGAGACTCAACAAGCTCACCATCTACTTCAACATGTGCTATTGAACAACATAGTGAGGTTACAAACAAGAATGATTCATTAATACAGTTAGATCCTAGAAGTCAAGAACCACGCCAACCCAAAATTGCTGGTTGAATCATCCGTTACATCTGGTGGTTACTGTGATGTGAGAAGAGCACAGCAGTGGCAGATATGTTTTCAGATTGCAACGCTCTGCACAAATTGCTTTGCAGACATGAAGTTAGTGTGCTATACAAAGGTCAGCACCTGAAAAGACACATAGAACCAAGATGGACCAGTCACCTGCAAACCTTGGAAGTAATCCTCAATAATTTGGAAGACATTCAGTGTTCTGTCACAGTTTGCAAATGGTTACAGTGATCTGTGAGCTGAAGCAAGTGGACTATTGAAAGTTACAAAATCATCCCAGTTCCTGTTCATGGCAGAGGTTATGAGAATGAATTTTAATGTGTTTGCCCCAGTGAATAATTACCTGCACAAGGAATTGATGCACTTGCCAAGGGACTTGAATTGATTACTGTTTTCATGTGAAACACTTCAAAGAGAGAACTGTTTGAAGATTTTGTAGTAGATATTTCATCCAAGCACCAGATTTTGAAAAGTGCCAGGGATGAAACATTACATTACGCCATGCTGGTGGTCACCAAAAGAGCCAGGTGTCTGCCCAAAAGTTTCAAGATTCAGTCATCACTGAGCATTTACAGGATTCCAAACTTTAAATGAACATCAGTGGTCCTAGATTTATCATGAACTGATTGATGAAACCACTAGTGAATTGCAAAGAAGATTTTCTCAGAGGAACTCTGAGTTATACAAAAGCTTGTCAGCAATGTATTCTTCTAGCTCTCCCAACTTCTTGAAAATGGAATCTCTACATACTTTGATTTACTTGCTTGGATTAGATATTAAAAAAGTGAAAGATGAAATGGCTGTATTCAAGACTGATGGAAAAGAAACAATGCAGAGAATTTGAAGAAGTTCTTGGTGCTGCCAAGGAATCAAAGAAGCCGTTCCCATGTATTTTTGAAATGTGTATTGCTGTCTTGCTATTTGGAGCATCAACTGCTGCTTGTGAAAATTCCTTTTCTTGTTTGAAAATAATTTTATCATATCAGAGGATGAGCATGGGTCATGAATGAAAGAGAAACCTCATTCTCCTGTCATAGGAAAATTATGTGACTTCAAGTCTCAACCCGGATGTCTTTGTGGAAGAATTCAAATGCTACTATCCAAGAAGACTTCAACTTTAGTTTCATGAACACAGTTAACCTTTCATAGCACTTACATGTTTAGAGTTAACTGTTAAATGATTTACAAGTAGATAAAACAAGGCTTAGTTCTGACATCTGACTGACACTGCATTTTTGACAAATCATGTGACAGGATGCGTGACTGGTAGCTGTCCCCCCAGTCATTCTTTCTGCCCCCCCCCCCCGGCTCACTGTCCTAGCTATGGGCCTGGTTTCCAGATCCCCCATCTTCTTCAGCAGCCTTCGGTGTGGCACTGACCCGAATGCCTTGCTGAAGTCAACGTGAAGTAAATATACTCCATGCCTCTTATCAACTACCCTGGTTACTCAGTCAAAGAATACTATCAGATTGGTCTCACAAGCCTGCTTGCCATAGACCTGTGCTGCTTACTATCCTGAAGTCCATTTTTCTCCAGGTATTTCTCTAGGTATTCCTTCACTAGTGTCTCCATCAGTTTCCCCACCACACAGGTAAGGCTGACGGGTCTATAGTTATTTATTAAACAAGTAATAAAAAGAGAACAAATTGGATTGCTATCACTCACCACAGGCTAGGTTAACCAGTGCTTTGCCATACAGAGCTTTATCAGGGGCCCCAATACCCCAGGGGTTTCAGTTAGAGGACACTATCAGGATTGAGGGCATAATAAGACACATGGGAGAGAGCCAGACATGACTGTCCACATGGGAAACACAATCTGGAGAACCATGAGTTAGAGGAGAGAAGATAACTTCAGCAGATTAGGCAGCAGGTGAAGACAGAGTCTTTCAACTGATGGTTGAAGGTTCAGTGGAGGGAGGAAGTGTTTAGGTTTGTGGGTGACTGGGGAGAATTCTTGGACAGGAGGCTCTTCAGAAGGAATGGCCTGCATCCCACAGAAGAAGGGACAAATGCTCCAGGGAGAAGTTTGATGTCTACATCACTAAGCTTTAACTAAGTAGGGAAGAGGCTTAGGCTAGGCATTGGCTTAACTGAGTCACAGCAGCAAGGAGCCCTGTAAAGCAATCTCCCAACTAAGGGTCAAGAGTCACAAAGCAAACTTCAGGAAAGTATGCAAGGAGTTATAAAGGGAGCCATAACAGAGGTGACAAAATCATGCATGAGGAGGGTTATTAAGAGGAACAAGCACGAAACTACTTTTGTGTCCAAGGGGTGGAGAGAGGTGAAGGTCAAAAGGATGGTGTTCAAGAGGTGTAAGGACATGCACAGTGAAAAGAGTAGGAGTATTACCAAAGGAAACTGAAACATGCAAGTAGAATGGTTATTGAAATCAAAAGCAGAAACATAATTAAAAATAACAGAAGGAGTAAAAGGAGGATAAAGAGTTTTCCAGACATATCAAGGAAAAAGGAAGACAAAGGGGAGATTGTCAGGTTAAAGGAGGAGAATGTGGCAGGATGATGCACAAAAGGCAAATTTACTGAACAACTACTTTTGTTGTGTATTCATGGATGAGGATGGAGGCCACCACCAAAAAGTAGTGTAAGGGCTTCCTCAATGGAAGTGAGAGGAATGGAGGTGGCACAGATCACAGAGGACATAATGTGGAAAGGTCATCCAACTCTTACATAAGACAAGGTGCTGGGTCTCAATGGTTTACATTCAAGGGTTTTCAAGGAACTAGGGCCAGAATTGGCAGCACTCCCTATGGATCCGTTCAGATGCTCCCTGGAAATGGGGATGGTTCCAGGGGACTGGAGATCTGCAGATGTGGTACAACTGCATAAGACAAGGTAAGGAAATGTTATTTTATTTGTTGAGCACCCTATCCCAAAGGACATGGGAGCTACACATACATATATTAATGAAACAAATAAAAATCATTTAACTATAGCAGTCAATTAATACAATTAGAGGTACAAACAGAACACAAAAGGATCCAAGCCATATGCCAGGTTGAATAGATGACGTTTTGGGCCCTTTAAATGCTCATTAAAGGGGAACCCTCAGCTGAAAAGCCAAGGAGTTACATATTGCCAGGGTTAACACAGAACAAGCTCGATTGCCAGACTGTTTTAAGAATCTCTCGGAAGGCCAGCAATAATCTTTTGAAGAAGTGCAGAGGCTGGCTGGGAATATACCAGACCAAGAGGTCATATAGGTAGGCAGGGCCTGATCCATGCAAGGCTTTGTAGGTTAACAAAGCAACCTTGAAAGTGACACACCACCTAATCGGAAGCCAGTGCAGCTCCTGCAGCACAGGCGAGAGATAGACAAGATATCAACCTGGCTGCGACATTCTGCACACCAAACCTCCAGATAGCCTTAGGTATAAAGCAATACAGTAGTCACGTCTCGAGGTCATGAAAGCATGTACCTGGGTCATCAGATCCTCTTGCCTCAGACAGGGTCTAATCCAGGAGATATTCTTTAATTGGAAAAATCCAACCTCTGACTATGGTCAACACCTGATGTTCTAGTGACAACAAGAGTGGGGACAAAGAGGACTTGGGTAACTACAGGCTGGTAAGCCTTACCTCAATTGTTGGCAAGCTTCAAGACACCATAGTTAAGAGAACATATTGGAATACCTTGAAGCTAATGGGATGCAGGACAGTAAGCAGCAGGGTAATACTCACTACTGATGTCCATGCTTCAGCAGATAGAGGTGCCAGTTCCAAGGGTGGCCAGCCCCAGCTGTTTCAACTGAATCAACAAAGGTGAACTTCACTTGCTAGTTGCAAGATTCAAAGTCTTCATTTTATAAAGATAACAAAAGCAAAATATCAGCTAACCCTAGTGCAGAATGCCTAGACTACTCCGCGTTTTGCTCATAAGTACTTTGTCAGGAATGAAGTCTGTTAGTGGGAGTCTGCATCAAGTACCCACAGAAGTGCACAAATCACAGTACCATAACAAGCATTTGTCAATGCTGAACATTGGCTGCTTGTTAAATAATTTGTGTTTTGTAATTCTGATCCCTATATTTGTACACCAAGTATTCCATATAACCTTCTTATGACCCTACCTAATGAACACAGTCAGTGAGAATTTTCAAATCCCCAGCAAAATGCCATTCCATGCCACAGGTACGAAGTACATTCTGGACAGGTTTTGAAAAATGACAGCTGTTACATTCATGAAGTGCTGTGAGGAATGGCTATGTTGAAAAGTTGGGGTCCAAATGTTGAAAATTACCAAAGTTACAAGACTGCATTGGCAGATTTCAATGTAGGCTCATAAGTTTGTTGTTCTTTAATATTTTGCCTCAAATTTTCAACATAGCCTCTTATGATCCCACCTCATGAACAAGTGCAGAGAAAATTATCGACTACTGCCCAAAAGGTGATTTCATACAGCAACTGCAAAATCGCCTTTGGGATGTGCCAGTGCCGTGGCTCAGTAGGTAGCACACTCGCTTCTGAGGGTGGGAGATCAGAGCGCTGTGGGTTCAGTTCCCACATCTGGCACTTGGGTTAATATCCCAATACTGACACTGTAGTGCAGCATGAGAGGGGTGCTGCAGTTCTGAGGTGCCGCCTTTCGGATGAGACGTTAAACCGAGGTCCCATCTGCCTGGATTGGTGGTAGTTCAGGTGGATGTTAAAGATCCCGTGGCACTTATCAAAAAGAGTAGGGGAGTTTTTATTGAAATAAGAAACATAGTAAGCAACACAAAAAAATTCATAAACCAATCAAATGACAATAATACAAATTGGTGAAAGGGGAAAAGGAAAAAGGAAAAAAACAACAAAAAATAAATAAAGGAAAACAACACATCACTTAAACTTTATAAAATGGAGAAACCCTTTCCACCACTTCAAAAGTGTGGCAGGAGCCAATCGCTATGCGTCTTGAGAATAAATTTTCAAAAGTTTGTTCACAACTAACATACTAAAAACATGGTAAGGCATTTTTCGTTGGTACAACACCCATTGGCATCTAGCTTGCCATAAGTAAAACCTTAGACAGCAAAAAAATGACAAAGTCCCTTCATGAAAGCAAGAAAAACCCACCGGGTAACATCCTAGAACCAAAATATCATAGGAAAGTAAAGTGAGCCAAGGAAAGCCCCATAAGTTAGCCAAAAAAGCCCACAAACCAGTGGAATAAGAACACTGAAGAAAAAAATGTTTCATAGTCTCCACTATATTAATACAATCAATATAAGGTCAATTTCTTTCCTCAATTGTCTTATATTTAGCATTGCCTCGGACATTTAAATGACCATAAAAGATCAGCCACTGCATTTCCCATTGGAGATGAGGCAATCTGAGACTGTTCAACTGAACCAAAACTTTAGAGTAAAAGGGGCAATTCTTAAAACAAGGCTCTTGAGGGTATAAATTTAACATGATTGATTGATAAAGGCTTTTAGTCTTATTTTTCAAAATCATCTCTTTCGTAATACCCCATTTATACAATTTCTGGGCAGTGGGCGAAAATAACAAGGAAACCAGACATGCGGATTAATCTTGAGGGGCCAAAATAAGCCAATTCTGAAAATATTTTGCCAGCAGTTTATGGAGACCACATTCCCCAGTTCCTTTTACTAAACCTAAGCCACTCTTAACTGTACACATAAAAAATAATGTATGTAAAAACAACAGGGTTGATCATCCCGAGGCCTCTTGATTTATTATTCAGGTAAGTATAAACCCTCTTAATCGGTTTAAGCTGTTACCCCACAACATTTGGAAAAATAAACAGTACACCCTTGTCTCCAGTTTGACGCGAGTGGAAAAATCATTGCAATGTATTGCAGACACGGCAAAAGAAACTGCTTAATCACCTGTACACGCTTTAGTTTAGAGAATTTCCACTTCTTCCATCTAGTCACTTTGTGTTCCACAACTTGAAGAGCCGATTCCCAATTTTCTACTGGCAAATTCTGAGAGCCAAACAGAATGTCCAAAATTTTGAGGGGGGTTCTAGTAATACAGATTCCCTCCTGTAAGGCCTCAAAAGGGCCCGCAGCCCCAACAAACAACCCTTTTCTTTTTTGCAAATTCAGCTTAGCATTCGATATTCTGGAAAAATCAGCAAAGGCCTCCAAAAACAGATGTACAGAAGTCTGGTCAGAAAAATACAAAACTAAATCATCAGCATATGCCTGCAATAGGAGATGCTGGTCCCGGGACAAAGTTCCGAAACTCCAGTCCAGCGTGGAACCCAACCAAGGTTTGTAAAAGGATCTAATGAAAGACATAGAGAAGGGGCTGAGGGACAGCCTTGACGCACTCCAGTAGTCGGGGAAAACTGGCGGTCGACGACCTCTCAAAAAGGAAAACAACATTATGCTGATATAACATCCTGAATAAGGCGACCAGTTGTACTGGGACCCCATAACTTTCAAGGGTCAAAAACAAAAGGGTAAATGAACTCGGTCAAAAGCTTTTTCCAAATCAGCTACAACCAGGCAACTACAAATGCCTGTCACTGAGAGGTGCTCAATAACATCCCAGCATCATTAAGCTGATTGGATCTTCCTATCAGGTATTCCACAGGAGTGGAAGGAGAAATCACCAATCTAGCATAATTAAGAGTAATAGGCCACCAATTCTTAATGTTATGTTTATCCCCAGATTTAAACAAATAAATCAATAAACCATCTGAAAAAGGAGGAAAAAACTCAGTATGCTTAATAAAATGCTGAAATAAAAGAAAAAGACATTGGACCAATACATCAGAAAAAACTTTATATAAAGAATTAGATAAGCCATCCATGCCAGGCGAGATATTAGGTTTTAAGGCCTGTATGACCTTCAAGATTTCCCCCTGAGAAATGGGTTCTAACAATTGTAAGGCTTCTGATGACTCGGACGGAATAGTGATACCACTCAAATATAAATGCATGGAGTCATCAGAAATCGGAAGGGAGGATTCCAAGGACCGAAAATGAGACATAATCAATTCTCCTAACTGTGGGACGGTATCAGCTATAGAGTTATCAGGGTTTAGAAGTGAATCCATATTAGAGGAATCCCTCAAAACCTTACAAGCTTCAAAGGGGTCACCCAAAGGGGATTTTTTGATACCATTGGTTAAAATGGCTTGTAAAGTTTTAGCTCGGTCATACTGATAAACCCTCATTTGTTCTTGTACATTACTTATTTGAGCAGAATAATCCCAATGCAACGAGTACGCTGCTGTAGTAAGTCTTTGAAGCTGTTGCCTAAGAGACAAATACTTAAAAAAATTAGAATTTTTCATTTTAACCCCTTGATTTTTAAACCAATTACGCAAATCAGCCTTAGTCCCCAAACACCAATCCCCTAAATCAGAATACAAAAAAAGCTACCGACAATCTTGCCTTTAGAATGCATTTCACCCCAATCTGTACATGGGTAAACCTAAAATGGAACTGTTAAGTTTCCACCGGACTTGCCTGTACTCAAAAGAACTAGGTAGCTGGAATGTACATAATAAAAAGGAATGGTCCGAAAATTCACTAGGAGTCATTTCAAAGGAATGAACCTGTATACCAGGGAAACAAACATATAATCAATAACAGAAAAACCTTTCCTTTACGGAAAGAAAATTGTGTACCATGGGAAGAAGAGCAAAAACAAGTAATCAAACCAGCTATTTTGACAATATTGGCTAACGCATGAGAATCACAATAAAGTTTGTTACCCTGTTTAGACAATGTAGGAATAGTGCAGTTAAAGTCCCCTCCCCATAGAATCTTAACAGAGGTGACCAAATAGGGTTGAATAGATTTAAAACAGGCCACTCTTCCAGCTTTCATTTGGGGACTATAGATATTGATAAAACGATAACAAGTGCCTTGCCATTTACCGTCGAGGATCAAAACCCTGCCTGGTATGAGATCAATTAGATTATGTAAAAAAAAGAAAAGGAATTAAACAAAATACCAATACCATCAGCCCTGTCCACACCAAAGAACCAAAAGGAAGGGCCCCAAACCCAATCTCGCTTAAAAGAAGCTAACTGCTTCACAGAATACATCCAAGTTTCCTGCAAGAAACAGACAGTTAAATGCTGGTCATGAATATGATGAAAAAGGGCCTGTCTTTTAGCATTATTATGTTTGCTTGCACGCATGTGCAAGAAACATAGTGCCATCATCGGAGATTTCGGAGGTGTGTCACCTCCTTCCAATTCAGTCAGTATGCTAGCAGGTGCGGCCCCTGTAAGCCAATGCATTTAGAGCTGTCTATGACACGCTCCCAAAATGCAGTGGCATACAGTTGAAAGGGGAGCTACGCTTGAGTGAGCAGCGATAAGATAAGGCTGCTTGCGCGCAGCTCCCCAACAGACGCCGCAGGCGCAGCGCCCCGCACGCATCACTGTATAGCCGACGGGTGCCCAACTGCCGGCTGCCATGCTCTTCCGCCTCCCCCAAACGCTATAAAATGCCATGCTGGGTGCCCACCCCAGCGTGGCAACTAATCATATAGCCGACGGGAGTGCCCAATCCCCCATCGGCTGCACTGTCCTCCCCCAGTAGGAGAGTGCCACGCTGGGAGCCCACCCCAGCGCGGGGCAATTCAGAAGCCGACGGGGTGCCCAATCCCCCGCCGGCTGAACGTCCACCCAACGACCTTGTGCCACGCTGAGAGCCCACCCCAGCGTGGCAAACGCCCCACGCCGTCCATTTTTTTTTTCACCTGTGAAGAAAAAAACGTCGCACGGTGAGTCTCCCCGCCCTCCCACAACCCGCACCCACCCACTGCACACCAGCCTCCCCACTCCCCCACCCCATACTTACCTCTGGACCTCGGCGAGTGATCTTCGTGGACCGGGAACACGCCTGCACTCTTCAAAGGCGACCGCGAACTGAGGAAATGCCGTAAGCTGTATAATGGGCTAGATAGGGGTTTCAACTTCTGTGCATATCTCAGGCATTTTTGAATTTTTGCACCAAATTTTCAGCATGGGGTTTTTGGGACCCCTTCTCATGATTGATGTCACTGTCATGGCGTTATTCAGGCCTGAAGGGTGATTTCGCGCAGTGACTGTGAAATCACCCTTTGGACCTGAATAACACCATGACAGTGACATCAAACATGAGAAGGGGTCTCAAAAACCCCATGTTGAAAATTTGGTGCCAAAATTCCCGAAATTGACTGTTTTACGAGCGTGCGTTGCGCAGTTCCTACGCAGGCTCGTAAGTTCGCGAATTTTTAATATTTTCACTCCAGATTTTCAACATTGCCATTTTACCACACCTTCTTATGAGTAGTATAGCTGTCATTTTTCACATCTCACCCAAAATGTGTTCTGCCCGTATTAGCGCACAATGGCGAGTCGGTGTTGAGAAATCAATGTATGGGACAAATTAAGAAAATCACAGTGACACTGTTCATGAGTAGATGTCTTAAAATGGCTATGTTGAAAATTTGGTGGAAAAGTCCTAAAATGACTGTTTTACTTAGCGCGCAGTTGCGCAGTTCCCACGCACGTCAGTAAGGGCGTGAATTTTCAATATTTTCACTCCAGATTTTCAACATTGTCATTTTACCACACCTTCTTATGAGTAGTACAGCTGACATTTTTCACATCTCACCCAAAATGTGTTTCCTACATGCATGGCACAATAGGCCAGTTGGTGTGCGAGGTCAATGTATGGGACAAATTAAGAAAATCACAGTGACACTGTTCATGAGCAGAGGTCTTAAATGGCTATGTTGAGAATTTGGTGAAAAATTTCAAAAATGACTGTTTTACGAGCGCATGCTTGTACAGTTCCTATGCACGCCGTTAGTTTGCAAATTTTCAATATTTTCACTCCAGATTTTCAACATTGCCATTGTACCACACCTTCTTATGAGTAGTACAGCTGTCATTTTTCACATCTCACCCAAAATGTGTTTCCGCCCATGTAGCGCACAATGGCGCAGTCGGTGTGCGAAATCAATGTACAGGACAAATTAAGAAAATCACAATGACACTGTTCATGAGCAGAGGTCTTAAAATGGCTATGTTGAGAATTTGGTGAAACATTCCTAAAATGACTTTTACTGGCGTCGTTGCACAGTTCCTATGCATGCTCGTAAGTTTGCAAATTTAATATTTTCACTCCAGATTTTCAACATGTCCATTTTATTAAACTTCCTTATGAACAGTACAGCTGCAATTTTTCATATGTCGCCTAAAATGTGTTTTGCGACATGTAGCGACAATGGTGCTGTTGGTGCGAAAGCAATGTTTAGGACAGATTAAGAAAATCACAGTTACACTGTTCATGAGCAAAGGTCTTAAAATGGCTATGTTGAAAATTTGGTGACAAAAGTCCATAAAATGACTGTGTTACGAGTCAGCATTGCACAGTTTCCATGCACCCTCGTTAGTTCATGACTTTGTAATATTTTCAGTCCAGATTTTCACCAGTGGCATTTTTCCACACTTCCTTATGAGCAGTACAGCTGCCATTTTTCACAACATGGCTGAAGTGTGTTTTCACAGTTTCAGTGCAGAGATGCGTGGTCGCTGTGGGAAATCATAGTTCGGCACAGATAAAAAAAATCACAGTGACACTGTTCATGATCGGAGGCACCAAAATGCCTGAGTTGACAATCTGCTGTAAGAAATCCCCAACCTAATTATATTACGGGTGTGCGTTGCACAGTTTCTATGTACACTCGTGACTTCACCATTTTTTTTAATATTTTTACTACACATTTGCAACATAGCCATTTTTTACACCTCCCCATGAAAGAGTACAGCTGTCATTTTTTACATCCTGTTCGGAATATTTTGCATCTGTGGTGCTAAATGCCGTAGTCACTGTGCATAAGCAGCTTTCAGCTAACAAACTGATATTCCCCCTGTTCATGAGGTGGGGTCACAAAACAAACATGTTGAAAATTTGGAGTGAAAATACCAACGAATGCCTGAGGTATTAGGCTTTTCAACTATAACGCCCGACCCTATAGAGAATGACAGGCATCAGGGGTGTGACTTGGGATTCTTGCCTGTGATGCTCATACCATTCCACACCCTGCAGTCACTGAGAGGCATCGAGGTATGCCTTGGACTCTTCGGCCCCAAAGTTCACCCCATTCTCCTATACCGCACCCATCTCACTGTACTTCCTAATGGAATGGGGTGTGCATAAGGGCAAAAGATCCCAAGGCACACACCGTGACACTTGTCAGTGTCTGCAGGGTGGGGTGTGGTGAAATGGTGTGGCCATTATGCCTGATGACCCAAAGGCACACCCCAATGCCTGTCTGTATCTGCAGGGTGGTGGCGGGGTTGGCTTCAGTTCAATACTTCACTGCCATTCCTATTATGCAGCTGTCTAACTCCTACACTACCAATCCCAATGCCAGCAAGCAAACATTCGGCATTGACAAATGCTTGTTTAACAAGCTGTGGGAGTTAAAGGAACCCCAAAGCTACCTCATTTATGGGCAAAGTGGGAGAGAAAAAAAGAACTCCTTATTTTTTCCTCTTTTTTTTTTTCTTCTCTTTATAATTATCCACGGACTGCGACATAGTGGACAAGGAGGATTTCTGGGAGTCTGAATCACCCAAATCCATTTCCGTGTCCCCCCAAGGCGTAAAAAGAGCCGCATATGAGTTGCTAATTTCGAGGCCAGAAGCAGAAGGGGGAGATTTAGGATGCAAATTCCTAGAAGATCTGCTCCTGGGCAAAGATGGCCCAGGGACTGAGATCTTAGATTCTTTCCCAGCAACCCCAGAGACCTCCTCCATATAACACACAGGAGTAAAATCCAAGGAGCCAGGAGGGCCCATACGAGGTTTTTATCTACCAACGGAACAGAGTCCACTCCATGAAAGTGCCTTCATCCAAACCATTGAAGAGAGAGGGGAGAAATGATCTGCACCCACAGGCACATCTTGTCTCTTATCTGAAGAAGGAGGTGGTAATTGTGAAAGGAGGGAAGGAGGGGGTTGGGAAGATTTGGATTGAGGTGTAGGGAAGAATGGGAGCCAAGGCATCCTGGGCATTCTGAATAAGAAGGTCAGAACTATAAAGTTACCTTGTTCCTGGCAGCCCAAGAACAATCACGAAAACTATGGCCAGATTCATCACAGAGGTCACACCTGGAAATATTAATGCATTGCATAATGACATGTCCTACTTCCCCACAATTCTCACAACGTGGTTGATCACAAACACTGGAAAGGTGAGTCCTAGACCCACACTTATAACAAGCACGTGGTTGACCTCCATAAAAACAGACCCCCTATCTCTTCCTAGCATAAAGGAATTTGGAATATGAGTTACCCCAGACTCAGATTGCCTCAGTTTAACTTTATATTTCCAGGCCCCTGTCCAAAAACACTCAGAATCTAAAATAGGTTCTGGGCTGCTTAAGAACCTCACATTTCTGTAACAACCAAAGGTGATATCCTCCACATGGAACCCCTCATTTCTAACATCACTGTAACATATTTAATTAAAGGTTTAGAAAGAGGTATAACCAAGAAGGGGGTCCATGTAGGAGAAAACTTCACCTGACCATAGCGGTCCCAAAACAAATCCAAGCCATGAGGTGTTCGGAAACTGATGTCAAAGTTGTCTTCTCCAGATATGTTAATGAAAGCATACACGTCCTGGGGGTTAAAATGTAAAGAATCCTTCAGCAGAGTTTTCCCCACATAATACCTGTCAGGTCTGTCTTGCAGACCCTCCTTATAACGTATACGAACTGCATTCCGTCGGGGTGCCGCTTCCCTTTTCGAAGAAGAAAAAAGATCAGACATAAGGGGTTTATGAGATGAGGGTTTGGGCAAGGAGGAGTCCTGTAATGGCACTTTATTAACCAAAGGAGGCAAGCCTGCTTTTGTGGGGGGGTTGAGGTAAGGAAGAGTCCTGCGATGGCACGCAATTCACCTGAAGAGGCAAGTCAGTATTTGTAGGGAGGGATACTGAAACCGGAGTAGTAGAAGAAAGGAGGAGGCCCAGTTCCTAGGTATAGTATGCATGCTGCTAGTGAAACCTTTGGCTGAGGAGCCGGTTTCCACTCTGGAGAATGTTGTGAGAGGGGAAACTCAGAATCCCAAACAGGGTCAGGCTTCCAAACTCCAGTGGGAGTCTGTGTCCAGCCAGCCCCCAAAAGAGCTTTGTCCGGAGACCAGGATTCCTGAGAAACATCACCCGGAAGGGAAACAGAGACTGGTGCTTTAAGATGCATAAAAACCTGCTTTGGCTGTTGAGGAACAGAAGCACCAAAAGAAAATTTGGTAACCCCAGTCTGAGAAATAGCAGATGATTGATAAACAATGTCAGAACTCCCCTGAGCTCCCTCAGAATGAAGATGTTTAAAAACAAACCCAGCTGCTTTAGACAAAGGAGCAGATTCATTCTGGATAAAAGCAGAGGAGCCAACCCCCAATGAAGTAATACTGGTCCCAATGTCAGAACAAGGAGCCTCATTCTTTGGGGCAGAATGCAGTCCATCAGGCTGTAGGCACTCGCTGTAACTCACGACTTTACTGCCAGCCTGGAGTGAAGCTGCTGCTGAGCTAGATGCACTGCAATCAAGAGAAATAGACTCAGGTAAGTGACCCGCTCCCTTGGGGCCTCAAGGGTTGTAACTGCCGACAGAAGCTTGACAGGTGAAGAATCAGTTTTGACAGAGCAGTCTAGCGCTTAAAGCGCATTTCAAATAAGGGCTCCACAGATGATTTAAACAGCACAGTCTTATCCATAAGCTGAGCCAAGTCTCAGTAGGAACCGAGGGCAGATTTTCCTCAGAGCAGTCCGTGTTAGGTTGTAGCCGAACCCACAGTAGAGGACGAAACTTCATGGGCAAAGTCAGAATATGTAGAATATAATAGTAAACCTTACCACGCAACGCTGAATCTCCTGAGGGGTCACATCAGTTGAGAACTCTGAAGAAGCAGCCGCTACAAACCGGGTACCGAGAAGCCTGCAACTGCCCACTTGTATCCACAGTTCCAGATGGAACGGCAGTTTTCAAACTCGGAACAACAAATCCGTGGGGTAAGTCAACAATAGGTAAAACAGCTCCTTCATGTCCAGACTGAAGAAAAGAATCTGCCCAAACTAGCGGTGCATCCTGAAAGTCATTATCAGAATCTGAATCCACAACAGATAGTGAAACAGCCTCCATGGTGCTATCGGTGGGAGCAGAGGCTAACGCTCCCACCAAGCCAACAACCTCCTCCTTCGATGTCTGATGCAGAGTGGCCATCCTGACGATGGCCAGACCCCTGCTGGCAGCAATGCAGCAGCAGAGTAGAATTTCCCGTGTCCTGGCCAAATTTCCTCATTCACTAAAAATACCACCAACAGATCTGGTTCAAATTCAATTACTTACCATCTGTATCATCCCCCACCGTCGCCACTGAAAAAGGGACTTCTAGGCCCAAGGGCTTACCGGTCAACAAAATTCAACAAACAAACAAACACATTTTGGTCAGGATTTGAAAAATGACAGCTGTCACATTCATGAGGTACTGTAAAGAAGTGGCTATGTTGAAAATCTGGGGTCAAAATATTGAAAATTATCAGAGTTAGGAGCCTGCATTTGCAATTTTCAATGTAGGCTCATAGCTTTTTTTTTAATATTTTACACTAAATTTTCAACATAGCCTTCTCATGACCCCACCTCATAAACAAGGACAGAGAAAATTTTCAGTTTCTCCCCAAAAGGTGATTTTGCGCAGCAACTGTGAAATCACCTTTCTTGACAGATCTGCCTAATGTCATTGCCATAGTTCATGAGGTGAGGTCCCAAAAAAGGTATGTTGAAAATTTGGGGTAAGAATATTAAAAAATGGCCAAGTTATGTCATTAAGTTCAAAACCCCGTTGTAATACATTGAACCACACACCTGATTCCCTCAGTTCACGGTCTGAATTTGAAGAGTGAAGATGTGTCTGTGGCCTAGAAAAGATTATGGCCTCGGACTCCCAGTGGGTACGTAATGGTTTGGGGGTGGGTGAGTGCTGAGTGGGAGGGTCTGGTAGTGGGACTAATGGTGCAAAAGACATTGATGGACCAGTTTCCATTTTACAGGGTAAAGAATATTAAAAAAATGACAAAGGACAGTTTTCTAAATTTCGTGTGATGACACTGGAGTTTTGGGCACCCCAGTGTCAGTGTTATATTTAATGGGGGCTGCTGAAAGGAGGGTCAGGTGAGGGCACAGTTACAGGCCACCTGCAGCAGACATTGATAGACAGTTTTCTTTGTTTCAGGGAATGCTTAAAAATAAAAATAAAAAACGATGAGAGACAACACTGGGGGATTGGGCACCCCCAGTGTCAGTGTCATGTTTGTTGGGACGGTGTGGGGTAGAGGGTGCTCAGAGGGAAGGTTCAGTGGGAGGAAATGGTTACAGGGAAGCCTGTTACAGACATTGATGGAGGGCTTTCTGCTAGCTAGAATTACAAATAAAATTAAAAAAAAAAAAACCTAGGAGGTGTTATGCTTGGAGGTGGGTGGGTGCTGAGAGGGAGGAGGGATGGGTGAGGGATCAGTTATGGGGGCCAGCAAAAGATGGATGTATTTCTTTTTTTACAGACTGACAGGCTACTTGAAAGCTGCTCAGCTGTTTGCTGACCAGCTTCATGCAAATCAAAGGACCGAAGCCTTCTCTGATTGGAGCGGCTTCAGTCCTTTGAAATACACAAAGTTGCAGCCCACCAAGCAGAGAGTGAGGTCAGGACCACAGAGCGTGGTCATTTAGATTGCTGAGTCCATTCTTTTGTGAACTGCAATGGACTTGGCCATGACATGCCGCAGAAATCTCCTATCATTGCCACAAAACGTTGGGTGCACAAGTGCAGCCAACTTAAGAATTCTATTAATTGTGCAAAATACATAGCACCATATAGATAAGTGATACTATTCATTAAAATACTTTTGAGAAAAGCACAAAAGCAAAAGATAGTGTTTACAAAAAGTTATTTTATGTATGAGTGTTTCATCACTATTCAAACCTTTGGATTAGTTAATTAGCCTACTAGCCAAAGTAGCTAGTGGTCCACTTAATAAATGTATGCCTGAGTATCAAGTGCACCCAGAATGTGGTGGCACATTTATAGGGTATATAGTCTATTAATACTAGTTAATTATACCAATTCCTAGTTTTTTTAACTGAGAATTTAGTAGCCACGTGGCTAGTTACTGTAAAATGTACTCAAAAATGCTTATGGGATGAAGGGACACTATGATTCGGGGGATTAAGGTGTGTGATGCCGTAAACAAGATCTCTATGTATGCAGATGACACCTTGGTCTTCTTGGATAATCCCGAGGTCTCCCATGAACATGTTGGCCTAATTTGTCAGTATCTCGGGCCTTAAAATAAATACAGACAAATCCGAAGCGCTGCTTATAAATGGCACTTTACGGTAGAAGTCCATTCAAGGATGCCATTGCATGGACCAAGGACAAAATAAGATATCTGAGAATTCAGATACCAATTAAGCCTCCAAACTCTATAAAATAAGCTATGAGACACTTAAAAACAGGTTTTGCAGATATAAACCAATGGCAAACACTTCCTAACTTTACAAATCACATAGATACTGTCAAAATGAATATACTACCCGATATCTATTCTTATTTACAAACTTACTACTACCTTTCCTAGGAAGGACTGGAGGAACTTAAACAACAACTAATCAAGTTCATCTGTGCAGGTAGATGACCCAGGAAAAGGTGGGAGCTTTTAACAGAGTCAAGGGAAAAGGGTGGGCTGGGAGTCCCAAACTGTTATAATTATTATGAAGCAGCACAGATACTACCAATTTTAAAATGCTAGCCCTCGAATATAGAGGGGGTTGGTACCTTATGGAAAGAGGTGCACACCCAACAATCCCTCTCAATGTTCTTCCATGGGTAGCAGTGACCTCAGATCTAAAGACAATAACTAATAGATGGACTAAGCATACCATCAAAGTGTGGATTTGCACCAGACAGTGGTGGGAAATTCCTACACCAGTCTGGATGTGTATACCCCTCTCCTTTCTTCCACAGTTCCCAACCATCCCAAATGATCACTGCTTTAACCACTGGGGGTGTCAGGGACTATGTTTTCTTACTCAATTTATGCAGGGGAACTTTATTAAATATTTTGCAGATCTGCAACAGGCATTTGGTCTTCCTAAAAGAGACTTCTTTAAATTTTTACAGTGCAGACATTATATAAATACTACTGCAGGAATAACAGCTCTTACAAGAAGCCCAGCTCAACCATTAATTAGAACAAACCAAAAATGCCATATGGCAGACTCAAAAGGCTACATTTCATATATATATATATATATATATATATATATATATATATATATAAAGTATTGCAGGAGGGAGTAGGAAAATTAATAATTCAAAACATAGAGCAAAAATGGCAGGAAAAAATGGCCACTTCCTTAACAGAGGAAAAATGGGACAAAGTCTGGTTGGGGGTTTGCAGAACCACTAGCTCATCGAGGTGGAGAGAATATAGGTGGAAAGTTACATCTAGATATTTTATTACCCCAGTGATATGTGCACATTACATAATACCATCTATAGACAGGTGTTGGAGGGGGTGTGGTGGGGAAGGGGGCACACACTCATATTTTGGGGGATTGTACACAGATTATAACATATTGGAAGCTGGTTTCCAAAACACTACAAGAGATTTTTCAATTAGACTCCCTTCCCAACTGTGTCAGTTTAGTACTAGGTCTCCCTCCAAAGGAAATTAGGTCATGTAGCCTAAAATATTTATATTTCCTCTTGGTGGCTGTAGCATTAAAAGTGATCACCCAGCATTGGCTGACACCCCAAACACTTTCCCTTACTATGTCAAGAACCAATGTGAGCTCCATTAAGGAGATGGAAACAGCCACAGCACACCTGAGGCTCTGTACAGAGCAATTCAGCTAGAACTGGTTGCCATTTTATGGCTATGTAGAGAATAAAGAAGGAACACCAGTGCTGGGACAGTACTTACTACTCTGACTACTTAAGGTATCCCTGACCCCTGATGAACAGGGGGAGATTAAGCCCCAAGCAGACCTGAACAATCTCTTTTAGGGCAATCCAGCAAACTTCTGTTTTCATTTATGAGATGGAAAATAGATTTGCACTCCAGAGGACAAGATGATTTGATGTTATCTTGTACATAAACTATTCGAAGGTAACAAAAAGACAAGATTCCACATTGAATTGTTAAAATTAATTTTATTTAATTGTTGATGGCTTAATGTTTATTCCTTTTTCTCTGAAAGATGTTATTGATTCAGTACAAATAAGCAATTATATGTAAACATCTGAGCAATGGGCAACACCATTAAGACCACATTTTAATACTCCATGGACATTAAGAACAGACAAAACTGTGAATTCCTCTCCTTTGACCATTGAATGGAGAATGTAAGGACTTCTTGAATTGATGAGGATACTCCTGTAAGAAAAAGAATAGCGGTACCAATGTTAATTTAAGAAGCACATCTGTTACCATATAATGCCATTGTCTATGAATTAATGTACTCTGAATCAATTAACAAAATGTATTCAACTTAAAAAAAATGCTTATGGGATCCAATATAATAAACTTAAATTGTTCTAGTAACAAAAGATGGTGCCCATAATGTAAGTTACCTGGTGGTGATCATCAGCATGTTGGCATACATTTTAACTAGTGACTACAATGGTTACTAATTCAAATCTTCAAATAACAAATACAGGAAGTGTCTAGCAAGTAAATAATCTGCAATAATGAATTTGCTCTTTGCACCTAATTTGTAGGGAGGTAACAACCAAAAAGCAACAACCAGCAAATGGTGCTGGTCAAAGTGGTGGTTATACAACCAATATTAAAAACAAACTGGAGTATTTTATTGGCTATAAAATAGTTTAGGCTAACTAACAATGCTCCAAGATGATCATAGTAATCAACATCCTAATTAATTCTGGTAATAAAAATGAGAATTTTCACGGAATGTAGGTAGAGGGGAACCTATAACATCGATTGGTCCATTACATTCTGGGTTTCTATACCTCCTGATTATGAATCAACACATTTGGATGTGTTCCAAAATTGGGAGTAGGAAAAGAGATAGACAGAATTCCTCTTGATTTGATCTTTAAAGAACCAACAAAAAAATGCCAGGCCCCTATAGATATAAAAACAACAGCTAAACCTTAGTGGCATAAACATAACAGCGATCAAGAGCATTAGTGCAATAATTGCCCAAGCACTCTCAAAATCATTTCATCCACTTTAAAGGAATGGTCTGAAGTCTATAATATCATTAAGCCCCAATGGTTTCATTGTTTTGAGTCAGTAAGTGCAGTAAGTTTATGTGAGAAGGAGCATTTTTAGTCTATTACACCTCCTGGGTGGGTTAACAGACTCTATGCCGATAAATCTGAGTTCTTTAAGACTAGAGTTATGGCACTCAAAGAAGTGCTAACCAATGGGAATGTCTAGTTTAGCACTGACTGTTACTCGTACATGTTCCTGTGTCTTTATTTTAAGGTTCCTAATTGGACGTGCAGTTAAGCGGGCAAAACCCGAAAGGGTGACAGCCAGAATCACAAAGGGAAAATGGTGAAATTGAAATAGCAACAAAGGTTTCACCCCTTCACTGAGGTGCTATGACTTCAGAGTTTGTTGTATAAGTAAGGGGGTGCTGGGGGCAAAGCACCTCTCAAGAACAAAAGAGTCATCATTTTGAGTTTTGACCAACTGGTTTCACGATTCCCAGTTCACTCTTATAATTTCACCCTTTTCACATAAAACCTCCTGATTGTACACCCAAAATATGATAGTCCATATCCTTGAAACACATCACATTGTATTGCTATGCAATTAAAAGGTATAGAAACCCAGAATGGAATGAATCACAGGATGTCACAGGTTCTCCTTTATCTATATTCCTTGAAATGTCCTCTTCTTCCCAACCCTCTCATCTATCTACAGTCGCATTCCCTACCCCTTCCTTTCCTCCTTCCTACCTATCGGACAACGTCTCTATGAAGTGGTCTTTCTGACTTACAAGAATGTACAACTTGTTGCTGTAAACCAGTGAACAGTGTGTTTTGTCCAAATATTGCTATTGTAGCACTCTCTACAATGTAACAGGAATGTACAACTTTTTGCTGTAGACCAATGAACTGCGTGTTTTGTCCTAACACTGCTTTTGTAGTTCTGTACAATGTGACATGGAACCCTTGTAAATGAGTTTCAGTCAATGGTGTTTCTGAATATTTAATAAACAAATACATTTCTCTCTTTCTTTTTATGGCTGCATGGGCAGAGCCGTGCAGACATTTTACAAGAGAGGGAAAAGGACTGTGGAAGAACATGACCAGTTACCAGCATAGTGGTGTTTCATAGTGCTGTGCTCAGTGCTGTAGTGTTGTTTTCCCACATTCCTCCCTCTACAGTTGCATTAGTCATTCCTCTAGGTGGGTGCACTCTTTTTTGGACAGTCATTATCGTAACTACCATGGGAGCCAGCCATGCCCAAGATGGCCGCTGTAAGCTCATTGCACATGCATGAATGTTGGCAGTATTAGTGCACGCACACTGTTGTCACAGTGGCCATCTTGGGCACAGCAGGCAAGTATGGCATTAGCCATGGTGGGAGCTCCAAGTACTGTTTGGCTCAGACTCACCACTCTGCAGCAGCTATGTTAGCTCTGACCAGAATTTGTTTTACTAGTATTGATATAGATATTGATTACCATGACTGTCTTGAAGCATTGTTAGTTAGCCTTAATTATTTTGTAGTCTATGTCCAGTTTGTTTTTAATATTGGTTGTATAACCACCATTGTGCCAGTACCATTTCCTGGTTGTTGTTTTTTTGGATGGTACCTCTATAAATTAGGTGCATAAAGTGAATTAATTATTGTGGATTATTGACTTGCTAGACACTTCCTTTATTTGCTATTTGAAGCTTTACTTAATAAGAGTTTGCAGTCATTGTGGCCATTAGTTAAAACTTATGCCAACAAGTTGATGAGCACCACAAAGTAAATTACTTTATGCATCGCATTTTGTTAGGAGAACAATTCTTTTCTAAATTGGATCCCATAAGAGTTTTGTGTATATTTACAGTAACTAGCCATGTGGCTTCTAAATTTTTAGTAAAACAAAAAACTAGGAATTGGTGCAATTTAGTAGTATTAACAGACTATATACTCATATATGTACCACCACATTCTGGTGGCACTTGACACTCAGCCATGCATTTATTAAGTGGACTTTAGCCTGTTTAGTTAGTAGACTAATTAACTAATCTAAAGGTTTGAACATTGCTAGATCACACATATCCTTAAAATAACTCTCTTGTCACTAGTATCTGTTCCTGTTGGTGTTTTTTCTAAAGTATTTTAATGAATAATATAATGTATCTACATGGTGCTATGTATTTTGCACAATTAATACAATATTTATAATACTGTATACATACACTTCTGTGGGTGCTTAAGGCAGGCTCCCACAAACAGACTCCACCCCCTGATGAAGCTCTTATGAGCAAAGTGCTGGGGTAGTCTGGGTGTCCTGCATTGGGGCTAGCCAGTGTTTTGCATTTGGATATCTTTATCAAATAAAGCCTTTGAATATTGAAACTAGCGAGTGTGGTTCATCTTTGTTGATCCAGTAAGCAGCAGGGTTTGTGGTGACAATATCATGCCTGACCAACCTCTTAGTTTTTTTGATGGGGTCACCTGCACGGTAGACAGGGGGCAAGTGACCAATGTGCTTTATCTCAGCTTCAGCAAAATCTTTGATTCCAGTCTGCATAAGAGGCTATAAAAGAAGCTAGAGGATTTAGGGATAGGGGAAGGGATAACACAGTAGACAGGGAACTGGATGGGGGAAGGAAACAAGGGTGGTAGTAAATGGGATTTAGGTCAGATATCTGGAAGGTCACAAGAGGAATGCCACAGGGCCAGTCTTGGGTCCTATCATGTTCAATATGTTCATCAGTTACATTGGAGAGGGTATCCAGGGCAACATGTGTCATTTTGTGAATGGCACAAAAATCTACAGATTGGTAGACAGTGAAGAGGGTGCCAGGGAATTGAAGAAGGACTTGGAAATACAGGAAAAGTGGTCCAGATTATGACCATTGAGGTTCAATGCCAAAATGTGAAAAGTGATGCATGTTGATAGAACCCATACAGAGTACTGGACATGTGGGGTATAGTTAGCAGTAATATCAGAAGAGTGAGACCTTGGGATCATCATGAGCAAATGTCTCAGACCTTCAGGCCAGAGTAACATGGTTTACAACAAGGCAACCGGATACTGTGGTATATAATGTGGGTTTATGATAGCAGGAGGAGGCATATTTCCCTATACAGGACCTAGGTAAGCCCCACCTGGACTACTGTTCTCAATTCTTTATCCAAACCTGAGAAAGAACAGGAACAGGTGGAAGACAGAGCAGCAGAGGGTCACCATAATTATCCAGGTGTAGCAGGACAGGACATGTAAGGAAAGGTTGGAAAGCCTGAAAATGAACATGCTGGAGGCCAGGAGGTAGAGGGGAAGGGATATGACTAAGACATACAAGTTCCTTGGGGAGATAAGCACAGTTGAATTGGAGGACCTGTTCACTAGGAAAGAAAGTATGATGATAAGAGGGCATGGGTGGAGACTAGTTGGGGGAAAATTTAGGAAGGACATTAGGAAGCTGTTCACCAAGAGAGTGATGGAACAGTGGAACAGACTAGGTATGTGCAAAAGATGAATAGGATTTCCTGAATATCACAAATAATGCAATATTCATTATTCATATACAAATAATGAATAGTGGCACTATTATCCATGTTCAGGAAATTAAGAAAAAGTAAAAAAACAGCCCCCCCGCCACTCTCCTCCCCTGCCCAGCTGTTTAAGCATCTGCAACTGTTGAGGCTCACCAGCTTCTCTGCATGTTATTTCACCTGCTGTTCCTGGATCATTGTTCTGACCCTCCTTGGCTCTGAACAGACTCCAGGCAGTATCTGTCCTTCTATGGGTTCAGATTCCAGAACTGTGTGGTCTCACCAGGGATCTATACAGGTAAAATATCACCTCTCTCCTACTGGAAAAGCCTTTTCCTATGCACCCGAGATCCTGTTAGATAATCCAATTGTTTTGCTGCATTAGGCAGTAGATTTAAGCCTGTCACTGATATGACTCCAAGGTCTCTTTCCTTAAGGTCTAATCTATCCATACCGCCATCATCTGATAACTCTGTTTGATTCTTTATTGCCAATGTGCATAACTTTGCATTTTTAGTGTTAAATTTGCATTGCAGTATCCTAAACCACTTCACTAACTTCAAGGTCCCTTTTCATGTTCCTCAGTATCCACTCTGTTACAAATCTTATTGTTGAGGCAAAGATACAGATCTTGTCCCAGATTCCTCCACATGTCACAGATGAATATGTTAAATACTGTAGTACCAGTCTTAGGACCAGTCCCATAGTACCCACTTCTTACCTCTCTGACCCCTGAGTGCTCCCCATTCACAGCCACCCTCGAGGTCCATTCAATGTCCTATCTTCCTGGTCTGTTTTCACCCACCACCAAGTCTTCCAGATTTTTTACAAGCCTTCACCAGGGCACAGAATTGAAGGCTTTGCTCATGTTTAGGCATGGCCCTGTCCATTGCCTTCATAACCCAATCAAAAGTCAAACACAATCTGAGTGAGTTCTCATATGAGGCCTTATATGGTTATGGGGCATTCCTTATGTACTACATAAGAGAATATGAAATTACACATATGTTCACGCATGCACACATATCACATACTGTACATACACTGTAATTCAGAATGTCAGGGGCTTATTGTTTGTGTAAAAGCAAAACTGTGGCTTCTTTTTTTTTTTTTGCAAATTATTCCTTTCACAAAAAAATCATATTTTAAGTAAAGCAGCAGCATTTCTAGCTGAATACTATTGCATTTATTATGGTCTTTTTGCCAACATTTTCCTGCAAAAGCTATAAAAGTGATTAGTGATTATCCCAGTGGCATGGCGGCAGTTCCTGTGCTTCTACCTGATGGACTGGTGTTCATGTTCATGGACCTTGTGCCAAGTGCATCATGGAGGTGGGGTACTCAGCTCCTAGGGAATGTAGCACTCCAGCCGACCAGTGTTCACCCACTCACTGGCAGTCAACTAAGAGGCAATGCTGGCATCAGCTCTGAAGGCAGCAACTTGTCTGCCATCCCAGCTCAGCGATGGGTCCAGCAATGGGGATGTGAATGTATTTTGCTAGGCTATGGGTAGGGCAGGGGCTCATTCAGAAGCAGCTGGTCCAGGCTAAGCTTTGTGGAGGTAGGGTCCGGGGCAACATACTGGATTGTGTTGACTTTGGAAAGGGGGCTAAGGTGCAAGGTACTGGACTGGGAGGAGAGAGCAGCAGGATAGCAAATCCTGTTACAAATGGCATCTAAAATACACCAGAATGCATAAAAATCCCAAAATGTTCTGAGGGCCTGGATAGCCCCACACCCCCATTTTCTACCTATACATTACATTTTTGAACAGTGTGTAAACTTGTTTTTTAAGGCTGGTTACCCCCACTGCTGCTGGCCTGCAAAGTGTTGGAAAACAATACTGTAATTAAGTTTTTTACCATTTTTCACAGAATTGTACTCATAGATTTCACATTTTTATGTTGTTTTACTTCACTTTGCTTGACAGACAAAGACTTAATCACTTGGGCCAGAAATGCAGAGTGCCCTTCTGTTGCGTTTCCCACTGCAATGAATAATATCCTTGCACCGCTTTAGGGCACTGTCAGCAACAGTTTGTTTTTAAACACACTTGTGACTACCATGGGGCATATTAGCAAAAAACAGAAAGACTTTTCAGACCCTGTGATAAAGTGTTTTGCAGCTAAGATGAATGGCAACACAAATAGCTGGGTAATTACTACAAATGTCATACCTCAAAGCTTACAGGGAGCAGAAAGGCATTAAAGCTAAAGAATTTCACCTCAATTGACCTCAGTCTGCCATGAACTGGTTCTGCAACATCAGTAGAAAAGTCATTGATTGCGAAATACTGCAGAGGTATAATTCATATTTCAGAGCTTCTGTCCCTGTAACTCAAACAACAAATGTTTCAACTTACTGAATAAGGGCCCCAGGAAATAGCCTATTGAATGTATTACTTAACTTACGAGGTTGTCCCAAGATCTCCTAAACAGTGAGTTGTAATTTATGGAGCATTAGTCTGAAATAGATAATTTTGACATATATATTACACTACTGAAGTAAAATCTATTATAAAGCTCCCTAGAAGCTGCCTACTTATCCCATTTCTATCACTTGATAAAGTCTCTTATGGCCAGACAAAATAAATACACTGATCCTCTGATTTTTCAAAATATTTTTCTGGAGCAAAAAGTGCAGTTTTCTCAAGCTTAAATTTGTTATTCAGTAATTAGAACTTAGAAATTTTGTCCAGGAGGCAGACAGGGTTTAAATTCTCCACTTTCGGTGTCACTTAAAGTGATATTCCAGTAAACTCTCCTTGCACAATACACTTAAAGCTCCCCCTTCCAAATTTTGTTTTAAAAGGGAACATATTATTTTTAATCTTTTCATATAATTGGACATTTGGGTACTGTTTTTCTACCCAATATTCAGTTTTTTATTTATTTATGAGTTCCAGAACCCAGTGACATCAGTTGAGCAGGAATCTAAAATGCAGCTTGCCACACAGTAGTTTGGCTTAACTGATGTCTTAGGGTTCTGAAACTGATTAAAGTAATGAGCAGTGCTTACCTAGTGGGGAAAAAAACAGCTTTAACAAGGAGCCCTATGAGAAAAAAATAAGGCAATTTATTTATTTATTTATTTTTTCCCATTCACTTTTTATTGAATTTTAAAATTTACACAGAGACAGATAACAAAGCATGAGAAATATTGCAAGGTATACAATTACATGTGATCCAGGAATCATATAAAGAAAAATTAACACCCTCAAGAAGTGCCTCTGCAACCCCTCACCCCTCCCCTAGAACCCCTCCCCTAAACCTCCCCCCACCTAAAAAAAAAAAACCCCGGACACAAGGTGCTGTGCAATAGTCAATCAGACTTGGGATCTATAAATCCATATAGTCATGAATAAGCAATGAACAGAGGACCAGATTTTCTAAAAGCGAGGCAATTTATCATGAAGAATCGCTATCCTTCTTTCCATCCTAAGAGATGCTAGCAGTTCTGATAACCATTCTGGATAGGAAATCCTACTGGAGTCCTTCAATGCTTGAGCACAAGCCTCTTGACTGTAATAGAAATCAATGACATATGGTACTTTCTCTGAATAACAGGAAAGTCCGACATGATTCCTAGAAGGCAAACCTCTGAACTGAACATCTCTTCAAGGCCCAACAATAGGCTAGACTTTTCCTTTATATCAGACCATAATGGGGCAACTTTGGACAGTGCCAAAGATATGGAGCAGATCACCTTCCCTAGACCACACCTATAACACTTAGGTTCGTGCATCACCTTCAAGTCAGTTAATTTTTGGGAGAATAATAAATATTGTGCAATATTTTAAATTGTATCAATTTAAGAGAATCTTGCTTTAAAACAAAATAAGGCAATTTAAAACTAAACACATTGATTGATTGATTGATTATTTGCTAACCAGGTTAATCCACTGTGCATAAAATGCAATTTTTCAGGAGATGATCCACATGCAACAGTACACTGGAGACATTAAACATACTTTACACATGCCCAAATTCCCAGATCCCCATATATTAAAAAATGTACAAAAAAAACAAGGCTTAGGTTCCTTTTTAAAAAAATACGAAGTGGCAAATCCCAACAGCAAAACCTTTTTGTCATGGCCTTAAGGTTAAGTAGCCACTTTGACCACCAACCAATAAGCTGTCTGGAGTTAGATTTCACATCCTGAAATACTGAAAACATCTTTCACATTTTGGAAACTTAGAAGAAAAATTCATTGATCCTGTGGTGACCTGTCCAATTATCCCACTGACCAAAATAAAGTCTAGGTAACTTTTTTTGTCACCATGTAGTTACCATGTATAGCACTGTCTTAAAAAAGTAGTGCAATGACATTTTCCCTCCATAGAACTAGATTCCAGCTGCAGTTAGTAAACATACTCATATCTGCATACCTGCTAAATGTGCTATTCCAGATGCTAATATGTGGTGCACATACATACTTTTTATTTTCCTGATCCTAAAAAGGTTTCAGTTTTGGTAGAATTAGAAATTTCACAAAAAGTGGAAGATGCTTTGAATTCTTTACTGCCACTTATCACTTATCAGGACAGACTCAGAGGGCACACTGCACAAACAGACTCAAGGGCAGAGGGACATATGATGGACAAGACTGATTTGGACCAATAAGCACACAGGCTCCATTGGCTCAGTAAAGGTAGCCTGTTAACCTCTAGGGCTTTCAGATCAGAAGGTTGTGGGTTCTAGCCCCACACCAGATACTTGGGTAATAACTATAACTGACACAGCAGTGCAGTACAAGGGTGGTGCTGAATTGTTGAGGTGGCATCCTGCAGAAGACTTGTTAAACCAAGGTCCCTTCTGCCCATCTCTAGTCACTGTCCAGGTGGAAGTTAAAGATCCCATGGTACTTATGGAAGAAGAGCAGGGAAGTTTTATTAAAACAAAAGATATCAACATACAACAAACCAAAACCCAAAATTAGAACCACATACATACTATATGAATACAAAGTCTAATAAAAATTCTGAATGAAGAGAAACAAACTAAAGCATACAAGAAAGAAGAGGAAAAAAGAAAATACCACAGGAGCCAGACTTGTTCAATATCCCCATAGCTAGGTAATAGTAGACCAGAATTTAGCATATATAGTAGAAAAAAATGTATAGCATTCTTGTACATATATTGTCCTGATACTTTGCTCAATCATATAAGAGTGCAGTGATCCCAGTTTTTTTTTCTGGAACATAAAGTCACATCTGGCCTGCCATAAAAAAAACAAAAACTTAATACTTGTAAAAATACTACTCTGTTTACTGATTTCATGTTTCTCTCTTGCCAAGAAAAAATGTCCCTGAATAATCTCCATAAATGATAATGTTGTCATTGCCAAATCTGGCCACCGTGTTGTTAATTTGACCCACAGAGTTTGTGTACAAGAAAAAGAAAGAAACATAGGGCCTGATTCCAAGTCACTTTGTTCATGGCACAAGGCAATTTGCACCATACCCTATGGTGCAGATTGCAACTCATGCCATGAGTTCGCCAGGTACGGTTTCACCGGGTTGCACCATGCCGCATGTGGGTTGTAAGTGGTGGGCTACACCACCACTACACCTGCAACCTACTGTGGCATGGCACAAGGGTGGGTTACAGCAGCACCTGCACCCTATTCTTAAAGGGCAGCTGCTGTAACCCAGTTCAGCTATTCCAGGTCCCGCAATGGTGCAGCAGGTTAGACCAGCATGGAAGTGGTCTAAGGGGCATCCATCCTAGCAAAATGATGGATGCCCCCCCACAGTGCCATGGGATATACATTGCTGTGCCCCATGGACCCCCCCAGCACAGTGCTGCCCCAACCCCCCAAATCTTGGGGTGCCCGGATCCATTATGTGCCATGTCCCTCTTGCCTGTGCACCAAGCATACCCCAAGGCCCCAGAGGTTGTGGCTGTATTATGGGGTGGGGGGCTCCCAGGGGGGCAGTTACATGCAGTCTGTGACTTGCGGCAACCAGGTCCGTTGTGCCATTCCCGTGGTGCAAGCCTGCGGCTGCCGCAAGTCACAGGTCTAAGTGCCAGGGACCCTGCCTGTCTTGGAATAGGGTTCAGGGTCCCCTGCATAGCGATGCATGGTGCAACTCACATACCCCCGCGAGTTGCACCATGCATTCTGGAATTGGGCCCATAGACTCAAAATATGCCAAGCAACATGATCTGGGGCAAAACTATTCTCTTAGATGTTTACACTTACTACTATCTTTGACACCCATTTCCCATGGCTGTTGAGCCACAGTACATCTTTCATCCTAAAGGGATCCTCACATAAGAACGTAAGAGCATACGAAAGTGCCAGCAGAAGGGAACCTTGTGATCCATCTAGTCTGCCCATGAAAGCTATCCCTCTCCCAGTTTCTTTACTGCCTTAGGTTCCCACAGTGCCTATCCCATGTTAGCTTGAACTCCCCCCACTGCCTTTGATGCCACAACTTCAGGGGCCAGACTGTTCCAGGGCTCCACCACCCTTTCTGTGAAGAAATACTTCCTGCTGTTTGTTTTGAACCTACTTTCCTTCAGGTGCATGTTGTGCCCCCTTGTCCGTGTATTCATGTTTTCCCTGAAGAGATTCGGTGTTTGGACTGAGTTGATTCCTTCGAGGTATTCAAATGTCTGTGTCATATCTCCCCTGTCCCTTCTCCTCTCCTAAGATGGTTTACTCTCGATTCATACAGTTCTTTGTATAGTCCATGTATTATCTTTATAGCTCTCCTCTGCATGGTTTCCAGGTGATCCTTGTCCTTCTTGAGGTGCAGTCTTCAGAAGTCGATGCAATTCTCCAGGTGAGGCCTTACCAAGGACCTGTACAGTAGGACTATCACCACTTTTCCTACTTTTGATACTCTTTTTCTATGCATCCCAGAATGCTGCTAGCTTTTTGCACTGCCTTTTCGCACTGCCTGGTTGTCCTTAAATCATCAGATATGAGTACCCCCCAGATCTCGCTCTATCTTAGTTTCTGTCAGCTGTTCCCGCTGGATACATTTCCAGCCTAAACTGGGCTGGTGCAGTTGGCAACTGTGCATGTGCAGTTCCCTACCCACTGCAGTATCAGGCTCAGCAGGCAGACCTGTCTTTGCAGGAGGCCATCTCAGCCCTCGGTGAGGGCTGCATCCCTCCAGCCCCTGCATTCCTCTGGGCACATATAGAAAGAAATACACTGAACTCAGCCAGCTGTGCACACAGGACATGGGACAGGATGTGGCATAATGTGTATACTAGGAGTATGGACCTGCAGACACATGGGCCACCGTGACACACATAGGTGGAGGGAGTCAAGCAACCATAATGGAATGTGCATGGTGTATCAGAGACAGCACTGTGGACCCGAACAGTAGAAAACTGCATCTGTAATGAGTGTGCTGTCCCACAGCAGAGCATGACCTAGGCATGCAAGGATGCACAACATCAGCAGACATGCGAGATGTGGGAAGGCAGCAACAGTAGTGCCAAGCCAGAGCCCCGACAGGCAGTGAAATGGCCTGAGTAGCTTGGAGCTGTACACACATACACCCAGCACCCTGAAGACCAGCTATCCAGCTCATATACCAACAAATGAGTGCAGAACAACAGCTATCCATGAGCCACCCTGGTTGGCTGCAGGAGCAGGCCCAGGCATAAATCTGTCACACACAGCACAACTGTACACAGATGGGACCGTCATGCAGCACTGTGTGCAGCAGCCATGGTAACACACACATGTGCAGCGGTGTTGTACATGGGTGGGTGCCTTACACACTGTACAGCAGTCAGCAAACAACACCAGTGTGGGATGCAAAACTGCCTGGACGTACCCTCCTTCCCAGCAGATACTGGCCCCATCCTAGTTACAGGGGTACCACTTATACAGAGTCAGTGCAGGGCAGTGGCCCTGTGAAGACCCAGTTGTGTCTGAAAGTATGCATGGTCCTGCCCATGCACAGTGGAATAATCATACTCTGGTCATCATTGTGTTGATTAGACACTACAGACTATACATCACAATGTCGATCACATATAGTAAGATGCAATTCCCACCAATGCCCCCCCCACTGCTGATCCCATGCCACATAAGCCCTGCTCTGTTGAGAAGCAATGGCATGATGTACAGTGCATATGGCACTGGAGATGGCACTGTTGCAGCAGACTGCCATGGATGCTATATGATACATGTGGCATTACACAGTGGTGTACAGGTATAATATTTGCCCCACCTCTGCCAGACAGATATGCAAATAGTCCCAACCATGTGGCACAACAGATCCGACTGATAGTAGAAGCAGTACCCTAGGGCTGTGAACATTACCACTAACTCCCTGG